>NHQK01000088.1:0-246080 GCA_016864655.1 Phytophthora cactorum
ACTTCGACTTTGAATGATGCTTGCCAATGACTACTCCAATCGGTACAATCGATTAGCACATTCTTGAAAATGGGAGTCATCTCACTGAGTAGTCTTTTTAGGTGGCCTTGGAGTACGAATATCGCACTCGAGAAAAGCCAAATACCATGTCTGTCATTATGTCATCAATGATACCATCATACGCCTCAACAGTAGTCAATCGACCGCATGGCATCTCATTACCCAAGAGTATAGGTGAGAGCGTTAGCGTCGTATCGGATAATTTGCTTACAGACCTTACCACCGCGAATCTTCGTTTCGCATTACGCTTAGCGTAGCGATTGAAGATAATAGATGGACCTCCAGCAATGTTGGCCTTCATCTTAGCGTAGATATCTTCTCCTCCTTGTCGATCGAGTAGACCAGTATGTCCGAGTTGAACTCAAGCAACTTCTTATACCGAAATCCCTTAAGCGAAATCCCTTACGAGCGGTGTTGCACTTTACGCAGCTGATCAAGATGTTGCCGTCGATGTGGCCAAGATTATTGCTGATACGATCTGCTGAAGCGGTATCAGCAGTCAGCTGGCAGTAGCATAGACCACACAGATACTTTTGCTTTTGCAGCAATGTATCCAAGTGCCCAATTGTCATTCCGAATTCTCGCTTTGCCTTAGCATCCTGACTCTTGTATTCACCCAAGCGGTTAGCTGGAAATTGGAATGCGTTAGCAGGTTTCTTATCCGGATATTGGAGATTATTGAAGCAGGTCTGATACATGACCTTGTCGGAAAGTCCAGGTAGCGATACACCATCCGCGAACATATCCAGATCGAAACGCTTGAAGAGTTCTCGCTGTGCCTTGATAGCTTTGATGAAGGGGACTACGTCGAGATTGTTGTACCAGATCAGCAGGTCCTTGATCGATTTCATATCGTAGTAATCCCATACGAACTTCACTCGTTCGTAGTCATCACCGGTGATACTTGTTCCACGGAGCTTGCTGTCAAAAGCTGGGATAGTAGTCTGGTTTAGCACATTGAACGCAGTGATGTACTCGTACGGGAAAAGACCTTTGCCAAGACCACAGACACATCTAATTTTGTCATCGCATATGCATCCACCGAGATATGTCGTAAGATTCTTATCGTAGCTGGTACATAGTTGCTAATATCGAGCATTTTAATGTCCGATGTAGCAATGCACATGTAGCTGGGGTTCTTGATGACAGATTTGATGTTGTCGGTACCAATCACGGCAAACAAATCGCTCTTAATTAGGTTGGTATCGTATCGACCAGAATTGAAGCCGAATACTGGTACCTGATCAAGCTGCTGTTTAAGTTTTCCGTAATCGGACTTTTGCTTACCAAGCCAAGGCTGCTGTGAAAATCAAAGAAACTACCATACTTTCCTTCTCCAATCCAACTCTCCACATCAGACATCTTGTAGGTCTTGCCAAGATTGACACCTGGAATTTCCATACCTGTCAGATCGTGAGCATTGATGATTTTCTGTAGAAGCGACTTGTACTTATTGACATTGTACTGCTGGAGCTTCACCGATGTATTTGAACATATCCGTAAGCAACATCTTTGGATCGTCATTACAAAGCAACGCACCTTCTCGGTTAAGCTATCAGCTACTGATACAGACACCGGAATGTGCTCGTTCGTGAAGACAGTATTCTCCCCGTGTTGAGTCGCGGTAGGCTTAAGGATGGCCTCAAAGTCATAAACGATGAAGTGGTCGATGTACTGGTCAGTATCCTTGATCGAATACTTCGTAAGCAGTGATCGTATCGTGTTCTGAGCTGGTTGGTAGATAGTTGGCTCAGCGCGGAAGCTCTCAGTATTCACAAGCTCGCACTGATTCTTCTTGTGGTTTTTAAGCTTTTCAGCGCTGACGAAAACCATTTCACACTTAGGACATTGGTATTTAGACTGGAGCATGTCAATGTTCTTGATATAAAGAGCGTGATTCTCGTACGATAGAATATCCATAGCTTCATACCCTTTGTCCGATCTACGAATGCATTCTACATTTCCAGAAACTACATCCATCTTATATACGTTAATACCAAGTTGGAAGCAGTCCTCAACCTCATCGAGCTGTAGTAGGTCAATGGGCTTGAAACTTCTAAACAGACTCAACGAATATTTAACCCCCTTGAAAGAGCAGTAGCGCTTGGATGCCTCCTTAACCTGAGCCTGAATTCTGCGAGGATCCTTCTTATAACTCTGTAATGTATGCCAGGCGATGCAGTGGAAGACGCACTTGTTGTTGGTATTAGGGAAGTTGATTACATGCTTGTTTTTGCGAATAATCTCAGGGATGACAGCTTCGCTATCCCCGAGAGCATGGTCGCGATGGTAGATGAAAATCTAGAATGCAGTGAACGCCTTGAGCTTATACCCGGAGCTGGGGTAGTTCAGTTTGTCAGCCAACTCCATAGAACGGATGTCCGAAATCACCTTCTTTCGAATATCAGCCTTGCTATTGATAGCGACAGGCTTATTGAATACACAAGTATTAGCGAGATTCGGGTAGAAGTAGCGAGTGTCATCAGGATCGGTCTTGCTCACAAGTTCGTACCCAAGAGCAACGTTTACCTTAAACGCACTTGCCTGAGTCGAAAGAACGTTCTCGAGCTTGTCGTAGAAATCAGTAGGCTCAACTCCCTCATATAGGTGTGATTCCATGTGATTACCATTGTAAAAACGATACTTAGGATCAGCCTTGTAGTCAGGCGACATGTGCTTCTCAAGGGTTTCAATTGAAACATTGTACTGCTTAGCCACCAATCTCTGGTTGATTGGCCGTGAAAGGTTGCTAACATAAACCATCTTGCCGGTTCTACCACGTACCTTAACACGGTAGCTGCTACCCCATTTGATAGCTTGAATATTCAATCTCTTTAGTCCTTCGAGCTCGTATGCAAGCATGTTGTCTATATATCTTCGTCTATATTATTCTTCGTAGATATGACTTTATAATTATTGGACCTTGTATCAGGATCGACTTTATATCTTAGTCATCTACAAAAAAATCTAAAATTAATTAATTCAAACATTTGCCATATGGCTTGTTAGAGGTTTTAAGCCAGTTATAATACCCGACAGCGTTATCAGTTTCAGTCATTGTCTATATTGGACTTGACTTTTTACCTGAGAAAAAAATTAATTAATTAATTAAGTTCGGTTTCGTTGTTAGGTTCGACTTCACCTTCACTAAGTTCGATTTTGGGTTTACGCTTGCGAGCTCGAATCTGGTCCCTATTCTTGTCGTCGTACCCCTTTTGATACGACAAACGAGCTTCACGTGTGCGTTGATAGTAGCGCTTCTGTGATGCTTTAATGCGCTCTTTGTTAGCTTGGTATTGTTCAGGTGAATACGCCATCTTCGTTATATTACAAACTTTATATTTATCAGGATCAAAATTAATTGTGCGTGATTCCGATGACGAATTGATCACGAAGTAATGTCTTGGTAGGCCATGAAAGAGAAGCTGATGTCAATGAAGCGTTGAAACATTCATTCATTACACCTGTTCGGGATACGGAACAAGGATTGCAAACTGCTCGATGGTTTGAGGTGTCTTCTTGGTAAAAGTTTTGTAGTAGAGTGGTGGAAGCAAAAAGAAGAGTCGATTGCCATTCGGACCCAGTTTCGCCAAATCATCTGCCGCCCCGCCCTTGATGTCATGCGTTTTTCCCACAGTCATCTGGAATCCACCGAACTGCGGCATCCACGCATCAATAGCAGTATAATTCGATGTCCGAGGCACGTACAGCTGATTTGCAAGTTGACCGACTTCCACCCGCTCCGCTATTTGCCGAGGCTGCGATGACCGTGGAATGTCGATTGTTTCTTCGTCTTCATTATCTGGGGTGCTTCGTTTGCGTTTTATCGTGTCGCGTTTTCGCATTTCAGTACCAGACAACAGCTTTCGACACACGAAAGTTCCACCCTGCTCCAGCAGATCCATAGAATAAAGCTCAAAGATGTATCCGCACAGTGATTGTGCTAGCGGGTTTCCATCGGACGAACCGAGAAGGCTTTGCAACTTCGCGCGGTCCAATCGCCACTTTGTTCGAACAATCAACTGCATCGCCAAATCTGATGCATAGACAACTTTGTACTCTCGATAAGGTTCTTGGCTATGGATGTGAATCAAAATCTGAGCGATCTTGGTCTTCGAGTTGACCTCAGAGTAGATGGACACCAACATAATGCAATCATCGAGAGAACAACTGTTGCATGCGGACATCAGCCAAGCTTGTGGGTCTGTTTCAATGTCTTGCAACACCAGGCGAGGCACACCACCCAAGCACTCAAATCGATTCTCCCACACAGCTGCTGCATGTGGATACATGGGAGCAATTGTCGCCAGTTCTTCTTTTGTCCACAGTGGCATATAGAAAACATCTGGAGTAGGAGCAAGCTTCTTGAATTCACTAATGCAATCCCGCCGCGGTGTGCTTGCGAGAAGAACGGAGCAGCGCTCAATAGGCATTCCAACAACATTTGTTGGGTCCACTGAGTCCACAAGACACCACAAATCGGGCGACCAGAATTGCTGATTGCCTGAATATGGCAACTGCTTGCACTCATGAATCGTACTGCCATCGAAGTAGATGGGGGGTTGTCTTGTGATAAATAGCACGCGCTTCTTATCCTTGATCAATCTCCACATGACATAGTAAACAAACACCGACTTGCCAATCCCAGGCGTGCCCGTAATTACTGCATACTTCCGGCGGTTTGGATCCACCTTCGACAGTGCTTGGGCAGCGATCGACTTGTACGAAGAACGTATGTAGAGCGTTTGACGTTCAGTCAACGGTAGCAGCGCCGGAAATTGGAGCCAACTATTAACTTCGTCAACCGTCTGGAATTTTGAGAAGAACGGATCACTGCAGCGATCGAAAACACCACCATCGGAGACAAGTGGAGCCGAGGTTCCTTGCTTCGGAACCACCACCAGCACGTGAACTTGGCCCTCACCCGGTTGAAAATTCGCTCCAAAGTGCTTGGGGTTCTTGATCCACAGCGTGGGATCCATCAGCTCAAAGCCTTGCGGGTGTCCATCTCCATCGACCATCACAGCTGCCACGCCCGCCCCAGCCAGCCACGCTCCGCCCTCCGTCTTCGCTAGGAAGAGCTGCAGCTTGTCTGCATCGACATCTTTGAAGTCGTTCGGCTTCTTCGCCTTGATCGCGTCCTTCAAGTGCCCCACCGACTTGTTCTCGTCAATGTCCACAGGAAACGCGCTCCCCGCCACCCCAACGAGTGCACAGTTTAGCAGAACCATCTTTCCTCGAGGCAGCGGATTCTGGAAAGGAGGGAGAGTTTCCGGCGTATTTAAGCGGACATGAAGGCGTGTGACACAGATTTTCAACCAATGATGAGACGCGCTGGCTCTGAACAGCGGTAAGAAACTGCATGATATATTTTTTTTCTTTAGAATGAAACCCTCTTTGCATGCAATCCTAATGTTGTTTTGGGCGGTGCTCGGAGGTGTGGAGGAGACCTCCTTCGCACCAGATGCTACTCAGCGGTGGCGTCGTTGCTTTCAACAGGTGGTGTTTAGGAAGCTCTAAACCTCCTCTCGTTGGTAAATTACGGTAAGGAAAAAAACTGCCGGCGTAATGTTCCAGTATATACTACTGCTGTAGCCACAAGAGTAGTTACTAAAATCGTCGTAGCAGCACTGCTTGTCTGCCTTCAAATAGGCTTCAATCGTTGTCAAGTCAAACCCCAAGAGGACATTATCCCGCATTACTCGACAAAATTTTGAGACAAGTTGCGTCTTAACTTGCACAAGCGTTCCCAACGTTACCCGGTGGCCTTCAACTAGCAATGCTTCAACGGTAGAATCTAACCGCACAATTTGCGGGAGTCGTCGCTGCTCCGGTGCCATAGCAATACATGAGCCGAAGCTCATAACCTCTTGCAGCGAATTAAATGGCGTCCGGTACCCATTTTTCAAATAGAAACTCAGTGCCTCGGCTCTAACTCGTGTCGCACCATTGGTTTCATCACCTTCTACGCCCCGCATCTGCTGGTGCAGATTCATCAACACTGCCAAACGCGCCCATTACTTCAGAATAGCAACTAAACTGGTGATTTGACTGGGCTGTTTGAACTGGACGTAACCTGAAGCATCTTGAGTCTCTCCATTGATAGAAGCGCAGACCAGAAAGCGATGCGTCGGAAACGAATGAAATTCGCTTGGTGAATGCTCTGTTTCTAAGTTGATGCGAAATATCATTTCAAGAATGTTGTCCAACAGTTGAAGTTGGTATACACTGACATCTTCTACTCGATATTCGTCGAAGATGGTCACCACAAAGGCACTTGAGCATGAACAGACGAGAATCTCAATTTTTTTCAGCTATTTTGTTGCTTTCAGTATCGCTCGATAAGATCACGCGGCTCTTATCATGTGTATCTGTCATTGCCAGCAACGAGACAATGGCTTTGCAATACTCCGCACCACTACGCTGTAGGCGGTCAATAGCTGAAGCTGGTACGATTTCACTTCCCATCGACGAAAACATTCTCTCGAACAAGTACTCGCGCGTGCCAATCAGTTCTTGGCCAATGTCCCAATAGCAGCACACGACTGGGTATACCAATTTAAGTATCTCTGACTCGGCGTCAAACTTGACGGATTCAATAATTGCAGCAATATTTTCTGTGCAACGCTCGTGGATGACTTCATGCCATTGCATTCGCCGAAGAAACGGAGATGCAAGTCGGTCATCCGTAGGAGAAATGTGTAAGTGAGTATTCGTAAATTCACTTAGAGCACGATCCACAGCGTCAGCTGCCTCATCGGTGTAGGAACTATACTGATTTGTTTCACCAATCACACCGAAATATCTAGTTCGGACACATCCACGTAGCGATTGTACCATGCACTCCATTGAGGTTAGGTCTGCGCCATTGTCTTGGTGATTTACCCGCAAATGCGTCTTCATTGTATCTTTGAGAGGAGCGAAGTAAGCACAGTGAGGGCAGCTGAATCCAGCTTTTATCTCAATTCCATCTACCGGTTTCAGCAACTCTTGAGTAGGTTGTAGATATTTCTGAAGTGCTTCCGGCGCTCCAAACTCTAGCGAAGCAAGGGTTGTTTCCAGTCGTTGGCTATATTGGACTTGACCTTTTATCTGAGAAAAAAATTAATTAATGAATTAAGTTCGGTTTCGTTGTTAAGTTCGACTTCGCCTTCAATAAGTTCGGTTTTGGGCTTACGCTTGCGAGCTCGAATCTGGTCTCTATTCTTGTCGTCGTAGCTCTTTTGAAACGACAAACGAGCTTTACGTTTGCGCTAATAGTAGCGCTTCTGTGATGCTTTAATGCGCTCTTTGTTAGCTTGGTATTGTTCAGGAGAGTACGCCATCTTAGTATATTACAAACTTTATATTTATCAGGATAGAAAAATGAAATTCATTAATGCAGCATGCCAAAGCAAGAATTAGCTGAAATAACTTAACGCGGGAATAGATCGAGTGACCTGCATAGCCACAGCACGCGCCATATCAATGTCGGGGCCTAACATACTGGAGATGTCATAGTATCGCTCGATGCTCTCACGAATCCCGCCGCTTTCACCGCCCTCGGTCACAATCGGCAACGCGGATCTTAGTTTTAGTCTCTTCAGGGGACATTCAAAGTATGGGATCTCGATCTCGGCATCACTATCAGCAGAAGGTTGTCTAAGTAGCGTCTTGATCACCTCGAAACCGTCGCCTGGGTTATCGATGAACACTCTGTGGATCAGGACCGAGTTGCTCTTCTTGTCGGCGACCCAGAAGAACACCCAGTTCTTGTTCAAGTCCGTAAGAAGCGCCATGACTGGGCCATTGGCGCGCAGATCAAGAGCGACCAGCTCCGACAATGCTTGAAAATTGTTTCGGGGCTCGACTTTTTTCTTCACTTCAATCAGCATCTGCACTCCAGGCAAAAAACAGCACACCGGATGGATCCTTCAGGACCGTATTCCTGAGAATAAGAAGATCGGTGGTTCCAACAAATTCAATGTCATGACCAGGTACTCGAACGCTAAGAAGGGTTTGCTTCTTTTCCGCACCATAGACACATAACTCCTTCTCCGTGAGGACGCTGCCTATGTTGCTCTCCACGTACTCAATATACGCTTTCCGCTGCTGCTCCTCAGTGAGCGCAATCTCTTGATCGGCTCGAAGAACACGAGCCCAGTCGAATGGATCAACTTGAGCCCCCTCTCCAGCAGCAACGCCAAGCGTGGCAACAGGAACCACTTCAATGTTCAACTCGTTCGTAATCTTCCCCCAGTCGGACGAGCTAACCTGTGAGTGAGCAAATGTGCGTTTCTTCAGCACTGTCTCGGCGTGAATTTCTTTGATCATCTTACTCGACGCGGAAGTCTCGCTCGCTGAACCACCAGCCCCGTCCGGAACCACCACCAGCACGTGAACTTGGCCCTCACCCGGTTGAAAATTCGCTCCAAAGTGCTTGGGGTTCTTGATCCACAGCGTGGGATCCATCAGCTCAAAGCCTTGCGGGTGTCCATCTCCATCGACCGTCACAGCTGCCACGCCCGCCCCAGCCAGCCACGCTCCGCCCTCCGTCTTCGCTAGGAAGAGCTGCAGCTTGTCTGCATCGACATCTTTGAAGTCGTTCGGCTTCTTCGCCTTGATCGCGTCCTTCAAGTGCCCCACCGACTTGTTCTCGTCAATGTCCACAGGAAACGCGCTCCCCGCCACCCCAACGAGTGCACAGTTTAGCAGAACCATCTTTCCTCGAGGCAGCGGATTCTGGAAAGGAGGGAGAGTTTCCGGCGTATTTAAGCGGACATGAAGGCGTGTGACACAGATTTTCAACCAATGATGAGACGCGCTGGCTCTGAACAGCGGTAAGAAACTGCATGATATATTTTTTTTCTTTAGAATGAAACCCTCTTTGCATGCAATCCTAATGTTGTTTTGGGCGGTGCTCGGAGGTGTGGAGGAGACCTCCTTCGCACCAGATGCTACTCAGCGGTGGCGTCGTTGCTTTCAACAGGTGGTGTTTAGGAAGCTCTAAACCTCCTCTCGTTGGTAAATTACGGTAAGGAAAAAAACTGCCGGCGTAATGTTCCAGTATATACTACTGCTGTAGCCACAAGAGTAGTTACTAAAATCGTCGTAGCAGCACTGCTTGTCTGCCTTCAAATAGGCTTCAATCGTTGTCAAGTCAAACCCCAAGAGGACATTATCCCGCATTACTCGACAAAATTTTGAGACAAGTTGCGTCTTAACTTGCACAAGCGTTCCCAACGTTACCCGGTGGCCTTCAACTAGCAATGCTTCAACGGTAGAATCTAACCGCACAATTTGCGGGAGTCGTCGCTGCTCCGGTGCCATAGCAATACATGAGCCGAAGCTCATAACCTCTTGCAGCGAATTAAATGGCGTCCGGTACCCATTTTTCAAATAGAAACTCAGTGCCTCGGCTCTAACTCGTGTCGCACCATTGGTTTCATCACCTTCTACGCCCCGCATCTGCTGGTGCAGATTCATCAACACTGCCAAACGCGCCCATTACTTCAGAATAGCAACTAAACTGGTGATTTGACTGGGCTGTTTGAACTGGACGTAACCTGAAGCATCTTGAGTCTCTCCATTGATAGAAGCGCAGACCAGAAAGCGATGCGTCGGAAACGAATGAAATTCGCTTGGTGAATGCTCTGTTTCTAAGTTGATGCGAAATATCATTTCAAGAATGTTGTCCAACAGTTGAAGTTGGTATACACTGACATCTTCTACTCGATATTCGTCGAAGATGGTCACCACAAAGGCACTTGAGCATGAACAGACGAGAATCTCAATTTTTTTCAGCTATTTTGTTGCTTTCAGTATCGCTCGATAAGATCACGCGGCTCTTATCATGTGTATCTGTCATTGCCAGCAACGAGGCAATGGCTTTGCACTACTCCGCACCACTACGTTGTAGGCGGTCAATAGCTGAAGCTGGTACGATTTCACTTCCCATCGACGAAAACATTCTCTCGAACAAGTACTCGCGCGTGCCAATCAGTTCTTGGCCAATGTCCCAATAGCAGCACACGACTGGGTATACCAATTTAAGTATCTCTGACTCGGCGTCAAACTTGACGGATTCAATAATTGCAGCAATATTTTCTGTGCAACGCTCGTGGATGACTTCATGCCCTTTCATTCGCCGAAAAAACGGAGATACAAGTCGGTCATCCGTAAGAGAAATGTGTAAGTGAGTATTCGTAAATTCACTTAGAGCACGATCCACAGCGTCAGCTGCCTCATCGGTGTAGGAACTATACTGATTTGTTTCACCAATCACACCGAAATATCTAGTTCGGACACATCCACGTAGCGATTGTACCATGCACTCCATTGAGGTTAGGTCTGCGCCATTGTCTTGGTGATTTACCCGCAAATGCCTCTTCATTGTATCTTTGAGAGGAGCGAAGTAAGCACAGTGAGGGCAGCTGAATCCAGCTTTTATCTCAATTCCATCTACCGGTTTCAGCAACTCTTGAGTAGGTTGTAGATATTTCTGAAGTGCTTCCGGCGCTCCAAACTCTAGCGAAGCAAGGGTTGTTTCCAGCATCTTGATCGGAATGGATGTGCCATGTATGCGCTTGAAATGCATTGCCACCTCCTTTCCACCCTCCGAAACGGCACTCCGGCATAGGGCACAGATAATAAGTCCAACTTTTTTGTTGTACTCGATACCGACTTTGAATAGCGATTCGGCCGGTTTGCACATTTTCAAATGCGAAGCCACTCCATTTGATTGGCTAAAATCGCATGACTTTGTAGTAGTTAGGGGTCTCTCTAGACACGTAAGGACACCGAGGGCACTTGAACACCGCATTTGTTCGCTCAACATAATGCACCACAGGGATTTTACCATGGTCGTAAATTACACATTGTGCATTGTGTTGATGGTTCTCGCGTATGTGTTTCTTCAACTTATTTGGAACGTTAAATACAGCTCCACAACGCTTACGGGAAGTTTGAGGGTTGTCTTCGCGTGTCCGCGGCATGATAATCCACTAGAACGTAAGCCGCTACCAGGATTAGTATATTCCACAACTCAAATCGACCCTCCAGACAGCGTTACCCGGTCAAATGATAAGCCACAACGCAGCAAATGTCACGAGAATAGTAACTACGAGTTAGTATCCCCACACTAAGTAAGTGCGCCAATACACCACGTCGCCGTCCGTTACACGCAGAAATACCTGTTGGTCACCGAAAAAAATAAACGACAAGTCCAAATTCCAAGCAGTAGTAGTACAATCCAGGAGCCGTAACAAAATCCAAACGACACGTCCACGTAATATGAAAGCTCGTGAGATCCACTCCACTGACTAGTAATTCACAGGTGTCGCGACACGTCCACAAGGATACAAGTTCGTAACTTTCACTTCAATCGTATCCACCGCTCGACGCGTCCACAAACCACGTCAGTAGAAACTTGCAAACGCTAGTTCACAATCTACACGAGCTGTCGGAACTGAAGCCATTCAACACGTCAGTACCTGGTCAACTTGCTACCGACCGCAGAAATGTAGCTATCAAGCCATATATGTTTCCCTATGCAAATACGACTATATATTATTGGTTGAATTCGAATGATCGTGATGTTGTACTTCGATCCAGACAGGGGGGGGGGGGGGGGGGGGGCAATCCAGAGTCAATAAGAGCATCCGTAGCGATTCTATTCTATTCATGGAAGGTGAAGCACATGATTTTTTTAGGTTTGGCCGTCGTTCTCACAGCGGTAGCTGAGCGATGTTGCAGCTTTAGCAGGAACTCATCGACCCCTACATAGCTTACTAGCTTTGCCATAAACTCCTCCAACTACTACTAAAGTATAATACATAATAGACGTGATAGAGCGCTCACTGCGCACTCTCAACGTATACCTTGCTTATCTGCTGTTCACTCGAATAATCAGTGTAACTCACGCTACGACGGCTACTTTGCCCAAGTAGCCATGCGAGCTTCCATTCTAGATTTGTCGAGCATTTGGCGCTACCGGTAGCGCTAAACCTCAATAACGTATAATAAAAAAGAAGGTAGGGGTTGATTTAATCATTTATTTGAGATTTATGGGCACCCAAATTATCAGTTCAGTTTCGCCTAAAATAAGTTATTTTGGGTCATTGGGACGTATTTAGGACCCTGGATGCCCAAAATAAATTGATTTTGGGACCCTAAGGAACCCTGGGATAAACGTTCATCCGGGTCGTAATATATATAGGGCTGGGGGCACCAGACGCGAGCGAGAAAGTTTTTGTTCCCAGTACGTATACAGCTCCGAGCAAGCGCAGGGTTTCCAGTCACCAATCTGCCAGTCATCGGAACTTGAGAGAGTCCAGCTCTTCACAGCTGCACAATATATTGTCATTTTCTTCCAAGTTTACAGAAGCTGAGCGATTTCCACTGTTCTGCGAAACGGCCACAGAATCTACCGCTATCTTTAATTGGTCAAAAACTTCAAATTAGAACCTATCAGATAGCTGTCACTCGCGCCCACGTTCAAGCTTCGGGTCCCATTCCGCACTCAGTCGCCCGGTGCTCTCACACGTGACGTTGCTGTCGCTCTCTCGCGTGCATTCTTGCGTGGCGCTTCTCTCGTTGTTGGAGCTCTCACTATTGGATCTCTTTTGCGTGGTATTGCTGTCACTGTTGGGGGCCTCACTGTTGGCTCTCTCGCGTGGCCGAAGAGACCCGTTGGGTCGTCCTTCTCATCTTCCAATCCAGAATCCACACGTGCGCGCTTGTTGCGCTTCTCCGCCAGCTTCTTCATGGTCTCGTTGCGGTTCTTCATGTCCTCAATCGACATGCTGTTGTCACCATCCTCATTCACCTCGTACTCTCCTCAGGCGCCGTCCTCGTCTTCCGCTTGCTTGCGCATCTTGCCTCCTTTCTTCTTAACCACTTACTTCACTTCCTCCTCACGCACACTCCAGTTGCATCAAAATGATGGATAGCCTAGCTTATAGCATAGTATTCAATAGGTAGGAGGATGTACGCTCGATGATTGGTCTACATGGACGTTGAGTGGCTTGAAACACTTCAGATTCCAAGGCCTAGTACCGTAAAAGTCGCCCCCAGTGCGACAAACGGACTCAGTGCGACAGTATACAATTTATGGGTGACACCCCCTCTATACAGTATATACTATACTTAAATCAGACATAAAATGTATAAAACCTCTTTATTATGGAGCATATTTATCTAGACGAAAAAAAATAGAAAATAGTGGGGAAACGTTTTTTGTTGTTGCTCATCCTCGTCACCAATTGACACATCCGTCAACGGCTGCAGGTAGGTTGCAAACGTACCGTGGCTATCTCGGGGACCAATCGGTATCAACTTAGCTTTGCGAAAGCCTTTCACGATTGTTTTCGCCTTCATGAGCTCCCATGCCTTCGCGACGAGAAAGAAAGACATGACACGACTCTCAGCAACGTCGGCTGGAAATGGGTGATCAATATGGTGCTTGACGTAAAGATATCTGTTGTCAGACACACTTGATGTTGTTCTTAGGGAAGTTGATTACATGCTTGTTTTCGCGAATAATCTTAGGGATGACAGCTTCGCTATCCCCGAGAGCATGGTCGCGATGGTAGATGAAAATCTTGAATGCAGTGATCTCCTTGAGCTTATACCCGGAGCTGGGGCAATTCAGTTTGTCAGCCAACTCCATAGAACGGATGTCCGAAATCACCTTCTTTCGAATATCAGCCTTGCTATTGATAGCGACAGGCTTATTGAATACACAAGTATTAGCGAGATTCGGGTAGAAGTAGCGAGTGTCATCAGGATCGGTCTTGCTCACAAGTTCGTACCCAAGAGCAACGTTTACCTTAAACGCACTTGCCTGAGTCGAAAGAACGTTCTCGAGCTTGTCGTAGAAATCAGTAGGCTCAACTCCCTCATATAGGTGTGATTCCATGTGATTACCATTGTAAAAACGATACTTAGGATCAGCCTTGTAGTCAGGCGACATGTGCTTCTCAAGGGTTTCAATTGAAACATTGTACTGCTTAGCCACCAATCTCTGGTTGATTGGCCGTGAAAGGTTGCTAACATAAACCATCTTGCCGGTTCTACCACGTACCTTAACACGGTAGCTGCTACCCCATTTGATAGCTTGAATATTCAATCTCTTTAGTCCTTCGAGCTCGTATGCAAGCATGTTGTCTATATATCTTCGTCTATATTATTCTTCGTTGATATGACTTTATAATATTTTGGATCTTGTATCAGGATCGACTTTATATCATACCAATATACAAAAAAATCTGAAATTAATTTATTCAATTAGTTGGCATATGGCTTGTTGGAGGTTTTAAGCCAGTTATAATACCCGACAGCGTTAGCCTTAATCCATTGGATGGATTTGTCGTGGTGCATACCGCTACCAATAATTGTTTGTGGTAGTAGATTGTGAGCTAAATCCTGTTTAGAGGCTTCAGATACGGTATCACACTTAAATATGAAGTGGATGTAGCCGTCATCCACACCTAATAGTGAAATAGGCTTTTTATTTTTATATTTTCCAAATTCTAGCTTCTCATCACTAAATGATGTTAGACCACGGTCTCGACATTCCTTGCAATACTTATAACTACCTCGGTACCGACGTTGGCATCCGAGACATACTTTGTAGTGACCACCAAATAGCTTAACACATTCAGAACCAACGAAGTGATGGTTCTCATCCTTATCGATAATAAGGCAGTGCCGCTTGATTGAGGTATTGCAGTAGCATTTCGGATTTATATTCGGTCGATAAGCTGGGCATGGATATATTTGGGTCTTACCCATCGGCATCCACTTCCCATTATCCTCTGTCGAGTGCCAAACCACCCGGATGAATGGTATTGGGAAGGGTCTCCGAGTTCTTCGGTCAAAATTTTAAGCGTGGTGTTATCAGTGTCAGTCATTGGCTATATTGGACTTGACTTTTTATCTGAGAAAAAAATTAATTAATGAATTAAGTTCGGTTTCGTTGTTAAGTTCGACTTCGCCTTCAATAAGTTCGGTTTTGGGCTTACGCTTGCGAGCTCGAATCTGGTCTCTATTCTTGTCGTCGTAGCTCTTTTGAAACGACAAACGAGCTTTACGTTTGCGCTAATAGTAGCGCTTCTGTGATGCTTTAATGCGCTCTTTGTTAGCTTGGTATTGTTCAGGAGAGTACGCCATCTTAGTATATTACAAACTTTATATTTATCAGGATAGAAAAATGAAATTCATTAATGCAGCATGCCAAAGCAAGAATTAGCTGAAATAACTTAACGCGGGAATAGATCGAGTGACCTGCATAGCCACAGCACGCGCCATATCAATGTCGGGGCCTAACATACTGGAGATGTCATAGTATCGCTCGATGCTCTCACGAATCCCGCCGCTTTCACCGCCCTCGGTCACAATCGGCAACGCGGATCTTAGTTTTAGTCTCTTCAGGGGACATTCAAAGTATGGGATCTCGATCTCGGCATCACTATCAGCAGAAGGTTGTCTAAGTAGCGTCTTGATCACCTCGAAACCGTCGCCTGGGTTATCGATGAACACTCTGTGGATCAGGACCGAGTTGCTCTTCTTGTCGGCGACCCAGAAGAACACCCAGTTCTTGTTCAAGTCCGTAAGAAGCGCCATGACTGGGCCATTGGCGCGCAGATCAAGAGCGACCAGCTCCGACAATGCTTGAAAATTGTTTCGGGGCTCGACTTTTTTCTTCACTTCAATCAGCATCTGCACTCCAGGCAAAAACAGCACACCGGATGGATCCTTCAGGACCGTATTCCTGAGAATAAGAAGATCGGTGGTTCCAACAAATTCAATGTCATGACCAGGTACTCGAACGCTAAGAAGGGTTTGCTTCTTTTCCGCACCATAGACACATAACTCCTTCTCCGTGAGGACGCTGCCTATGTTGCTCTCCACGTACTCAATATACGCTTTCCGCTGCTGCTCCTCAGTGAGCGCAATCTCTTGATCGGCTCGAAGAACACGAGCCCAGTCGAATGGATCAACTTGAGCCCCCTCTCCAGCAGCAACGCCAAGCGTGGCAACAGGAACCACTTCAATGTTCAACTCGTTCGTAATCTTCCCCCAGTCGGACGAGCTAACCTGTGAGTGAGCAAATGTGCGTTTCTTCAGCACTGTCTCGGCGTGAATTTCTTTGATCATCTTACTCGACGCGGAAGTCTCGCTCGCTGAACCACCAGCCCCGTCCGGAACCACCACCAGCACGTGAACTTGGCCCTCACCCGGTTGAAAATTCGCTCCAAAGTGCTTGGGGTTCTTGATCCACAGCGTGGGATCCATCAGCTCAAAGCCTTGCGGGTGTCCATCTCCATCGACCGTCACAGCTGCCACGCCCGCCCCAGCCAGCCACGCTCCGCCCTCCGTCTTCGCTAGGAAGAGCTGCAGCTTGTCTGCATCGACATCTTTGAAGTCGTTCGGCTTCTCCTCCTTGATCGCCTTCTTCAGGAGAGCCACCGTCTTCCACTCCTCAATGATGATAGAGATCACGCTCCCTTCTCCAACGAGTGCACAGTTTAGCAGAACCATCTTTCCTCGAGGCAGCGGATTCTGGAAAGGAGGGAGAGTTTCCGGCGTATTTAAGCGGACATGAAGGCGTGTGACACAGATTTTCAACCAATGATGAGACGCGCTGGCTCTGAACAGCGGTAAGAAACTGCATGATATATTTTTTTTCTTTAGAATGAAACCCTCTTTGCATGCAATCCTAATGTTGTTTTGGGCGGTGCTCGGAGGTGTGGAGGAGACCTCCTTCGCACCAGATGCTACTCAGCGGTGGCGTCGTTGCTTTCAACAGGTGGTGTTTAGGAAGCTCTAAACCTCCTCTCGTTGGTAAATTACGGTAAGGAAAAAAACTGCCGGCGTAATGTTCCAGTATATACTACTGCTGTAGCCACAAGAGTAGTTACTAAAATCGTCGTAGCAGCACTGCTTGTCTGCCTTCAAATAGGCTTCAATCGTTGTCAAGTCAAACCCCAAGAGGACATTATCCCGCATTACTCGACAAAATTTTGAGACAAGTTGCGTCTTAACTTGCACAAGCGTTCCCAACGTTACCCGGTGGCCTTCAACTAGCAATGCTTCAACGGTAGAATCTAACCGCACAATTTGCGGGAGTCGTCGCTGCTCCGGTGCCATAGCAATACATGAGCCGAAGCTCATAACCTCTTGCAGCGAATTAAATGGCGTCCGGTACCCATTTTTCAAATAGAAACTCAGTGCCTCGGCTCTAACTCGTGTCGCACCATTGGTTTCATCACCTTCTACGCCCCGCATCTGCTGGTGCAGATTCATCAACACTGCCAAACGCGCCCATTACTTCAGAATAGCAACTAAACTGGTGATTTGACTGGGCTGTTTTGAACTGGACGTAACCTGAAGCATCTTGAGTCTCTCCATTGATAGAAGCGCAGACCAGAAAGCGATGCGTCGGAAACGAATGAAATTCGCTTGGTGAATGCTCTGTTTCTAAGTTGATGCGAAATATCATTTCAAGAATGTTGTCCAACAGTTGAAGTTGGTATACACTGACATCTTCTACTCGATATTCGTCGAAGATGGTCACCACAAAGGCACTTGAGCATGAACAGACGAGAATCTCAATTTTTTTCAGCTATTTTGTTGCTTTCAGTATCGCTCGATAAGATCACGCGGCTCTTATCATGTGTATCTGTCATTGCCAGCAACGAGACAATGGCTTTGCAATACTCCGCACCACTACGCTGTAGGCGGTCAATAGCTGAAGCTGGTACGATTTCACTTCCCATCGACGAAAACATTCTCTCGAACAAGTACTCGCGCGTGCCAATCAGTTCTTGGCCAATGTCCCAATAGCAGCACACGACTGGGTATACCAATTTAAGTATCTCTGACTCGGCGTCAAACTTGACGGATTCAATAATTGCAGCAATATTTTCTGTGCAACGCTCGTGGATGACTTCATGCCATTTCATTCGCCGAAGAAACGGAGATGCAAGTCGGTCATCCGTAGGAGAAATGTGTAAGTGAGTATTCGTAAATTCACTTAGAGCACGATCCACAGCGTCAGCTGCCTCATCGGTGTAGGAACTATACTGATTTGTTTCACCAATCACACCGAAATATCTAGTTCGGACACATCCACGTAGCGATTGTACCATGCACTCCATTGAGGTTAGGTCTGCGCCATTGTCTTGGTGATTTACCCGCAAATGCGTCTTCATTGTATCTTTGAGAGGAGCGAAGTAAGCACAGTGAGGGCAGCTGAATCCAGCTTTTATCTCAATTCCATCTACCGGTTTCAGCAACTCTTGAGTAGGTTGTAGATATTTCTGAAGTGCTTCCGGCGCTCCAAACTCTAGCGAAGCAAGGGTTGTTTCCAGCATCTTGATCGGAATGGATGTGCCATGTATGCGCTTGAAATGCATTGCCACCTCCTTTCCACCCTCCGAAACGGCACTCCGGCATAGGGCACAGATAATAAGTCCAACTTTTTTGTTGTACTCGATACCGACTTTGAATAGCGATTCGGCCGGTTTGCACATTTTCAAATGCGAAGCCACTCCATTTGATTGGCTAAAATCGCATGACTTTGTATGCTGGCGTAGTAGTTAGGGGTCTCTCTAGACACGTAAGGACACCGAGGGCACTTGAACACCGCATTTGTTCGCTCAACATAATGCACCACAGGGATTTTACCATGGTCGTAAATTACACATTGTGCATTGTGTTGATGGTTCTCGCGTATGTGTTTCTTCAACTTATTTGGAACGTTAAATACAGCTCCACAACGCTTACGGGAAGTTTGAGGGTTGTCTTCGCGTGTCCGCGGCATGATAATCCACTAGAACGTAAGCCGCTACCAGGATTAGTATATTCCACAACTCAAATCGACCCTCCAGACAGCGTTACCCGGTCAAATGATAAGCCACAACGCAGCAAATGTCACGAGAATAGTAACTACGAGTTAGTATCCCCACACTAAGTAAGTGCGCCAATACACCACGTCGCCGTCCGTTACACGCAGAAATACCTGTTGGTCACCGAAAAAAATAAACGACAAGTCCAAATTCCAAGCAGTAGTAGTACAATCCAGGAGCCGTAACAAAATCCAAACGACACGTCCACGTAATATGAAAGCTCGTGAGATCCACTCCACTGACTAGTAATTCACAGGTGTCGCGACACGTCCACAAGGATACAAGTTCGTAACTTTCACTTCAATCGTATCCACCGCTCGACGCGTCCACAAACCACGTCAGTAGAAACTTGCAAACGCTAGTTCACAATCTACACGAGCTGTCGGAACTGAAGCCATTCAACACGTCAGTACCTGGTCAACTTGCTACCGACCGCAGAAATGTAGCTATCAAGCCATATATGTTTCCCTATGCAAATACGACTATATATTATTGGTTGAATTCGAATGATCGTGATGTTGTACTTCGATCCAGACAGGGGGGGGGGGGGCAATCCAGAGTCAATAAGAGCATCCGTAGCGATTCTATTCTATTCATGGAAGGTGAAGCACATGATTTTTTTAGGTTTGGCCGTCGTTCTCACAGCGGCAGCTGAGCGATGTTGCAGCTTTAGCAGGAACTCATCGACCCCTACATAGCTTACTAGCTTTGCCATAAACTCCTCCAACTACTACTAAAGTATAATACATAATAGACGTGATAGAGCGCTCACTGCGCACTCTCAACGTATACCTTGCTTATCTGCTGTTCACTCGAATAATCAGTGTAACTCACGCTACGACGGCTACTTTGCCCAAGTAGCCATGCGAGCCTCCATTCTAGATTTGTCGAGCATTTGGCGCTACCGGTGGCTCCACCAGTAGCCAAATTACGGCCAAATATGGCGTTTCTCGGCTCAACAGCTCTGCTAGTACGGATGGTCTAATATACTTAAAAGTAGGCTATAAGTTATATGCAAATACTCCCGACTTCACATTTATTGACAAGGCCACTGCACATTGGAACCTTGGGCGGCAAAGAACAAGCCACCACCACCAGGAGATACCTGGGGTTCACCACGAATTACTTTTGTATCGCCATCTCAACCTCGGCAATGGCCGTGAACACCAGCGTGGCCTTGACGGCCAACAGCTCGTCGCCCACCGTGACCGCGACGGGCTACATCTCCGTGCCCACCTTCTCCGCGAACACGACCACCGTGACCGCGATGGGCTACGTCTCCTTGACCGCCTTCTCCGCGAACAGCATCAGCGAGGCCGCGACGGGCTACATCTCGTCGCCCGCCTTCTCTGTGAACAGCACCAGCGTCGCCTTCCAACGCCCACTGCTACTTAATCCGGCGCAGTCTTCTCTGTCGCTATCTGGCATCAGCGTGGTCGCTGCCATTACAACCATGCCATGCGCCCAGTCTTCCTCTAAACCGTAGGAGATACGCATTGTATATTCGTATGCAGGTTATTATTGATTATAATCAGTTTTACCACATAAGTGCGTGAACTGATATGGCTAAACCTCAATAATGTATAATAAAAAAGAAGGTAGGGTTTGATTTAATCATTTATTTGAGATTTATGGTACATATTATCAGTTCCGTTTCGCCCAAATTAATTTATTTGGGCAATCGGGACCCTGGATGCCCAAAATAAATTGATTTTGGGACCCAATGGAGTCCTGGGATGAACGTTCATCCGGGTCGTAATATATATAGGTGCGTCTTGTAAAGGGGTTGGAGGTCAGTACACCTCACAACACAGTTCCGCCGAACTTTAGCTCCGCGAACTCATTGTCGATTCCACATCTTGGATGCCCCACACCCCGCAACAGGCCCACGGCTGGAACTCTCCTCCGCGGTCAGCAGACCAAGCGTCTCGGCCACATCGTAACAACGCACCAGTGCATCGCGCCCTAAGATCGCACAGGGCAACAGTGCCAAGGCTCTCTGTGGCGGATTATCACCTTGAGCACCGTCGTCGACACGACACACGCTCCATTCAGTATCGACGAAGTGACTGCTGTCAGCACGCCAATGAGCCGTCAAGCTGCTGAGAGCAAGGCTCCAGACTCGTCTGAGCCGAGGGCTCCGCCCCATGGGGACGACATCTTATTCGAAGAGCTCGAAGAGGGCCAAGTCGGCTACTAGGAGTCAGTGGTCAGTGAAGCGCATTCCCATGCCGCCTCAGCGAGGTCACACACCAGTGGCATGTCGTCTGGAGCTGCCTCCGTGAGGTCGTACGGCTCCACGACAATGTCGCCGCCACGGCGAGCACTCCGTGCCCCGAATCCGTTCGCTGAACGCTAAAACCCTGTAAGCGCCATGCGCGATGCACCTTCGCTGTCCTCTCGCTATGAGGGAGGTCGACGTGATTCGAATGTCATAACCAAAGACTCGGACAAGGCCCAAAGCCGTCAGTTGTCCACGGAGCCACGCTAGCAGCGGTCCAACCGTCCCGTGGTCCGGCCACTCAGCCTTCCGTTGCAGCGCGATTATGGCTTCCAGTATATGGATCTGCGGAGACCGCGCGTCGTGCTGCGCTGCATCTCTTGGACATGGGCTTGTGACCGCTACGGCTGATCAGGGGGTGCGACGGTACACGCTCCGCGACCGCTTCTCGACTCAACAAGTCACAGCTCCTCGGGAGTATCGGGAGCACTTGCAACAACAGCTCCACGGACAACCCGTTCCCGCAATGCGGACTGTACCTGTGGTCATCCGGCCTGGGGAGGCCACCACTGCTTATGAAGCACAATTCCAAAATTGGGTAGAGAGAGCTCGACGGCTCGCTTCCTATGAAGCTCTTCGAACTAGTTTCTCTGAAACTGACATTCGTCTGGAGCGATGCCTACGCTTAGACTTCGCAAAGTTGAAAGCGCGGCGTCAGCTCCCGGGACCCCGTCCCCAACACCATGAGGCTCCTCCGCCTCCTGCTCCCGCTGCGAGCACCGCTGCTCACGTTCATGAGCCGGCTTCTCCAGCCACTGGTCAGAGCTTGAGCTCAGCTGCCGACCTGTCGTCGCCCCGCTCTAGCGGCGGGAAGCGCTCGGCGCCTGGCGACCCCGTCGCACGCCGTGATGGCGCTTTGGCAACGGATGTGCCAGGTCATAAGCGTCAACGACGTCTGGGCAATCCTGCCGAAGGGGAACCTCAAACTCCCATGAGTTTTGTGAATGATGTTAGTCTCGCCACTTCATAAGATATTGGTACGACCCTGGTGACGACGCCGCGCCACAAGGCGTTCCACGTGATAGTGGAGCTCACCATGCTTGCCGAGCAGTGCCGGCAGAGGACGAGCCTCGCCTGGTCCCTCGCACTGGGAGTCACCACGACGTGATTCTGCTGGATCAGCGTGTTCGCTCGCTGAGCGCCTTCGTTCATGACGCGAACGCTTCACACGCCCGCTTGGCAGAAAATCTCGAAGAGATGAACCGTCGAGTGGACCGGTTCGAGACACCGAGTTCTCTTCAGAACCGGGTCGTCGACCTCGAGCGTCAGGTTGCTCAGCTGCAGGGTCAGCTCGATCTGTTGCTGCGCCTTCAGCTGTACGCTCCGCGTCCTGTGGCTTCGCCACTTGCTGTCGTCCAACCGCACCCGCCGACCCCGCGCCAGCGTCTCCACGCTCACCTGAGCAGGGCCCTGGTACGACTTGAGTAAGCCCATGTAGAACATCGGATGCGTGCGCATCTTCTTGGGAAGATTAAGCGTATACGCCAGGCCCTTCTTGGCCACGACCTTAAATGGTCCAATGAACCTAGGTCTCAGTTTCGTCTTGAAGACGGCAGGCACTGCATTGGTTGGTAGGTTTTTCGCGTTTGATAAAACTATATCCCCGACCTCGAACCGTTCCACACTACCTCTGCCTTGGGCATCTGCATATTCCTTCTGAAGGTCTTAGCTCTCAGCCATAGCGTCGCGCACTTGGCGCAAGACGCTCAGTCTCAAAGAGACAAAGTCATCGACATTCTTGCGGACCGCAACAAAGCTGATAGCAACCAGCCGATCGGCTATCCCTCCCCCCACTGAGCCCAGAGCCACGACGTGGCGGCGTCAGCGGGACGCGAGGGTTCGGCAACCTGCTCACATAGAACGGACTACATTGTTTAATGCAAACTCAACAAGTGGGGGCATCTCGCTCCAGTGTCTTGACGCCTCAGCGCACACGCTTCGGGGAATGCCCTCCACAACCCGATTAACGCGTTCAGTTTGACCATCGGTGTGTGGATGGTCTGCTGTGGACACGTCCAAACGGGTGCCAAGCACCTGGAAGAGGGACTTCCAAAACTTCGTGGTGAAACGCGTGTTGTCGGAAGACTCCGTCTAATAACAGCAATGCTGTACCCTCACCATCAATTGAGTCCGGCACTGCCGCTCAGTGGGCCATCTTGCTCAATCGGTCTACAAAGTCCCGATGCTTGTGTTGCCTGCCCCATGCTTCGGAGGCCAAATACAAAGTCCATACTGATGGGCTGCCAACATCCCGTAGGGACTAGCAAACTCGCCAACGGCGCTGCCGCATGCAGCGAGGACTTTGTCCGTTAATACGTCTCACACGTGCGCACGGACGTGCCGACCCATTTGTACAGCTTCGGCCGCCAGTACATCATGCTCACGGAGCCATAGGTCTTCTCACGACCCAAGTGTCCACCGACAGGCGTATCATGGACCTCATAGAGGATTCGATACTTGAGATCCTCATCATGAGGAACGACCACACGAGGCGCGTCTCGGGGTCGGTGGTGTAGTACAGTATCCCATCATCGAGCGTGTATCGATGTAGGCTCGCGCGTAAGCGCTTTGACAATTCTTTGTCCGAGTTTTTAAACTCCTCGCTCCCAAGAGCACGTAGAAAAACTACACACATGTCGTCGTGTGCGTACGTAGCGCGTATCAAGTCGTGCGCCGACGACATCACCGTTGTGACATGGGCTAACTCGTAGTCCGGCCTGCGTGACAGCGCGTCGGCCACTACATTAAGCCGCCCCGGCTTGTACTTCACCTCAAAGTTGTATTCGGCAAATAATGAAAGCCATCTTGCTATTCTTTGAGAGAGATGTGGCGACTGCGTCGCAGTGCGTAACGACGCATGATCAGTGTAGATCGCAAATGGCTTGGAGCCTAGCAGGTGTACCCTGAACTTTACCAGAGCATACTTCATAGCAAGTAGCTCTTTGTCGTGAACTGGGTAGTTCTTCTCTGCAGCCTTGAGCTGGCGAGACTCAACCGCGATAACGCGTTCATGCCCTTCGACGTCTGCTTGTAGTAAACACAGCCGATTGCAAAATGGGAGGCGTCGCAGACGCATCTGAACGGATGATCCGGGTCTGGAAGCGCGAGTATCAGCGCTCCGAGAAGGCTCTCCTTAACAGCCTTATATGCTTCGTCGTGTTCTACTTCCCAGCACCAAGGTGCGTCCTCCTTAAGGGGATTCGACAATGGTCGAGCCATCTCCGCGTAGTTCGCGATGGAGCCTGAGCAACTGCGTCACAAGACGATTGAGCGTTGCTGGTGCGTTCGACAGTAGACCATTCGGAGCAGTTTCTACACAGCTGGAAACGTACCCCCCCCCCCTAAATGTCGACTCCAATTGCTCTGTATTGGCACAGGAATGGCGGTTATTAGGTGATTGGTCATTGCGCCTTTTAACGACCGCGTGTCGCATAAAAATGATGTTCATACGAAAAAATTGTATGATCATGTCAAGTTCAGTATACATGCTAGTCGAACTCAGTGCGCAAGAGCGGACGTTTGATTGCCAGCTCTACTGCTGTATATCCTTTTTGGCCAATCAGAGCGTGTATTCCAAGACATTTTGGCCAATACGAGCAGACCACCTCCCCGCATTCCATGTCGCCCCCCCCCCCACCCCGAATTTCACTGCACTGCGCGTATCATGAGTACAGCCTCGCGCAGTGGTCATTTTTCGAGGGAATCCACTTTGAGACGCCGTTGTGGAGTCAACATTAAGAGTTAGAAGGGAAATCGGGGTGCGAATCGTATCTACGCATCTTTGCTTGTCGAATGGTACTATTGTTGGGACCCCTATCCTTACTATCCCGGCTATTTCAAAACCAGCTGTTGGGGGGCATCTTCGATACCTCCAGGATTATTGCATTTCACTAGTAACATTTACATATATCCGACATATGATTTTACATGCGTTAACTCTGTGACGACGAATAGAACGCATACTTCACATATAGTCAGTAGTTCGTTCTAGTCTCCTTTTTCAAAGATGTACATATGTAAATACAGCTGCGTAATAAGTATTGACCGAATGTCGTGTCTCTGACGCATCTACAACATATGATTGAATTCCACGTATGCTAAAACGTAGTCTCCCAGGTTTTCAAACATTTACGTGCTATATTCGCCAAGTTCGTTATAGCGTCAAAACGACCCGTCTCCGACACAGCGGGGTAGAACAGTTGAATTCTCCACATACAAAAACTAAGTCTACCCATTTTTTAGCCTCTGATTGGACAGTGGAGGGAAGATAGTTATTATTGGTTGTTTTGGGAAGTTCTATTTCCTTATTTCGGGTGAAAAGGACTACGCGATAGTTGGCGGCGGGACTACAAATTATACAATAACTCGAGAATTGGACTACAAGAAATATAGCTGTGTATCTCCCGGATCATATATGTAGGTTGATCGAATTTGGTTTCTGTAACATATAACCCCATACACCAAGCAAGTTATAGTCATGCGCAGCACCTTGAAGTACATTTGCAACGTCAAAACTGTCAAATTGCGGTCAAAGTGCAATCCTACACCCAAAGTGCGAGTCTGACTTGCCGAATGTATAATATGACTTCAGCAATACTCAGTTTTATATGCGCCACCAATTCGTGCAAGTTGACATCTATGCACTACCCCTACAAATTTTATTATATGTGCCAATTCAGTCAATTCGTAAATGTCATCCATTTTCTGCCCTTTTTATCCATGCATGCATTAAAGATTGGTTGAGTGTGGTTTATGTACCATTTCTTAATCAATAACACGGATGGACGTCTATAAGTCCGTCTGTCTGTCTGTCTGTCTGTCTGTCTGTCTTGCTACGCTTTTGCGGACTTCTGATTAGACGAACGATTTAACTTAATTCAATTTAAAAAGGAAATGTATCGGACAAATTATGTGTAGGCGGGCTGGGCTGCGCTGCTTTGTGGCACAGCGAGCTCGCTGGTAGCCTTGTATACCAAACAATTTGTCTCAAGTATATAGCCGTATGCAGCACGTCGAAGTGCACCTGCAACGTCGAAATCCGTGTCCAAACTGTCAATTTGTGGCCAAAGTACGGTCTTGCTCTCCAACTGCCCCTCTCATTTTCCAAGTGTATACTATATTTGTAGCCATACTTAGTACTGTATGCACCATCACTTTGTTCAAGTTTACATGTATGCACCACTTCTGTAAACTACAATATAAGCGCCATTCTAGTCAATTCGTAGATTTAATGCATTTTTGCCCTGTCTACCCTTACGCACACAAATCATACATGATTACTACTTATGTATCATGTACTCTATGTATAATACGAGCTCTCTTATGTCCTAAACCCGTACGTTTTGTAGCATTTATTTATGCGACATACTATGGAATTTTTCGCTTTCAAAGACGTTGACTTCCAAGGCCGCCTCCATGGAAGTATATCAAGAGCATGCTGTTAATATGTGTTTCAATTACTCGTCTCTGATGCATTAGAGTAACATATTTGAGCTACCCGTATTCTTAAACATACTCTCGCACGTTTTCAAGTCTATTGTTCTATATTTGACTGCGATACAAATATCGTCGAATTGGCCCGTCTATGGCACATTTCCAATATATGGTTAGATTTCCCATATTCATAAACATGACCTCCCATGTATTCAAGGCTATTGCAATATCCCACGTAAATTCGTAATATTGTGGAATTGAACCGTCTATAGCACATGTATTACAAACGGTTGGATTCCCCATATTCAAAAACATAGTCCCAAACTCTTCATCTCTGTACAATCTATATTCGCTAAGATCTATCGTAGCGTCAAACTGTCCGTCTCTAACACCCATTGGCTCCGCCATTGTCAAAAACGTGTGTCACCAAAATTGCAGCCGCAGAGGTAGCTTCGTTGAGGAGAAATATCTTTTTTGCTGATTTATCGCTACCGCTCGCTGAATGGGTGACATACAGGATGGCTACACCTACTACGTATGGTTTATGCTAAACCCTGCTAAAACCAGATGATTTGAATTTGTATACTTGAATGGACTCCAGTATGCATGTCCTCTCCTGGTTAAGGTCCGATTTTGCGGTCGGGGCGTCAAACCGGAAATCCCATACCGTATAGCACATGTCATATTCTGCAAAATATCATATGCGACAAAGAAAATTAGCCGTTCAAGGATACCAAGTTTCTCGAATATTTTGTCTTACTCAACAAAAATCGGTGGCTACTTAGTGCGGCGCTTTTAGTTGGACACAGGTATACCTTCTGCGATAGAGTAATATCAACTTGACTTCCAAATGGAAGAAGCACTCGGAAAATGGTGGGAGGGAGCTTGCTCTCGGGGCCGGAGGGGTTGTATAGACCACACTTAATCGGACACCACTTCGTACCGAACCTTGTGCGGCGCACACTAAGTGTCAAGTTGAAGCCGGGGTTGTTCTGTGCCGTCGTCAGCCAGAAATCTCAAGCCATTGAGGAGGCTGACGCACACGGCATATCTACAGAACTCGCCAAGAAGTAGAACATCCACCGCACGACGCTGTATCGCTGGGTGAAATCTCAAGTCATGATCAAGGCCGCTCGACAGGAATTCCGTAAATACAATATAATCGTACTGAAACTCGTACTGTTAAATAGATAACGGACTGGGGCGGCCTTGAGGGGCAAAATGAATAACTAAAAACAAGTGTAACGAGAAATAAGATACTACCATCGTGTTCAAAAACGATCTACATAAAGCGCATCCTACAGACTAGTCTCCACCGTTATCCCCCCCCCCAGTAGCCCTCATTGACTTTCAGAAAAAAATATCATCTCGAGCGTCATCGGCGACAGACGGTGTCGTTCGTGGCGAAGAACTCCACGGGTGACACTAAACAGTCTTTCGACTATGTTTGGCGTCGAAGGAGCTTGTACGTCGCCGGGTCCGCGGAGACTTTGCAGGATACGGTCCGCAAAACCCTCCTTCACCGCGGAGCTCACCACCTCAGAGCTACTCAGGGCCCCCACCTTCACCGTGAATGGCTCCAGTTCCGATGCCTTCTCAGCGGTCAACGACGTCGCCTCACCTGCCAGATCCTTGACCACAGCAGCCTCGACAACTGGGGAGTGTACAATGTCGGCATCAGGAGCTATCGAAGCATACAAAAACGTTAGAAATATGGTCCGACATACCAGAACAATTAGCAAACGGTACAAATACCTACCCAAATAGTTGCTAAATGTCGGTAGCAACCCCAGCAACCCGTCAAATAGATCGCGGGCATCCAGAAGTGTGAGTCCATCTGACTGAAGCTTCTTCGAGATGGATTCGACGTAGTGCAGCTTAGACAGCAGATCTTCCAGCTTGCGATTGACCGATCATGAAGGCAGGAGGTCCGCACTGTCATCATCGTCTGCTGACAGAACTCTCTTTGGCGGAAATAACGCTCGAGCATCGAGAACGTCGAAGACCAGCGCATATCTGGGCGGAGGACTGGGACCAAAGACGTCTTGATTCTGTATAAAAAAGCACACACAATTTTAGTTCAATACAAATATTTGTATCGATTTATGTCACCAAGACACAAATTACAAAGTTAGTTTACCTCAGTTTCGCCGCTTGATTCAGAGTGCGCAACTTGCGCACCAGCAGCTGTACTTGATCGAGAGCAGCCTCATGAGGACCGAGGAAGTCGCGCACAGCAAGATTTAGACGATGACTTGCACAGCCAACCAGCGGCACCTTCATGGGGTAAGCGAGCTGCTTGTAAACTGCTCAGTTGTCACCCACTACGAACTTGCACCCTTGGATAGTCTTCCCAAAAAACGGTAGGAGGATCGATTACAATTAAGTGGCCCTACGCGGTTAGGTGATCACTAGGTTCGTCCATCACGGGAGCCATGGACAAAAGCGGGTATTGCGTCCCGCTTGGCGTATTGCAGCACCCGTAGACAGCCTGGTACTGCTCCGTTCCGAAGCTGCAGTCGTCAAGTATGAGCCCGAGGTCCTCTGGAATTCCCTTTTCAACGACCGATTCGACGATTTTCGTCTAGCTCTCTATATTGGAGAGCAGCGCGTCCACAGACACAAATGCCCAATTGGTGGATCTGGAGAAAAATTGTCTAGATTAGATTCACGATATATATACAATCAAATTTAGCAAGATCAACTGTGAATACGTACTGGCATGTCTCCCTTGACGCGCAAAAGGAGAGGGGCAAGCTGCCCAAGATGACCCACTTCAGCCATCCATAGCGGTTGTTGGCCTTTTGGATCACCCAGGGCACCAGCGTTCCTGTGGCTGCAGTGGTTGTGTCTCGCATGTCGCTCTCAACGTTGGGGTGAACCGTACGGGCCGCGCGTGGCCGGGTTGGTGCAGCCGTTCTTGGGGCATGCATGCGTTGTTTCCCATGCACCTTGCACACATGGTACCCCGTCAACGCGCCGTCCTCATCAAGCGAAGACTTGAAGAAAAAGAAGGCGGAATCTGCGTGGGCGAGAAAGCCTGACGAGGTGAGGTGACGGCTACGAGGCTGGCGAACATTGCGAAGTCGAGCGTGGTAGGGGCTTGATGAAGGGTTGTGAGCTGGAATGCACTTTTGGAAATGGCAATCGCGGCGGGAATGTGTCGTCGAGAACGATCACAGCCAACGCTTTTTGAGTGACGGTGGCAGCTTGAAAACAAGTTATCACAAACCCAAAATTTGTGAAATAAGTTATGAGTACAGGTCCAAATGGTTGTAAAATAAATATTTTTATCGACAAATACAAATTGCATATATGTAATTTTTGGTATCCCTGCTACTCGCCCCACGAAGACGTTTGCGGTTGATACGCTACGGGGTCCGTCTATTAGTATCCAGAACTCGAGAAAAGGTATGTGTATTTGCTTGTATTTTCTAAAATTATCATGCCAACTCACCATGAGCAAGTTTGTCGAGTGGGTCACTGAAGTGAGGCGCAACCGGTCGAGGTCGACACTACCGATTGCCTGCTGATTATGGGCGGGCAGTTCGACCACGATTGCTCTCTGACAGAATAGAGCGTGTTGCGGTAGAGTATTTACTGCGCTTTAAACTCCGCAACAGATTCTCCATCCGCCGCATCACTCACCGCGGTACTAAGCACCGCTCAGGCTTAAATATACATTTTCAAATTTCATGTTCTAAATCTTTTATTAAAAAAATTTTCTTATGTCCAAAGATGCATTTCGAGCATCGGTTTTCTTCTGCGCGTCGGCGGCGGGAAAAACAGCTCCCGCTCATTGTTTTCGCTGGCATACCAAACGCCGACGTCCACGAAGAGCTTTTAAATCACCCGTTGCACCGAGAGTGTGTTATGCTCATGGTTCAACGGTAGACGCACGGTGACGAGCGGGTGCTGCTAGAATGAATCGACGAGGTAAGATATCTAACCTTTTATTCTAATCTGACGTTTTCTAAATAATGTTTTTGTTGTTGTTACCTTTTGTTCTAATCTGACGTTTCTAAACATTTTTTTTTGTGTTGTTGTAGGTGTGGCTTTTGATGCATGCAATCAGAGGCTTCTGTTGCTAGACAGCCTGGAAACTCATTAAAATAAAAGTGTGCGGTGGTGATAGAAACGTTCAAGTCAAGATGCCGAAGACTATATGTCAACCACCACATCGACCATGACTTTCCGGAATCTACTATTGCTCGGCGCTTTTTGATCGCGCAGAACGTGATACTTGCGTGGTAAAGCATTGATGACGAGCTCATTTCTCGGGGCTTTTTGCGGGCGGAACTAGTACCGGTCGGGCCACGTGAAGCAGATGGCACATTTAGGCTTCTGAATCCTTCGAACGAGCCCTCAGACGTAGCTGAGGCAGCGTTTGAGACTGAATCTGAATAAATGTTTTGTTATCTGAATACTAAAATATGGATGTATGTTGTGGAGGGTGTGTCACTTGAAATATTCTAGTTATGGTTTGACTTTTTCGGTTGCATCAAATCCGTGGTTGCAAAGATCTCATGTAATACGGTACAGCACGATATTAAGATGAAACTGGTCCGTTGGTATTGGTTCACACCGCAGTAGGAGGTCGGTGGGTTTGATAGTCTTGACGTAGCGTCGAGTGAACGGTGACGAAGCGGATGTAGTTGATGCGATGTCTTCGAGGCAAATTGGAAAGTGAATTCAATTTGGTTAGAGCTGGAAAAGCAACTAACGACTAGACTGTGAGCTGATAGCTGCAAGACCCTACAGATTCTAGCCCCATACGACACTTTTCTTCATATAACGTGCATACTTGTAGCACAGATACGAGTGTCGACGTCGCCTTCTATGCGACGGGTGCAATCACATCAATATTATCGATCAACGCTGACAGCACCCAGCAGCCCCGTACGGACGGAGGTGTTCTGGTAGAGATTGAGATTCACTTGCCTGTCGGCAAGCCATGAAGACGCAGGTTGTGCGAGCAATCCTTACATCCTTGTCTTACTGATGCAGACGTAACCCCCGCCCCTATTGAAGAGCACTTGGTAGTGCGCAAGGAGATCATGGTGTGGCGCAAGGAGGAGGATGCAATGCGTCATGTCCCCAGTAAAAGCACCTTTGTTCCTGAACTCCACCAGTGTCCCACTTGCGCTCCTTGGTGTTGTAGCCTCTCATAACCCTGTCCTTCTTCACGTGGTTGCTACGCGTCACCGACGAAGATTCACCCGTACCAATGATCATCTTCTTCGGCATGTCACCGAGCGACTGCTTCAGCGCGCATTCCATATTTTCCACAGTGAACGCCCCCTCCGAAAGTTCAATTGACGACGCCCAAATCTCACTCGGAAATTGCGCAACTACTTGATTCCACATCATCGTCCCCGTGATCATCTCCTTTCCGATGATACTCTTTAACTTCCGATTCATCTCGTTCCGAGCCTGGGTGAGCGACGAAAACAGAGTAATGATGTCTTTCCAGTCCGAATTATGAATCCGATTCCAACGGATTGTCAACGACACCAGTCCTCCAGCATCACCGCGCCCAAACTTCCACTCGAGGTGTTGCCAAATAACTTACACCTCCGGGTTTCGCACGTCGTCTGGCAAGGACGAGATGAACGAATTCGGGACAAGAGCACACGAAAGCGCAATGCGAGCGCATGAAGGCTGATCGCGATCCGAGTCGTAAAGGGGTTCCACTGTTCGCCCAAATGTGCAGGTTCAACCATCAATCAGACATCCAACAGCACAAAAATGATTGCGACGGTGCAGCATGTGATGAAGACGCAAAATACATTTGAATCACCGATGGACGTCGAGATAGAGGAGGTGTACAGCTTGCCAAGTTCGGATAAAGTGGAATCCGAGAACGGCAAAGGAGGCTGCCTCAAAAGCTTCGGCCAAGTTGACCCATGATACGTAAGCGGTATGGCTCATACTTGAAGCGGCTACGCCGACAAACAGTCACGGATGATCTGTGGATTGTTGATACAGGATCTGGATTGGAATAACCCGGAAAATAAGCTGGCTCGAGACTCTACACACTGGACCGAACCATCGATTTGAGTATGGAAGCCGTAGCACATCAGATACTACTGTAACGGGATCAAAACAAATGCATATTGCTAGACTATTCAATAAGCCTATCGGTCTAAAGATATGATAAAATGCTTTTGATAAGGAATGTGGGATCAATTTCATTAGTGCTTTCTATTTTTCTAGGCAAGGCTATAGGTATATTCAGTCCCATGACGGAGCTTATTTTTGGTTTTAGTAAGAAAGGTCAACTCCTATTTGCAGCAGTACAAAAGGGGTAGTTTATTACCTGCCTCGCTGAGGCAAAGTAGAGTGCATGCAGTAAGCAAGCGCTATACAGAAGCTCAGAAAATCGCCTTGATGCGAAATGACATCTACAACTAGGTCAGTAAGGAGCCTGGCAAAACTCCTGCTGCCACGCTCTCTCCAGTGGGATGCCGGTATACCGGGTGCCGCGAACACTGTCAGCTCTGATCACTCTCACGATAACCTCCTTCAGCCTTGTCGGATGGCCTTGTGCACGTTCGATGCAGCCACCACACATTTTGATGATAAGGCCGTGCTTACCCGGGGAAGCTCTGGATTTTGTCAGTCACGTATCGCCTCAGGGATGAAACGTATTAACTACAGTATGACCAAAGTGTTTTTTGTTAAATTGCATTTGAGAAAGCGCAACCCAGTGTCTTCGAGCAACATTTATGGGTGAATGGGTCGTATTGTTTCCCGTGGCCTACCACAAGTAACAATCATGTGTGGTTTTTCGTTGTCCACCAGTTCTATGTTATAAGAGGCTTGTCGACTTGATTTTGCAATGGGCTTGATACAATCATTTAATAGCGGGTACACTTTCATCCAACTCTAAAGGAAATGCCATCCATTCGGGCGACGTTTCAGAAGAGTCGCACTGAGATAACAGGTATATGAAATTTCACAAGTACTTTGTGAGATTGTAAGGAGGAAATTAGTTTGGGTTCCTGTCTAGCATTAAGTATTGGAGTAATTTTGGGTCGGAGTCCCCATCCTGGAGAAACTCTGGATCTAAAATCCAGAGAACTGACGTCATATGGAAATAACTATTTTCACCGAAAGTATCGACAATAATGCTAGCACAAAAAAATGTTTTGGCGGCGTCAGTATTAGCATTGACACCCTCCTCGTAATAAAAAAGTTGCAGTATCTTAAATTTGTATGTGGATAGACGGGCCATTATATGAATGCACGAGTGATACTCAGAGCGTTGAACAGAGAGCCGTCGTTGTCTTAATACAGCGAACCATATTTCGCCGTACGAATCCACTCTTCAGCCGACGTCTTTTCAGTGCTACTTTATTGCAAGTATCGTTCATCTTGCATGTACCGTTCAATCCCACCATCGGCCCGAGCAACAAAACACGAATAAAATATCAACGTAACCTCTTGTTGACATTGAATCCCTTTAAAGACTTCTCGATGTACTGTTGAATTTCGACCCGACCGAAGGTCAAACGATCACCACCGAGGGTCTGATCCCAAGAATATCGGCGCGGATCGAAAGCAGAGAATACATGGATGCTGAATCATACATGTAGGATGCGACCATTAAGACTACAATGATTCCCAAATCCAATGAGATCAGCATGTTTCTGAAACAAGACCACCACACATCTTTCGGCCTTCTCAAGGAAGTAATGAGCATTGCATCGAGCGTGTTGATGGTTCCTGAGCAGCGACGCCTCCCACCAGTGGTCCTACTGGAAAATGAACTAGAAACTATAATGAGAGGGAGTGTTAGCACTCTTAGAGCTCTCTAAGTTTGGGCAGCAATTAATGTATCCGTTCTACATCGTAACGTCTTAATGGTTTTTGATATCGTGTGTTCTTCTCTAATTGCCAATCTGGACTGTTTGAATCACCGGAGGTGAAGGCGCGCTGAATGGACGACCCCCCCCCCCCCCCCAAATATATATATATATATATATATATATTATGTTTTCTGACAGTTCGCTGGAGAAACACATTCTCAGTGAAGATGTAGTAGCCTCTAGCGGAAGCGCGGCAGGGACTGATGGGCAGCGGCGAGTACAAGGCAACCAGACACGTGGATCGCCATATGCACCTACACCAACCAGAAGATCTCCCCAGTTGACGACGTCGCCAGCTACATCGTAACAGTCTCGACGATCTATGACAAGATCGCCTCAATCACAGCAATCGACGCCTAGTGGCGAGAACACTGGTACCCAGTCCGAAGATCTCCTCGGTTGGCGCAGATGACGGTTTCTGCTGTTCATCCTTCTACTGTCGCTCTTGATACTCCTGGGGCGCTTTCGAGTGCGTCTAGTAGCAGCGAACACACACACCAACCTCAGACAATTTCCGGATCACCCGCGTACCAGCACGGAATTGTCTCCACACTCTACGAACGATCCGCCCACTCAATCTACGGATACTCGGCGTCGTCAGCTTGTCGTTAGCCCTATCATTAAGAGCACTATTGCATAGCGTGATCGCTCCGATTAACAGCTTGTTGACGTCGCTCTGAATTGAGTGAAATTTGCGGAGATTCTGGAGAACCTATGGGAGCTTGTAAGCCCTTGTGTCAAAGGGAGAGATGTTCGAAGGGATGGCGTATGGTCAGTGGAGGCTCCAACAATGCATGACTGGACAAAGATCATGCAATTCAAAGTGAGGCGTCATTTAGTCGATTGCACTAAATCTGATAGTGCTTGGGATCGCTGGCTCCAACAAATGCATGGGCGGACCGGCTTGTTGCTGGCGTACGAGGATGGATTAGCTATCACGAAAGGGCAAGATTTACAGGCGCTCACGCAAGCCTGTATCGTTCCAGCTGAAACGGATCGGGCAGGTGCGACTGATGAGAGTTGTCTTCATGAAATTGTCTCCATACTACAAGAGCAGTGGAGCCAAACCTTTCAAGCGGAGACCGCAGTATGGCGGATGTGGGCGAACTATCTGACAAGGAATTTGAATCTGTCCACGTGGGACGCCGCTATTACCCAGCCCCCACCCGACCACATTCCACGCCTCCTTCGAGCTTCTGATTCACATGTTCAACAGCACTTGACAAACGTTTTCCACTCAGCAAACTTGAATCTTGACTGTGTTAAGGAATCGATGGCCGACTATCAGCAACTACGTGAAGATTGAAAAGCAATCGGAAGACGCATGGATGCTCACGAAGCAAGCCTGGTAACGCGTCAATCGATTATCGAAACATTTATCCGAGATGTAATCCCTCCACAGAACGTGACCGGTCAACTTGTAGGAATTGAAAACATCGATGACATCGATCACCAGGAGTACTGAGCAACTAGCTAGCCAGTACGTTCTACGTAGCTCCATCACATTAAGAAATCTAATTCATCCGTCTGCTCTTCGACTTCTTCAACACTGTTGCCAATACTAGATGCGGTTTGCTTTTCCTTTAAGAGTTGCCCAACAGGATTAAAAGTACCTTGGATCATCCACCCACAATGCCCAAATACTCTCGACATGTCAAACGTCTCAAATCGCCGAAACGTGCGAACCACAAAGGGCATCAGACCGCGCTCACTAGACTCTACGAAGTGTCTCTGGAACGCTCGCTTCACGAAGCCAAACATGTACTCAATGGGATTGAAAAGGGGGTAATATGCCGGGAGGAAAATTGGGACCACACCTACGCTTCGTAGGAAGTGTATGATTTCAGGGTGCTGTGAATAGAGGCTCCATCGAGAATCCAAACCGAGTTTGAACCCGGGTACTGGTGAACCTTGCCTCGTTTTGAATACACAAAGTCCCGACAGCACTTAACAAATGCCACCCGATCAAAAGTTCCTTCCGTGTTATAGTAATCGATGATCACGTGTACACCAAGGAATACCAGGATTGATACTCTTGGTTTTCTTTGAAAATCCCCCGGACTGCTAATGCTGTCCCTCGAAGCGAGTACCCCCCCCCCCCCCCCCCCCCGTTGTCAAATGATACTTCATCTAAGAACACCAGGTTCTGAAGGCTCCAATCAATTTTGGCTAGCTTTGCAGCAAATCAGAAGGCGTCTTGCTCCTTAATATGCATTGCTCTGCTCTCTAACACCTTCCAAGTCAGCCCAAAGTCGTGAATGATTCTCGATGCTGTCGTTTTCGAGATCGAGATGTGATAAGTCCCCTTAAATTCTGCTTGCGCCTCGTCAAGATATGCCAGCGGTCGTTCTTGGAAGTAGTCAAACAGCCATTGTCGCTGGACTGCTGTAAATTTTCTGTCTGCTTTGGACTGAGCACACTGGTATGTTTCTGTGTCTTCATAGATTCAAATCCAGTTTCTGATTGTCGTCTCGGCTTTGTTGTAGACATGGGCTAACTCTTGTTTTTGTGTAGCCGAGGTAATAGCACCCATCCAAGCAATGAAAGACGGGATTTGGGTATGCCTGCTGCTTGGTAGCAGCTTCCTCCATATTATTATCTCGATCGCCACGCCCTAGTTTAAATTAGCTTGTCGAGAGATGAACAAGCGTTACAGGCAACTCGAGCTCCACCCGCAACACGACCTACACAGCAACGAGTTTGCGGGCAACGACAACAGTTTGGGCACAGCGCAAGCTCCACAGCCAACACAGGCTCGACAGGCAACGAGGACTTTACAGCACGCTGTGCGAACTTCACCGGCAACGCATGCTCCACCAGCAACGAGAGTTTCACAGGCAACGAGATCTCCACAAGTAGCCAGAGGAGCGCGTTTCACAAGAGCTCCTTCTCGACGGCAGAGAAACGAAAAATGAGAAGTTAGCGCGAGCTCTAAGAAGAAGCAGTGGCCCATACAAACAGTAACTTACGTGGCAACACCGAGATTGATATTAAGAGACTGATTGGATTTTGACCAATTAGCTATGCTCGTTGATAGGCCGGTGGTTAAGCATCAGGATGGAAATCATCCACTATCGCCAAATTTCAAAGGAATTGACAATACCAATAAAATCCTCCTTCATGTTACCAAGAGCTAAGAATTCACCGACTGCTGCTGCCTCTTGGCCCGCCGTCCCTTGCAGAACGTCATGCCCTCTCTCCATTCGCTGCAGATATTGTAATTTTGAATAAGTTAGATTTACGAAAGGAATGTGTCGCTAATTTTGAATAAATCTAGACTTACTCTTAGAGTTTATAAAATAATATCAATTAGCAGATAATTTTCAAAAAATCTATGCTGATTGGCAGAAATGTTAAGACGTGTCGAATCTACTGTATCATAAAAGTTCATGGGGTCGCCGCTGCTAAAGCCGTGCACGCCTCGCTTCCAGGGCGGAGACGTCTCCGACTGCAGTGACCAGGTGTATCTCAAGTCCACGTGGGTGACCACGTCGCTTCGACACCCGGCGTTGCGCGTGCTGTGCTGCCTAATCCACCTGCTCTTGTGCTTCTACCTGGGCGTCACATCTCCGCTGCTGACGTCGCCCAAGACCCCTTTCCGCTTCCCGGTGTACGGGGACTTGGCAAAGACTGTGACTACAAGTTTTACCTGGCAGAAAGTCCTCTTTCAGATTGCGTTGAGCGTTGCGCTGATGCTTTTTTTGCGACTCGTGGCGTATCCGCGACTAGTGCAGCACCAATGGAACTGGGAGAGATCCTACCACCACGCCACGCAGACGTTCTCGAGGCTATCGAGAGCCTCTGCGACTGACACTAGCCCTGGTCTTACTACAACTCGACGAAGTGCGATGGCTCTGCACACTTTCGTATCTGGTGGTGCGCCTGCTGCGCCGGTGGTTCGGCTGCAGGTGTGGAACGTCGGGTCTTCTCATGGCTCCTGGACGTTCATAACCGCAGCATTTCCATTCCTCTGGGCTGCAGTGATCTATGTTATCAGAAAGATTGTCCACGAGTCTGCACTCGATGAGTGGCTCTTTCCGGAAGATATGAATGATGCTTGGAGTACCCGGAGCCAATTCGAGTTACAACAAGCGCTATCGACAACTTTGCTAGGACTGAGCTGCTTAAAATTGCTAGTGACGCTAGATTGGGTTCTTCAAGACCGCGAGTATAACCGCGTTCTTTTTGGAAATTGGTTGTCTCCTATGCGCCGAGTTTATAGCGAATATCTGGCCGTACGCGTTCTGTGGTGTTGGCTTTCCGTGTTTGGACTGGCTTTCGGTGGAATTTACTTTGGCGCGATTCCAATAGTGCAACGTGAATGGATGCAGTGGGCCCTTGAGTCGGAGAACGATGTGAATGATTTGGATTCGTTGTTAAGCAATGCTTCTTGGAACACACTGCTCAGCTCACTCGTCGTGGCTTTGGATCTGCTCTGGGTTGTGCAAGACTGGTATTTCCCGAGCTTTGCTTCACCGGTTGGTTCTCGAATGTTTGGATTGCACTTGGACCAGGTCACGTTCCGCTTTCCTTTTCGATTCAAATTATCATTTTCTAGCAAATGGTTAGGAGGGTTTCTGGTGCTAGCTCTGCTGCTACCTCTCGAACTCTGTCAGTTCTTACAAATTGCCACCTACTCGCCACACGCGTATGCACAGCATGTACATATGACGTCGTTTCGAGTCCTTCCGCTTAACGTCACGCACAAAGATTCAAACTCCTTTGATGAGACTACCCAGTTGATGTCGCAGGCTGGTTCGCTGAGTCGATACTTTCCGTGGTCCGAATGGGATCGCGCACCCGCATTTGCCATTTTGCTTCTCTCCACAGCAGCACTATCGTGGCTCTCAAAGCAAGAACGCTGCAAGATGTGCTTCGCCGTTTTTCTCGGACTTTCAGAGACTCATGAAGGACATTTGAAGATATTGGCGTCAGTTCCTGCTACTACAAAACGGGATTTAAGCGCTTTACAGCGTTTGCGTACGCTGTATAAGCTGCGTGCTCGCAGCGACAGTTTTTGTATTGGGTTGGCAGGACTATCCGTCGTTACTGTGTGGCTGCAGTTCCGCGCGATATGGCGCTCTTCTGCAAAATATCATCGCGATATGCCTTTACAAGCTCCAGGAGAAACGTACGCAGCATTGTTGTTGCTGATCACGTTGTTTCTACTTTACCAAATATACTACCGCTACCGCGTGAAGATGGAGATCATGGCATTGCGGAATCAAATTCCCTCGGATAGTCGCCACTCGCTCTTGAGGTCACCACGCTCGCTCTTCCTACCATTCCTCGCAGAATTACTACTCTGTGGCGTTCTCCTCCCCCCATTGGTACACGGGCGAGTATATTTTGATGAGGAGCGCTATTCGCTACCCCGAACGACGCTAGAAGTAGTTCCAGCGTGTCCAAGGCCTCTGACGATGACGACCAGCAAGCAGTCCTGCGATCTTCAGTACTCCTATCCACTGGAAATTGTGAATATGATCGTGCTTGTGCGTCTCTATTGGTTTGCTCGCGAGATTCGCAACCAGCTCTTGAAGCAACTGGTTGCGGGCAAGGCAACAACGTTGAGCCCTGCAATGCTTACCAGAAAAGAAGTGCCCGCAGATTCGCTGTGGTGGAGTTTCCGAATATCATTCGCTTTGCGACCGTCTAAGGTGCTTCTCACTCTTTTCGTGTCGCTGTGGGTTAGCACAGCCGTTGCGGTCTCCATCTTTGAGCGGCCGTTTCCGTCCAAGCTGGACGGAGAAGACCACGCGCTTTGGCTCACTCTCGTCACGATGACGGGGGTAGGATATGGCGATGCGTACCCGATCACTATGGGTGGTCGCGTTTTCATTATACTTGGTGCAGTAGTCGGTGGTTTGGCCTTCATATCTCTCATGACGTCCGAGTTTCTTGACTCACTAAAAGGCACCAAGCGAGAGCATGCGGTTCTGTCTGCGATGGACAAGATCAAATGGGAGTCTGCTCTTCGCGTATGTGCTGCGAGACTTATTCAAGCGGCGTGGCAGCAGCACCACCTTGTAAGTACTGAGCGCAGCAGCTCAAAGCAGCGGGGTAAACGGGCTTTAGATCACGAACTGCTAAAGACTGCGCATCAATTCAAAATGTGCCGCAAACAGAAACCAATGCAGTCCGCCAACGCTTCTCGGTTATCAGTCTTTTATTCGCGCGAGGTGGAAAACTGGTTGGCGTCAAGACAAGAAGAAACTACAGCTCAACTTGATTCGTTGGAGCAGCAGATGGACAAAATGGAAACATCGCTGCATTTGCTGCTACGTGTATAAGCTTAGCATTTTGTATTCAATTCAAGTTTGGTAAGCCACAAAATGATTAAAGCACTCTAAATCCGATATCCGATATCCATCAGTCTAAAATCTGTTCCCATCAGTCCTCTATTCACTAAACAGAACACTAAACAACAGAATGCCTCGACGCAAGTCGACTCCGTCGAAGCGGCAGCTCGTCTCGCCGCCGGGCAGCGTCTCCAAGCGACCGAATCGAGGTAAACAACGCTCTGCCTTCCAACGACAGCGCACCGAGCCTTTGCATCTCTCAAGCGTCGCAACAGCCGGCGGTTGGAGCGAAGAAGACGCGCTGAGGCTCGACATCCCTGTGAATTCCACTCTCTCGCCCTCTCTAACGGCATTATGCAGCGGCGACGATACCAAAAGTGTTCCTCAATTGCAAATTGACCTGACACTATTAGAGAACGACCAAGTGAAGCTGCAGGTCAAAGGACAAGAAGAGGCAGACTCAGACTCCTTTCTTTCACTAGCTGAGCTCTTCCCGGACACGTACGAAGCGTGGAAACCGCACATCGCTACGTTAGCAGAACGAGGACTACTGAGTCTGCACATCAACGCCAAGAACGAGGCAGAGAAAAATCAATGGAGCTTCAGCATTGCAGTCAGTGTGGCGTGGCGCAAATACATGGAGAACTGCTCCTCAGACAGTCTGGGCCCGATGGTAGCAGCACCCCGAGCGAATCCAATGCGCGCCATGCACCGCATGATGATTTGGCTGCTGAAAAAGACTCACGATGCACAGAATCAATTGGCAGAAGTAGTTGTGACGTGCAGATTTCGGTACTGGAAGGAGATTGAAGTGCTGTACGACCGCTTTGTGGGGAATAATACCGCAGCGTGCGCACAATTTGAAGACCAGACGTTTGCCATGCCTGAAATTTACGCCCGAATCGACGCAACTAAGCATTTAACTCGCGACATTAGCAACTACGAAGCTGTCGAGGCGACTTCAGCGAATTTGCTTCCAACGCTGCGGAGATACCAAAAAGCTGCCGTGTCGTGGATGCTTTCAAGAGAGAAACCGTCCACGCAGCATGATCACTCACTGCCCTTGTGTGTCACATTTAATGAAGGAATGGCTGCGTATGACCCGTTCTGCGCAGGATTCTACACAGTCCCATCATCAGCCGACATGCTTCGGACGCAACAAGAGCAACTCCGGCCAATTGGAATGAATTTTTCGTCGGTACACGGTGGTATTCTAGCTGATGAAATGGGTCTAGGGAAAACCGTCGAGGTGATCTCTCTCGTTTTGGGTCATCGAGCAGCGTCATTAGGACCTCGGCTGCTATCAACTCACTCATCTCAGCATCACTCGGCTGCGACTGAGAGTGCTGAAGAAAGCGATGTGGTGGCGTGCATCTGTGGTTCATCTGAAAGACACCCTATGGGACTTGTGCAGTGTGATTTTTGTGGTACATGGCACCACCAGCTTTGCACGGGATACACGGTCGAAGAGAGCGATTCCTATTGTCTCTGGGATTTTGGAACGGACGGAGCAACCTCAACCTGGTCAAGTAGTGGATTCATGTGCTATCACTGCCAAAGCCACGAGAGACCAACCTTTGCGAGTGGTACAACTCTTATCGTGTCACCAGAGCCAATTCACGCGCAGTGGGAGCATGAGATTTCACGTCATGTACGCGCCGGTGCTCTCTCTGTGATGCGTTATCCGGGTGTTCGCGCTTTGAGGACTCGATTGGAGGATGGGGGCCCTAGTGCTGAATGGCAAGTGTTAGCGTCACCTGGCCTCGAGCTAGCTCGCTATGATGTGGTCTTAACAACGTATGAGGCGCTAGGTGCAGACCTACGATACGTGCCAACAGGTGAAGGAAAGGACCGACGATCAAGTACACGATCCCAACTCAAACGCTATGCATTTGTGGGGTCTCCTCTAGTGGCCTTACACTTTTGGCGGGTGTGTATGGACGAAGCTCAGGTAGGAGTGGAGAATACGCGTTTGCAGGCTGCGCTGACTTTGTCGAGGCTTAGTGCTGAGAACCGATGGGTAGTCACGGGCACTCCATTTTCGTCGCGCGTAAGTGAATTATTCGGCTACCTACGCTTCCTGCGTATTCCACCGTACACTTCATCGCAGACAGAGGACTACAGGCCAGGACAAAACCTTCAGCTACTACTGGCAGAGGCAGAGCACAAAGAGCGGGAGGGTTTGGATTCGGGATTCTTTCGAGAAACAGTGGAGCACAATTTCACTCGAGGAGCGGTGGACCGTGTTCTCGATCTGCTTTTATGGGATGGCCATGGCGAAGTTAATTCCGTTTGCGGGGGTGGAATTCTATGGCGCACCGGCAAGAAGCACGTGCTGGATCAGCTGGGTCTTCCACCACAGAAGAGCGAGGTCGTTTGGTGTCGTTTTACTGCTGTTGAAAGACATTTCTACTACCAACAGGAGAAGCGCATCGTTTCTCTTATTCAGCAGCGACAGCAACAGCAGCTAGTCCAGACAAGCCAGATTATAGATCGCGACGATCTTTTATGGCAAGACTTGCTGGTTTTGCGGCAGTTATGCTGCCATCCACAGATTGGCGGTGCTCGACACGCTTGGGGCTCTTCTGGTAATAGTACAAGCGGAACTGTTATGACTATGGATGCATTCCTTAAAGAACTGGTGAACAAGGCCACACGAGATTGTGAAGAGCATCAGCGACAACTTATCGGGGCGCAAAATGGTTTGGCTGCGCTGCTGATACTCGAGGACAAGATGTCTGAGGCTGCGCTCAAGTATATGGCTGTAGTGAGACTTATTCGCACGAACTGGCCGCTCTTCCGAGCTGATCTGCTTCCGCGACTACACATATTGCAGAACCTCGAGAAGTGCGTTTGTCAGCTCTATTCACTACTTGAAAGTGGTGCTCATGATGAAAGCGAGTCTCTTCCCAGTATGGACAATGCAGTGGACCCGAAAAGGGTTTGCCTGCTTCCAGAGCTCCCTGCGCTTCAGAGACGGGTCTCAGCGACAGGATTACTTCCTGACTCGAACGATCTGAGTGATGAAGAGCACAGAGCAATTTGGCGTGAATGTGCTTTACTGGGACAAAGTGCGAGGCAAATCCGACGGTACTACCTACTCCAAGCGGATATTAGGCACACGGAAGCTCTGACAAAGTTCAGAAAGTTTTTTCAGATGATTGACGATAGCCAACAGCAGTCCGTCGGAACTATGACAGGGTTACTTTGCACTTCGGGGAATTGGTGGAGTGATGCGCTGGCCATCATTGATCAGAGCGAACAAGGGAACAGTCCACAGCTCGTTGACAGAGTGCGAGCCCGGCTCTCTGGCTTCGATACACGTTGGGGAACGACCTTTTGCTCTCAACTTGTCAGCTCACGTTCTCTGAGACTCATGTTTGTGCGCGAGCTGGAAGCCTTGGCCAAACGACGTCGCGAGCTTTATGACCGTCTTACATCTCTGAGTGACGGCACACCGACGGACGCTGACGTGGAGCTTTCGGGTAATTGCAAAAAATGTCGTGACGGTGGAACAGGCCCAGTTTGTATTCATTGCCAGTTGTACAAAGAACTTGATGCGTATCGGCGACACTTTCTTGGAGTCGATAAAACTTCTACTACCAATACAATGATCGTGGATTTGTTCGATGACGACGACATGGAAGGCGAAGATACCGTTGGGGCGGCAAAAGGCAGTAGCGGAGGCTTGTCTGCGTCTTTATTTATTGAGATTTTTAAGGAAATTTCGAGCTGTGCACGTAGTGCGTTGCGTGCACAGGAAGACGGCAGAGGGCTAGCGCTCAAGATTCAGACTTCTATGCAGATTGAGACGGAATTCTGGCTAAAGTTACAACGCGAATGGCAAGCTGGTAAAAAGCTGTTCCAGGCTCAACATGAGCGCTTAGGAGCTTTGGACGAGCTAATCATGGCCTGTAGTCAGTTGCGTCTACGGCAGCCTGATGAGCCATCAGCACGCACTAAAGCTGAGCGATTGTATAAACTGGAGCGTGTCGAGGTCCCCATTCGTGCGGCCGAGTTAGAAGCGGATCGTGTGGCGGCTGACCTTGATCTGCAGGACAAAATGGCTCAGCTACGGTATCTGTTGCAACTTCAAAGCAAGGCGGGTCAACAGACACACCTTCTGGAAACAAGCTCGGAGTCTTCACCTGAGCGTCCATTATGCGCTGTCTGTCTACAGAAATTCCCGCAGAGACGCGCTGTTCTCCCGTGTGCTCACGTGTTCTGCACGAAGTGTATATCAAACCTGAAAGGGGGTCGCCAACACGCCAGGAAAAACATCCGCTGTCCAACGTGCCGCCGTGTTTGTCATGTTGACAGTGTCGCTGTTGTCATCGAAGGGTTGGCATCGGAGTCCACTTCATCCAACTCGGAGGATCCTTGCCAAAGTGAAGCCATTTCAAAAGTTCCAAGCCAACCTGCACCCGAGAGCTTGGGCTCCAAGCTTGACGCGTTGCTTGCGCGAGTGGAAATGCTTCGACAGGAGAACCCCAGTGTAAAATGTTTGCTGTTCTCGCAGTGGTCTCAGATGTTGGAGCTGGTCGTGCAAGCGCTGCGTCGAGTTGGTGTGCGCTGCTTCATGTACGGAGCAAAGCGGCATCTACCGAAGCTTCTGGCGCAGTTTCAGGCTTGTCCAGCGGCCTGTGTACTCGCAATTCCGTTCAAAGTAGGCGCCAATGGACTGAACATCGTGGAAGCGACCGAGGTACTTCTCATTGAGCCTCTGCTCAGTACTAGCATTGAGGCTCAAGCTGTCAACCGTGTTCATCGTCTGGGTCAGACTCGGCAAACTCGGGTCCATCGATTTATCGTTCAAGGCTCAGTGGAAGAGCGTATCTTTCGACTTGGTCACAAGCTCAAGCTTGATGGCGCAGGAGAGGAGCAGGAGAGCAAGGAAGAAACCAATGACGATGATGAAGGTCTGCAACGTTTGGGTGTGGCACCTGGGCGTAAGGAGCAAGAGAAGCTCACAATGCAGGACTTGCAGGAGTTACTGCACGGAAACTCCGAGAATGCTGGAGGGCAGTTAAGCCAAGCAGCAACGGCAGTTTTCTGGAAAGAATTGGTAATGCTAAACGGGAACTGCGTCACTCGTACAGCTGCGTACGAGTTCCTGGAGCGTCGACATGCTACGCAAGCTCGGGTTGAAGGCTATGATCGCATCCGTGGGCCCCAAACTACAGTGTTTGGCAAGTCGGTGGAACTTCTAGTCGGTGACGAGTTGCTTGCGCTTTCGTATGCAGATGGTTTGAGCTCTGTCGACGTAGTTGAACATATTGATCCTCAGCTAGTCCACAACCAACAGGAACAGATCAGGGAACAAGTTCGCGTGTGGAGAAATGCGCAAGAGGACAACGCAGCGTGAGTGCAAACGGAAAGAAGATCGATTCTGATAAAGAACACAATATCACACGCCATTTTTGTGCTAGTACTCGTGCTACTCTTGAGTAGGAAACGTTCCTAATGAAAGCAACCTACAGCGAGTACTCACCATGTTAGATGCAGGGCGGCAGTTCTCCGGGTATCCCTTGTTTTAATTGACGCATTGCCTTCGGTGATGGCGTTCGAAGCTTGTCGCCCCGTGCAAACTTGCAACCATCGCTTTCGAGTATTCACAGACACGTTATCACCGGATTCTCGTCGAGCAAATAGTTCAGACCTTCCACTAAACAATTCACCCTGCGGAGCGATGCGTCCAATTCGACAGCGTGTACTAGTTCTAACTCACCGGGGGTGTTGCTAGCAATTGGGGTCGTGTCGGCAGCAAGCTCCAGACGGGTAAAACAACCGAATCGTATAAACAAGATCAGTAGATTACTTCGTTTTCGATGACGAAGCTTCTGTCAACATGAGTCGGCAACAACTATCACCTGGACGTAGCCTCCTTACCTTCGCGTCTCTATTCGTCTTCACCGTATCAACGTTACTTCTGAGCTGGAAGACAGAGCACACGACCCAAAGCGCGGTGCACCTCAGTCTTCACTTCCGGACCAGGGAAAAGTTCGCCGTCAACGCACATGAGATCATTTGCATTGCTTGCACGCACCGAGAACGCGCGTGTGCGGATGAGCTGTACGCGATCCACATCCAAGTGCGAACCGTCCTCAATCCCCATCATCAATTTAGCAAGTCCCAAGCGCGAGTAACTCTCTCCAGAAACGAGCATGATGTGGAAGTAGCCATCAGAAATGTCAGCACGTGGCGCAATGTGGGCATCCGCAGCAGCATGGGAGACGTTCATGCTCCAGAACATGTAGAACGGGCCATCCATCTCCTGCCACTTTTCGGCCTCTTCCTCGTCTTGTTCCTTTTCCAGACACACGCAAGTCGGCTTGGCTGTTGTCTCTCCACTGCTAAACGTGTCGTGGTACTTTGTCGGCTGTGGCTCATCATCCTTGGAGACGAGATAACGCAGTCGTCCAGGGTAATTCGTCTGGCCAAAGCCAAAGATCTGCAAGGTGGACGATATGAGAAAGCGCATGTCGCCGAAGAAGCGGTACCGCTCGGATTTGATGTCCATATCGGCGATAAATGCCCATTCGAGTGACAAGAATCCGTGCATGACCTTGCCGTCGCCGTTCGTCGCAGTGAACAGATCGAGCTCTTGAACTTGGCCCTTCGCGAGAGAATAGGCCGCGTTAAGTGCGTCAAAGCGCTCACCAGCACGCGACAGTAGCGACGCTGAAAGACCGTTGCCAGATCCACCTGGAATGACCTGCCAGTAGCGAATAGTGCGTTAGAACTCCCCCAAATAAAAGGAAAAGTGATTGAATAACGCACTCCAAGCGGCTGTAGAATCGCTTGCTGCCAGTCCTTGCGGTCCATCAGACCTTGCAGCACTGCAACACAAAACCAATACCGTCAGCTCTTCCTATAAGATGAGGCAACTGATATCCCAACGAGTCCACTTACTCTCTGACAACAATCCGTCGCCTCCGACCGCCACAATGCAGTCATACTTGTTCAGCGGTACATCCGCCAAGATCTCGGTCGCATGTGCTGCTTGTTTTGTAATAACCGTCTCCACTTCCACATTAGCCTGCTCCAACATCGGTGCCACCTCCTTCTCGAACGTCTGCTGGGCATCGCCCGCGCCTCCTGCAGGGTTGATCACCACCATGAACTACAATAACCAATCATCAGTATCTTCCCTCCTCCACCCTCTCCACCATCACAGTCAGCTCACCTTACGAGGAGGCATGAATCCGTACGGATCCAGCTGCTTCTCACCCGCCTTGATGCTCTGTTCGACCCTCGGGTCGGCCAGGAACCTGATGGCCTTCACTGTCCTCATGGCCACTGCGTCTCCATCCTCATCATCACACCTAAACACCCACTGCACCAACGTCCTCTCCACCCCGGGTTTATTGGCCGTGAGCGCCGTGGGCAGCACCGCTTTGGCCAAGGATGTCAGCCCACCCACAAGCCCTCCCGAGCCCGCGCTCTCGGACTTAGGCACACATCCGAAGACCACAAACTCCTTCTCCTCGCCGTACTCATCGCCCTCGTACATGGACACGAAGCGGCGGCGGATGCCACTCGTGGACTCGGACGCGCCGATGATCGAGGCCCAGGGGATCACGTCAGGCTCCGACGACGACCCCACGGAGCGCAGTTCAATTCCCTTGGCCGTCAATTGCAGACGCTTGTGCTCATCGGCGCGCCGCTGACTCGCGTACACGCGGCAGCTCACGGACACGGAGCCCTGGGGCCAATACTTGCGCAGGTACGCGTCCATCCTCCTGGATAAATGCGGAATGAAGCAGACCGAGACACTCCGACGCCGGACAGAGACGGACTGCTCCATACAAAAAAGAGGACTGTCCGTTTGATTATGCCCGTGTGGCGGTAGTGGAGTCTCCATTATGGAGAGCGTCATATGGCTACATGATGATCGTTATGATCATCATGATCAGATCATTGCGTTCTTCATCGATAAATATGGTGTGAGTGGATTTATCAGCACTTTACGTGCTCGCCATGAGCTGTTTAAGCTCCGAGTCGGAGCAAACGCGGGTCTCCTGTCCGCCGGGGGTGACGCAGGCCATCTGCCCGTCCGGGAAGTAGCGGATCTTCTTCTGGTTGAGCAGCGTCACCTCTCGCAGGCCGTCGGGTTGCTCCAGCATGGTGGTTCCGTCCGGGAAGACGGAGAACTCGTCGCCGTTTGGGCGGATTGTTTTCTTGATGCCGTCAGCGAACTGGATTTCCGTCGTTCCGTCAGGCAAACTCGTCTCGATCTGCTGATTCGGGAACTCGTACACCTTCCGATTGTCCGCGTAAGTTGTAAGCTTCGTCTGAGCCTCGTGGTAGTAATATACAGTGATCCCCGTGTCCGGGAAGACCTGTAGCAACAGCAGAATCAACGTTAGGCATAGCTCTTCCAGTACTCTTAACTTAATACAACTACCTTACCTCTTTGTGGTCACCGTTCGTGAATTTGATGACGACGTGGCCGTTTGCTTCGATTTCTTTCTCATTGCCGTCCGCGAAAATGATTTTCTTGCTGCCATCCGTAAACAGCAACTCTTTCTTCCCACCAGGATGATCAATCTCTTGCGACACCATCCTGTGCTCTGACAGGGGCGACGTTGATGCTGAGATGGCAATATCGGCTTCACTAGAGCAACCAGTAGTGTACACGTCCTCAGCATCAGGAAGTGCCCACTCATAACTAGCAGCAGCACTCGTGGCGCTAGCGAAACCATTTTCGTTTGCGCTTTCGAAGCCGTTTCCATCAGAGAAATCCACAGACTCGCTCGAAGGATGGGGATCCTCTCGATCTAAACTGTACCGCTGCGGGTTGTACTCGTCCGCTACGTAACGTTGGTGGTGTTCAAATGTGTGGTTCTTTTCTTCACAATCTTGAGTTAAACCATCCTCATGTGGGAAACTCCATCTCTGTAAGAGTTCGTCAGCCGTTCCTTTAATCGCGAAAAGATCATCCACCGTGCGAAGTTCGTTTTTCTCGCTGACGGCAGAGATATTCTCAGGTTTTGAAGCCGACCTGGGAGCTTCTTGTCGCTCTTTTAATAAGCGCTCATACTTTTCCCACTGCTCCAAACGATCTTTCTCGAGAAACTTGATCTCATCACTAAGCTCCCGGTTCTTCTCCTCCAGTTCCTGTAAGTAAACGACACACATACAGTACCACAGCATTTTAGTTTCAGACACATTGACCGACTCAAGGCCGTTGGTCCGCTACATACCGCAACACGCTGCCGCAAGTTGTCGTTCCCAGCCTTCCATTTACTAACACGCGCTTTCTCGTCGAGCTGCATCTTCACGATCTGCGCCTTGAGCATTTCCACTTCGCCGCGGTCTTTTCGATCCTGATGAGCTATGGTAGCGTTCATGCGCAGCTTCCATTGCCGCTCCTGAAGCTTCTCTTCCTTCTTCATTTTGGCTCGCTCCCGTTCCCATTCCTTTTCGATTAGTACGCGCTGTTCCTGCTGATATCGGGCAAACTCGTCCCGCTCGAGGGCCAACTTCTTTACTTCTTGGTCGTAATAGTCCTTGCGCTTTTGAAGCTGAAGCGTCTCTGATTTGTAAAACTTGACTTCTTCCTCCAGCTCAAACAGTTTTTCTTCGATTACTGCGGGTAGTATCATCCCAGAGGAGCCTGTAGGCGGCGATCGATCTCGAGGCCGTGCTAACGTTCCTGAATTCTGCTTCGATTGGCTGCGGGAGGGTACAGCAGACTTCGCTTTTGGTGGCCCCGATCCGTTTGGTTTGCTTGTCGTTCGTACTCGTGATACGGGTACTTTTTGCTTACCTCGTAATTTCTGCTTAAGCGTCGATAAAGACTTGTCTTGAGCAGGCGGCGGTGGTGGCGGGGATAGATTCATCTTGCTACTATCAGCTTCAGCATCGATTGAGTCCACATCATCTTCATCGGACAGGATGCCAGTATTGTTGCTATCATCCTGCTTAACGCCCCCAAATACTTGCTGAACCAATGACGAAACAGGTGCATCGCCTGCAGGTGGTCTGTTGTATCCAAGAGTGTCAGTGCTGTCGTCGTCAGGGTCTGCAAAATAGACTCCGCGTCTAGTTGTTTGTCGTCCGGATCCTACGCTGAGTGGATCGTCCAATAAAACATTCTGATTGTTTTGAGGGGCTAGCGCGGAAGAAGACTGTTCATGTTCCAAACTTTGCCGTGGTTGAAATGACAAACCATCGTCCCACGGCACAGAATCGTCGAAGCTAACAGCGCTCAGGTCGGAAATTGCGTTACCGTAATCGTTCCCCCCGTATCCAAAATGAGAGCGAAGCTGGTTGGTAAATCCGTTGTCTCCGGCCACCCAGTCGTCCTTTGATAAAGCTGAGTGGTCGTCAAAGACAAGTTCAGAGTCCGCTCCTTCGTCCAGACTATCGTCAAAAATCGACCCCGATCCGGCTGTTTGCCACCGCGATTGCTCTTGATCATGAAGTTCCGACACGAACGAGGAGTACGGAAGCCCCTGATGGTCAGTCTGGTTGTCATGAACCTGATCTTGTCGATCTACTTGTGCAGATGACTGCTGCTGCTTCTCCTTCAAGTGTGCCTCTTTCTCCGCGGCCAGATCCCGCTCAATCGCCTCGAACTCGGCCATCTCATTGGCTTCACGCTCTTGCTTTGCCTCGTACGACTTTCTCACGTTTATCAAACCCATATCGGTACTCGTTGTAGAGCGGAACGACGCGTTCTTCCACGTATTAAACTCCTCATTCTGCTGCCCCCTCTGCAGAACTTCATCAGCGTCATTATCAACCTGATTACTGTATTGCGTGCGTCGAATCGGCGACACTGGCGGTGACCGTGTCTGTGGCGGTACTGGGGCAGTCCGAATCTGCTCCCGTGGTGTCGCGACTGGAGAAAGCGTTTTCGACGATGAGGCCGACGAGGACCTTCTCCTCCTCTGCTGTTGTTTATGCTGTCTTCGCTGGACCACTGGTGCCGCCCTACTAGCAGCCTCTTCTCTCTTGGACACGAGCGTGTGCTTAACCACTTTCTGCTTGGCGCCTGGTTGTCGCATCCACCAGCCACGCGCTCCTCTCTTGAGAAAAGGTTTCTTAGCCACCTTACCGCTTGCTGGTGCTGATTTTTTAGCATCAGTTCCTCCTGATTTACGCAGCTCTCGAGCTAGCAGCTCTTCGAAAGGGACTGTAAACAGCAAAAATATTATCAGAACTGACTTCCAACTTTTGGACTTTGCACTGCAAACCACAGGCAACTGAGATGCAGCCAGCACCTACCATTGGCACTGGGAACAGCAACGTCCTCACTGGAGGTGACACTGACGCGCCGGTTGCTGACGTCGTTCTCCTTGCGCCACGCGCGACCAGGCGCCATGGCCGAGCTTGATTGTATCGTTTCAGACTGACACCTGAACTGGATTGGATAAAAACAATATTTAGCTGGTCGAAGCAAACGTAATTACGTATGTAAAAAGTCATCATTTCAGCCAATAAAGTAATTTACATAAAAATTGTGACGAATCAGAGCATGAGCGCGGCGAGCCACCCGTTGGACTGGGTTGCAAATGCCGACGGACTGTGTTACAGCTCAGTTCAGAACAGCGGCCAAGGGTGACAGGGTTCTTTTGTATGGGGGCTACGTGTTTTTAGACTGGGGAAAGTGATGATTCCTTTATCTCGATAGTTTTCACGACGGTCATCTGAGTAGGCCATCGGCCCGCGTTGGTGAGAATCGAGAAACAAAAAAAGCTCTGATACTTCCAGTGTTCATTGCATACAGTGCATATTTTGCATGCGAATATCACTATATTGTTGGCGATGATGAAACATCTTTTATATCTGTCAATCCACTGAGTGCGACGGTGAAGATACACTAAACTATAGCTTTTTTAACTGCAAGCTGACTGCCAACGTTTCTTTACTTTTTATCCGGTTCGAATAACTACTGCTACTTTTGTACTGTAGTGCGTAGTACTACGTAGTAGCTCAATGAATTCTGTAGTACTAGTAGTAGTTTGATCGATAAGCATGGAACTTTACCCTGGTTTGGCTCAAAGTTGCTCAGTTCTCGTAGCAGAATTAGCATCGATTCGGTGTTAGTTCAACTGCTCGACTGACATTCAGCATTTGGGTGTATTCGAGCAGCAAGTCTGCTGTACTCTTCCAAGCTGGCAGCTTTACCTTTGCCACGTTAATTGCAAATGTCTACAAAACGAGAGGAGTATCGCTTTCCGGTCTACGTATTATAGTACTACGTAGTAATCACTGGTACTAGTTGAGCCTACTTGTTTTCAAGCAGAAGAGCAACTGTATTGAAAATGCTGGTTACATTCTATTCCGATCGAAGGTGGTCACTTCTTCTGGTTGACGAATCGAAGCGCCAGAAGTGATACAAAACGCAGGCAGGTGATCCAGAGCAAAATGATACCGAAGTTCTGCCAGATCTCACATTGTCTTGCCGAAAAAATGCGATCCAAATACTCTGCTACAGTGATGTCGCTTCCAAGTGTTGGCGGCGCACCTATCATTTGCTGGCACCCAAGCTCGCTGTCATTGCTACCACTCGGACAGTCTCCGAACACGATGGCAATCGGACTAGCGTGCGTGTACTTGTGCAGAGTCAAATGGTACAGCCATCGATAGCCTCGAGGAATAGAAGCGGTCGGTGAATTAAAATCCGTGAACGTGGTCCAGATGTAGTTGATCAGGATAACCAAAATGGAGGCCACTTCCAGTTTAGGGCACAAATATGCTAGAAGCTGTCCGAAGTATGCTTGCAAAATCGCGAGACCAGAAAGATTCGTAGTCGGCTCATCAAGAAACAACACGCTAGGTTGCGCTGCCAACTCCACGTCGATCGTAAGGCGCTTCATCTGCTGCGTAGAGCTACCACGGATAATTCGGTCTGCGATCGAGTGCAAGTCCAGCAGTTCGAGACACTCGTTCACGCAGTCATACTTTTCACTGTCCGATACAGCCGCATCCTGACGAAGGAACGCACTGAAAGTCAGAGCGTCACGGAATCTGGATGCTTCTGAGTGGATATCCATCTGCTCGCAGTATCCTGTGGCTGGGCGAACAGCGATTTCAGTGGCCGGGTTGCCATTCAGCAGGACAGACCCTGTGATCTGGTCGGCAGTTTTACGTCCGGCGATGACATCCATGAGTGTGGTCTTGCCTGCACCCGAGGACCCCATGAGCGCCGTGATGGTACCGGGCAGCGCGTATCCGCTAATGCCCTTGAGCAGATCGATGCTAGCTTTGGAGCCAGACGGGTCTGGGACGGAGTACCACAAGTCCTTGAAAGCGAGCGTCACTGGAACAAACGCCCTATCCGTTTGCGTGACCGGAATGCTCATCGACTGGTCATTGGTCGCTTTTGGTGTAGCAATGCGAGAGTAGTTGGCGCTGGTTGAGTCACTGTTGTTCTCCACGTCACCCAGCTCCGCACTGAGAGAAATAATCTCCGGCGTCTCATAGCGCCAGTATTCCAGTACTAAGCAGGACAGCGCCATGAAAAAGATGTATGTTGCGAAAAGGAAGATGACCCTGTACCACAACCAGTACCTTTCCGCCGGCACGCCATACAGACTAAGCATGTCTTCACCCATCTGGATTCCATACTGCGCGCAGTAGTCTACTCCATCATACACACACGTGTTAAAGCGTGCCTCTCGATACTGATTCACAGCGACAGCATGGATCCCCATACATGAGGGCTATGCCAGTAGACCCATGACAAGTATGCAGGCGTCGAGCCCTTGGTGATTAAATATCCTGAAAATGTCGCGAGAAATAGGAGCACTAGCAATGAAATGGGGTTGGCGACGTTGATGTTTGGGCACACCGAGGCGATGAAAAAGAACACAGCGACATAGGCCATATTCACGACGAAGAGCAGGAGTTGGTAGATAAGATAGCTTTGCACGCTCGCAACAAAGCCGCACATCCAATACGTCAGGGTTCCGAACAGCAAAATCTCCATCACAACAAGGGGGATCTCTTTAACGGAGCTCGCAACCACAAAAGACGAGGTACGGTAGAAATTAGCACCACGCTGTTTGTAGACCACATACCGAGTAGCGAAAATCGAAGGAATAAGCGCAAACTTTGCCACAGACAGCGTATCCACTGTCGTGTACGCTAGACCCATGAACACTTGAGCGTTGGTTGTTTCGAACTGGTAGAATGCCGTTCCGTAATCCAATGATCAACGCCATGAAAGCTCGGTTTTTCACGGCAGCCGAGTCATGAGCAAGAATCTTGAATTCACGGGCGAGAACAGTAACGGTTCCTGCTAAGAAATTCTGTTTGAGCTCCGACGTGTGCTCGATAGAGTCCAGACTGGAATCCAATGGAGCGCGCAGCGCATACGAATCTCCGACTTATCGAAAGCATCAGCAAACTGCTGGTCGAACCTCGGTACAGAACCGCTTTCGTACTGACGCTGCTTGTTTGTACCGAGATCCAGCAAAAAGTCGGCAATATCGCGACTCGCAGGACACTTTAACCCCATGCTTTCAAAATACTCCCCCACTTCAACACGAGGGCCGTAATACATCACGTATCCATCGTTAAGCAGCATAACATCGTCGAACAGCTCGAAAAGCTCAGGGGATGGCTGGAGAAGCATTGAATTGCCGAACGCCGTAGCCAAGATATCCGGATACGCTGCGTCGAGATGATGTCGAAAGTTGCAGCGCTGTCCAGACCTGTGCTGATCTCGTCCATTAAAAATACGAACTTGCCGAACGCCATCTCAGCTGCCGTCACGCGTTTGCGCTCGCCGCCCGACATGCCCCTTAGTGTGGCATCATGGTGTCTTGCCAGTTCTCGAGGCCAAGCTGACGGATAAGAGGAGCTACCATATTTCAGTGAAAAGCACTGAGATATGTAAAAAAAAAAAAAAACGATGCAATTATCCCAATTCGCGTTTGTGATCCTGCAACATTGAGTAATGTTGCTCAAGTTGCTTTGACGGATACGCGCAACGTAAGAATGTTCTGGATTAAAGCATTCAATGACAGGAAACGGGTGTAAAAGTAATTATCTGAGCATCACGTATCGGTTGCTGGAAGAATCTGGTGCTCATCCTGCACCATTACCACAACGCCAGTCATAGTAATGGTGTTCATTAATTGTAAATTCCAAGAATATTTCTAATCAAGACGTGTTTTTTTATAGTTTGTTGGCTGCACGACGTTGAAGGTCTGGATTACCACTTCGATATATTCGAAGCTATCCAACATTAGTTGGACAAGCAAACCTTGGATTTTGTTTCTGGCCTGTTGCAGTCCCGGAGGGCTACTGCTCTGAGCTGCCAATATCACAGCATGCCAGATATTTGGCTCGTTATCCGTTCTTCGTTGCAGAATATCCGGTATTCATTGAGAACATCTCCAGCGATAGTTTTTAAGGGCGGTTTTAGCCTAAAAGTAGTGCGTTTAGGGCCTGGAAGTGTTTTAACGCTTAAACCGGTAAGTACTACTGGTGGTTTTAGCTTCACAGGGATACTTAGCACACTCCACGCCAGGTTAAATCGGCCACCCACATCGGTGGCTATAACTCAGTCAATATTAGGAGTTATAAGCTGCTATTTAGATATGTTACCTAGCTAACTACTAGTAGAACGGGGTTTGTGCTAACGCGCGGAAATTTGCAGTCCTTCGAGTGGCTAGTATACAGAGTGCTGCTTTTGGGACTGCGTCACATTAAATCGGCCACCTCTAACATACAAAAACCAAGTGCATTGTATTGAAAAGATTGTACTATATGTTTTACTGAACGACAGGTTGCTCAAGCAGAAGCACGAGGTTTGAGCGCTGCTTCAGTGCACAAGATGCCAAGAACGAAGAAGCCCCTCTAGTCAAGAAGATGCTCCCTGCAGCCAAGCTGAAGCCGCGTCTCACAGACCGTGAGCGCGGCAGGATTGAAGGCCTGCATGAAGCGGGTGTTAGCGCGCGTGACATTGCGCTAGTCACGGAGCGCAGCAGGGACACCGTGCCCCCCCCCCCCCCCTCCTCGCCCGGAACACCAAGACGCCCAGGCCCTCCGCCAGCTCTCATAGACAGAGAGACGCGCCGGCTCGTACGCGAAGCAAGCAAGGGTTAGCTCTCGGTGGCAAAGCTCAAGGCAGAGCTTCAGCTCTCCGTCTCGGTGCGCACCATCTAGCGCACCCTTGCAAGGGTGGACTGGTTGGTGTACACCAAGATGGTGAACACGTTGCCCCTCAAGCCAGAAGACATGCTGGCTGGGCAGGCGTGGTCCAGCTCCATGCTGGTGCGAAAAGACGCTGGGGCCGTCTGGGACTCCATCATCTTTTCTGACGAGAAGAAGTGGAACCTGGACGGCCCCGACAGCTTTCAGCACTACTGGCAAGACCTGCGCAAGCCGCTCCGCCACACGAAGCGACGCCAGGCGGGTGGTTGGTCAGCCATGGTGTGGGAGGCCTTCAGCTCGCGCGGCAAGTCCCCGCTAGTGGTGCTGTCGGGGAGGCAGAACTCGGAGGATTACATTTATACTGTCTCCGAGTATCTCCTCCCATTTGCGCATCTTAACTATGGAACTGACTACATCTACCAACAGGATAATGTCAGTATCCATGCGTCTAAGCGCACAACAGAATTCTTTGCTGAGCAGCAAGTTGAAGTACTAGACTGGCCATCAAAATCACCTGATCTAAATCCGATAGAGAATTTGTGGTCGGTTATGAGTAGGAGAGTCTATAATAATGGAAAGCAATTTGATAGCGTGCCACAGTCAGTGGCAACTTTGCATGAGGCATGGGAATCAATCCCCATTGCCTTACTAGTGTCTCTCATTGAGTCCATGCCGCGTCGATGTGTTGAAGTTGTTGATAGAAGAGGTAACAAGACACACTACTAGGTAACAATCTTTTCAATACATTGTACTTGGTTTTTGTATGCTAGAGGTGGCCGATTTAATGTGACGCAGTCCCAAAAGCAGCACTCTGTATACTAGCCACTCGAAGGACTGCAAATTTCCGCGCGTTAGCACAAACCCCGTTCTACTAGTAGTTAGCTAGGTAACATATCTAAATAGCAGCTTATAACTCCTAATATTGACTGAGTTATGGCCACCGATGTGGGTGGCCGATTTAACCTGGCGCGGAGTGTATTTAGCTTGGTACTGCGGTCTTAAATTCAAATTCATATTATTTTGACTTGATTTCACTGATGCGTTTGGTCGAGCAAAGGGCAACGCTGGTAGCACTCGAGAATCATGAGCTGAGGGCCTGAATGGAGTGGAGTTAAGTCGATCTAGATGTGCCGGTCATGGCTGGAGTGTCGATGGACGCCACAGATGGGGCTAGCAGAAGAAATTGTCCACCAAACTGACACTGGCTGGAAAACAGCGAAGAGGACGAAGAGCTTGCCCAACAACACGTTTGGAGGTCGCTGGAAACGTTGCAACCGGGGACGACCGAGTTTACACAGAAATAGAGGCCCGAGCGCGGGGTGAGGAGGAATATTCATGGTACCCAATTTAGTTAGGATTCCAGTTAATTTCTCCCGGTGGAAGCTACTTTCCTCGACGCCGACTTATCCTAAAAGTCGAGGTCTTAAGCGACTCGTTAAGTTAAGTCCAAGCGTTAGAGATAGACCAACGCATTACTCATTACAGCAATTTTGCTAGCTAAAGATTCAGGTATTAAAATCTCTCTTGTATTCATGGCTATCAGATATTCATGACATGTGATTGCACGTATAAAATAAGTTGATTTTTTTATCATTTCTAGTAGTAATAATTAAACATTACCTAATACAATTATCGTGCTGATTTGGAATCAGTTATTATACTAGAGGTCCGCCAACTGGTTGTCGGAGAGGGGCTGTCAGAAATTTGCAACGCACAGTTTTGGACTCGCCAGATAAGCTTAAGTTTATTATACTGTAGTTGCTAAGTTAGGTCGATATTTGTAAAAAGAAAAGATAATGTTCATAATGTCCACCTTGTTTCTACCAAGCTAATTGTTACCGAAGATATAATCAAGCAGAACCTGATTCCGCTGAGTTGTGGCACTCAGGTCCGTGATACCTTGCAAATCCGTTTGATCGGTACTTCGCGCAGCAGGCGCACTAGAACTCACACTGGAGCTCTGCTTCGCGCACACGTAGTCTGAGTAGAACGCCGGACTCTTGCGGCCTCGTCGAGAAGTACGTGCTCAGTGAATGCTTCAGCCGGTCATGAAGAGAACAGCCACGGTCACTACCAGGGATTCCAAAGAAAAAAATAAATAGTGTGAGAATCAATATATACGAAAAGAAAAAAATAGCGTGTGAACACTCATCCCCAATGACTGAATATGCATTTACATCACTAGAGCACTTGCTACATTAGAAGTTGTATAACTGTTCTTAGTTGGCAACATCCTTAGACACCAATCTGGGATAGGAAGTATGATGGCTGGATTGGTTGTAATCTGAAAAGGCCACCTGAAGAACGTATCCGGGTGTGTCGAAGAGTCAAAGACTTGGTACTGCTCAATGCTCCTCCGTCGCCGGGTTAAGACGCGGTGCGCATTGATCACCCCAACAATGACGATGCTAACTATTACCCAGAAGCTTGCCCGCTCTTTCAAGTGGCGATGTAGTAGACGAAACGGAATTTCTGCCATTTGTGCGGTGATATCTCAGCTGCTCCGAGCTTGACCAAACAGTCCATGTCGACTCTGCGGATCGACGGTGAAGGTGCGACGTTCGGAGAGGTAAGGTTGTTCTCGAAGTTGTTCTTGTAGTTCTTCTTGTAGTTTTTGTTGTCGTTAGTTGAGGGCAAAATGCAGAATGATGTATTTGTTTTTGGTTTGTTGGGGCCCTCTTACTTTCTGTTTTCTCCTAGGGCTCCGCTCTAGGAACTACACCTTGATATACAAACACTAAGTCTTGAACTCGCTGCTGCTCGAGATTACGGCAGTCTCCGCGAGCTCCGTCGGCGGCTAGATCTTCGTAGGTTGCTGGCTTCACGATGTGCTCGTTGAAGGTGGCTTGCCCTAGCTGTATGGCTTGCAAGGCTATCCTCGGCTGTGCGGGCACGCTGCCTGGGCTAAGACTGGTTGAAGTCAGTGGCGTCATCTTCGCCAAAGATTCTGTTGTCGTGTACGCGGCGTCGTACTCCACGGATGTTGACCGGGTCAGCTGAAGGCTGACAGTCCATGTCTCCCGAGGACGGCTGCGCCCTTCGATTGGTGTACATTGTGGAGGATGTAACACGTAGATACCTATACCAAGCGTAGTGTCGTGCTGCAATCTTCCCCACCAACATCAAACGAATTAATGTATGGCTTATTATTGCATTTTTCCACAATGTCTATAAAGTCATACCCATGAGGGACACCACGGCGGATTGCAGGTCCCAGTAGCGAGCTGTCCTAACCCGAGCCAATGTCGCACAGCGAAAGGTATGTAAATGCGTCGGCTTCGTCTGAGCTACGCAGTTAAAAGTCAGGACGCTGAAAACGCTGCAAGCCCACCATATTGGGGCTACGTCCAATTACAATAACTGATTCCAAATCAACACGATAATAGTATTAAATTTTATCAAGGCGGTTATAACTCTTACGGTACTAATGTTTTTCTTCCGGAGCCAAATGGCTGTGTCAAATGTGCTTCCTCAATTGTCCCGACAAAATATGTGGCGAAGAACGTCTAATGTGACAGCGGATAAAATAAATCGGTCTTTTTTACTATCGAACCAACGCCCGCAAACAATCGTTGTGACCTTCCTCTGACGGGTGGTGCTTGAACATGCATCAAAGGCGTGCTCGTGACATACACGCACAAATTGCTGCTTGTTACGCATTGGCAATGTTCCTCCGGTGCAGGCATGTGCACCGATGGAGATTAAACAATCGGCTCGTTAATGACAGATTTCAATAGTCCAGCACCTTGTTCATCGTGTGCGTCATGTAGCGCAGCCGTCTCTCTTTTTTTAACGGGACATCCCTTCTTAGGAAGTATTTGGGTGCAGGGGGGACTTACTTACTTACCCAACTACTTTGATTGACAAAACAATAGATACATCAAATGAGACCACGCAAAACAAAATCGTCCATTCGATTTTTATTACAGTGGAGATACAGGCATTTGTATGGGACGCGGCTGAGAATCAAACTTAAAAGAAGTTTCGAGAAAAAAGGTTTAGAACATTTCGCGACTGTTTTTTTCGTGAGCCACTCACAAAACCTCTCCCCCCATGGAGCACGAAGTGTGCACTGCATCAGGAGACGACATCGATGCCAGTGCCTCTGCTGGATCGTCATACTGCAGCGCCGAGGAGGATGACGAGATCGTCGAGATTGACGAGGCCGTGACGGAGCACATCGACACCGTGCTAGGAGTAACGTGCTGCGAGAATGACTGTATCGCGTCTCATCCTGAGGCAGTGACCAACTTTCTGAGGGGCTACATGAAGATGGCCAAGGACTGCCAACGCACGAGCTTAGTTACAGCGCTGGCGATGTGTCTGGCGTTCGCGGAGGATAATCAGCGCCATCGTTCGATCGGGGTAAGACAGCGCTACGCGTACTTCGTCCCACTTGTTGGTCAGGTCTGCAGAACGGCATATAAGACGGCTTACAACGTGAACAACGACGCAATCAACAGGTATGGCATTAAGACCGGTTATGATTTGTGTTTGGTGTTAAGACCGACTTTGTTTTGCTCTAAACAATGCTTAGGTACCACAACCAAGCCAAGAAAGGGGATTTTGCTGTCCCAGTTCACGGAAACGCTGCAAACAAACATGCTCAGTTTGTCGACGAAGAAGCTTTGAAAGCTTTCTTTACTCGACTAGCTTCAACACACGCCGATTGTGTTCCTGTCCGTTTTCGCTACCAGAAAACGGTTGATGGTGAGCTCCGTCGGTACCACACGACCAAGGAATACCAGCTCTTGCCTTCCTACTTCACGTGGGGTATGATGCACGGTTGGTACATCAAGTGGGCGAAGGATGCTCGTGTTCGAATCAAGGAGCCATCTCTCTCATCCTTCCGGACCGTTCTTGAGAGAATTTGCCCGGAGATCCGCATTCGGTCTGTTCGCGACAATATATGTGACGCGTGCGTTATATACCGCAACACAATGGGAGCAGAGCCCACGGTGAATGACACCGAAGCTATAGTTGCTCACGTGGAAGATGCCAAGGCCATGCGGGCTCAATACAAAGCTGACTGCGAAGCCGCAACCTCGAGAAAATCGTCACTACCATTGACTACGCATAGAATATCGCGCTTCCGCACAGTGCTCAAACCCCGTCGATGTAGTATTTCCTCAGCCTTATTTCGGTGCACGTGTTTGGCATCCACTCACACCCTGACAAGCTGCAATGGAATATTATCTACTCGGAGCGAAAGGCGAAGAAAGGTAGCACCGAAGTCATCTCTATGCTGGATGTCTATGCCAGGATGCGGAACATCTATTCGGCGGGGGTAGTTGGCAGCAAGCACTTGCACGTGTATGCAGACAATTGTGGCGGGCAGATGAAAAACAACTTTCTTGTGCAGTTTCTGACGTTTCTGGCGCACTCGAAGGGATTGAAAGGCGCTAAACTAAGCTTCCTGGTGAAAGGCCACACAAAGAATCATTGTGATCGTCATTTCGCGTATATCAAGAGACACTATACTAAGTGGGACATGTGGCTCCTGGACGACGTAGAGAGAGCAATTCAAGAGTCCTCTCCTGACAATCGGTGCCTCAACTTGGAGCAATCGGATCACATATTTCGTGAATATAAAGAAACACTGGAGAAACTCTACAAAAAGCTGGACAACATTCAGAGCTATCAGATTTTTGAGGTGCGCGATGGTGAGCCTGGTGTTGTGTACTGTCGTACAAGACCGGACAGCGAACCCTTCGTGCAGAATCTCCTAAGGTCTAAAACAGCGAAGAACTTCAGCGCTGACGAAGTGTCAACGCTCTGGGAATTGTTTACTCCTCTCAGTCCGCCGTCGCCCAACAAGGAAAAGATCCATGACATTCACAAGAAGGTGCTGCAGTATGTTCCTCCAGATCTGCGTAGCGACCCGCTGTACATCATTCCTGACGCTGCAGATCGCGCAGAAGTTGCAGCCACGAAACGCTTTCGCCGACAGAAGGCTGTCCAGAAGAAGAAGCGTCCCGCTGCGAACGCAGACGCACCCCAGAAGAAGAGAGCTGCAGAGAGCGATAACCAGTAAAGCCGTGTTTAAATGTTCACAGCAAATCAAAATCGGTCTTATCGCCAGGATTTCACCAGGTGTTTAAACTTATGTGGTGCACATGATTTTTTTCGTCAGTTGAAACACCGCAATTTGAACTTGTTCCGCACCGAATCAGGGTAATTCTACGCGTCGAAATACATCTATTTGGACGAAAAAGCAAAAAAAAACATTTTTTGAAATTTGAACCGGGTTGCTTCGCGCCAACGGCCATCCTGCTCGATACACTTGTCATCTGAGGTCGAGCGATGGCTCAAAATGGAGCTAAGATGCAGGGCTACACCGTAGGCATAATAACTGGACACGCGTACTTAGGCGTTAAGACCGAAAATGTTCTGCGTTGTCTCAAATGAAAACCCACGATGAGTTCTTTCCAGTGACACTTGAAATGTCAAAATCCGACAAATATTGATGAAAAGGTTTCCTGGATGGTTCCGAATCCGAAATCTGTAACCTCGTACCGTTATTACGTACTTAAGCACTAGGTACGGATGTACCGTTTTACAGGTACATATGTGGTGACGCCCCCTCCCGGTTTTCTTGATTCCATTAGAGCAGACCCCCGCCCTCCCCTCAGCATTTCAGAGGCTATCGCTGCTCTGCATCCCGGCGGTCTAGTATTCGGCGGTCCTGTATCGAGATATGTACGCCGCACAGCTCCGCTCCAAGGACGAGATCCTGGCCATCCGTGCCGCTGAGCGCGAGTACGCCAAGCGCGTACTGCTGGCGCAAGAGACGCTTAAGGTCGTGCGCGAGGAGCTGGCCACGTGCTACCGCGAGAACGGCGTGAACCACAAGATGGCCTGCAAGGGTCTTCGCGAGGAGTACGCCAAGCTCATCCAGGATCCCACGCACGGCGCTGGCTACCCGGTAGGCTACTTAGAACATATATGTAGCATTAGCGGCGTAAGAGTGAAGAGGGCGAAGGAGGGGCGCATGACTAACCATTTTCTGCTGTTAAATTATGTGTCATGTTGGGAAGACGCGACCGGAGTTCTAGACGCTGGGTGGGCACACGACAAGCGAGAATTAAAGCGATATGTGGTCGGGGGAGCGACCTGAAAAGGAAAAATACATGCCAGAAAAAGGATGAAAATACACGCGAACGCGAATAACAGGCTTGCCATTGTCTGAAGGTAGATCCTGAGCCTACTGCAGTGGTTGGTGAGTGGCAGCTGTGTGTTTCCTATGTATCGCAGCTTGGTAACACTGCACACGCTCGGGCTTAGGGGCCATACTGATAATGACGTCGTTTAGCGCGGAGAGTTTCAATACGCTGGAGCGCGAGACAAAGTCCCTCGTCACCGATCTCGTCGTCCTCACCGCCGTACCGGAGTCTACTACCAACTCCACAGTGAGGTGATGATCTAGCCTTTGTGCGCGGAGCTGGCATAGCAGCGGGGGAAGTGAAACAGCCAGAATTCCTTTCGGCCACTTCGTGACGGTGTGGACTTCGTCTTCTCTTTTTGGAAGCGATATCGGCGTCCGAGGAATCTTCAGCAATAACAGTTTGTTTAGGGCAGGTGCAGGATGAAGCTGCGACAGCCGACAGCAGTTCGTTATGCTTGGTTGCTTCAGCACCGAGAGCGTGAGCGACGAGACCCGAGCACGACTTCACGCTGCTTTCAACTGTCTTAACTTTTGCTTGAAGCTCCGTCAGTGCGGCTTTCACCGCAGCTGTCTCGTTGGTCACTGCCGTACGGGTTTCTTCGCAAACTGCTTTGTTGCTGAGACTCTGTTGATAGTGACACGACGTGAGTTTCGGCCTGTCATTTATATCGGCACACGGGCGAACAATGCAAAAACCTGTTGACGGAGCTCCGTGACTGACTCGGCGATATTGCAGATGCCCTTTTCGAGTCCTCCAATTGCCACCCGTTGCTGCTGTTGGCTTTCGCAGCTGGTCGCTAGTTGTCCCTTGACTTCCGCTAGTGACTTCTTTATCGGACTGGCGAATTGCATCAGTAGTTCTTGCTGCTGGTGCTTCTGTTCGCAAGTTTGCTCGACAAATGCTTTAGTGAGGTTCTGCTCTAACTCCTGCAACTTTTCACTGCCGTTGCAGCGAACAGGAGACTTCGGAGCCGGGAGTGCCTGCTCTGCCTGCCACCGTTGGAGGGGATGCAGCTGTGACAACACAATTCAATCACGGTTAAGCACTAATGCACGGGTATGCACGCAACACCTCGTCACCTGATCATCCTGGCTCGACCCTAGCAAGTTCTGAGACTGAGGCTGAGAGAAGGACGACTGCGACATCGACGTCATGGCGCTAAACTGCTCGCTTCCTGGGTCGTACACTACCCATCCAGTCAACATTATCACGAGAGAAACGAGCTCTCCAGTATAGCCACAACTCGCACTACCTTCTTGAGAAAGCACAGGAAACCCACTGCTCGCCTGACTGCTTACCCCAACGTCAGACTGCGACGTCAGCACGCGCTGTGTGAAGCTCGGCGGATGATATCCAGAGGTCGCTGGCTTCTCCGTGAACGGTGCCGACTGTGCCTGCCTCGCTGCCACGGTCCTTTGCCCGGCAGATAGCGGCGTCTCCGCTCTGCGTCGCGAAGATTGTAGTGGCAAAGGAGGCGCGCGTCCAGTTCCTCGACGTGAGGAACTTCTGCGTCAAACAGCAAACCTTTGAGCACAGAACAAAAAACACCGCGCCATCGCCAAGCCCCTACGAGTTTTCATTGCGGCGCAGCAGCTGCGAGAGCGAGACCACCTCGCGACGGACCGACATGCTACTTCCTTGGAGGTTTGAAGCGTGCGCGCGAGTGCGGAATCGAGTGAATGCGCTCTCGTCAAGAGTGAATGCGCATTGTACGAAAAAAGTGCAAGCTTCAAAAATGCGTTTTTGAAAAAAGCGCACACTATTTCCGTTCACCATAGTGAAACCGACTCAAAAGTGAACGGAAAGAGTGTGCACTTTTCTGAAAAAGTACTTTTATTTACAAAAAAATTGTTTTTCAAAAGTTCAAGACCATTTTTATTACAGTGCTCTATTAGAGGGAGGTATTCAACAGATACGTCCCTCTAATAGAGCACTGTAATAAAAATGGTCTCAACTTGTCAATGAATACAACATACAATCGCTTTTGCCGCAGTGTTGTCGTGTACGCTTCTTCTCGCGCCGCCATGGTCGCCAACACCACCATGAGCAAGACGATGAAGACGTTCTGGATGGACTCGAAGATCCCAGAGGACAGTCGCTGGCACTCCAAGCACAAGGGCGACTTTCACACGTCCGACCGCCTGGCCGACCACTTCGTCGGCAAGTTGCGCGACGTGTGTCGTGATGAACAGAGCGAAGTGGCCATCATGGTCCGGTTCACACGCATCCTAAAGGAGCTGCTGGACTCGTACGAGAGCCAATCGAACCTGCTGATGAAGTTGGCCGACACGGGCCGAGTGGCGACGCTACTGCATCGGTACGTTAACAACGCGTTGGACACGCTCGATATCATCGACCCAATGGAACGCGAGGAGTGGCACAGCCAGCTTCTCGCTGAACGGGAGGAGCGCCTTCAAGTTTTTAAGGACTTCATCCAGGACCAGGAGCAGCTGGCTGCTTCACTCGGTGACAAGAATCAGCAGCTCGAGATCGTGACGTTGCTCCGCTATTGTGTGGAGAAGTATCACGACGGTATCACGCCATTCGCTGGAGAGAATGAAAAGTATCGTGACAAGTTAACGTCGGGAGAGCTGAACACGATATCGTTGGTGTACGACGTGGTTGTCCAGAAGGCTAACCTTGTGTCGGACGAGCTGCCAGACTGGTTCGTGACTTCTGAGCATGAATGGGCCTGGGTGAACAAGGCCAAACTCGAAGACAGCAAGCTAGGATGGGACGACAAGGCAAGGGAAAAATACGCCGATGGAAACGTGAGTGATGAAGTGCGAGGAGGAGTGTGCGAGGAAGTGTGTGTCCGACTCGCTCATATCTGGACGGAGCTCAACCACCCCCACCTACGGAAGTTCTATGGAGCGTCATACGTCGGCAAGCCATTTGTTATTCACGAGACGTGCTTCCCACCTACCTTTGAGAAGGATGTGTGGCGCTACTTGGCAAACTGTGCTCTTGGTCTTCAGTACGTGCACGATCGTGGCCTCGTCTACCATGACGTGTCACCGGCAACACTTCTGTGCAGTTACTCGGAGCGCAGAGGTGTCTTGGATGGACTGGGATTGGTACCACGAAGCCGCGTGGATCGGTTCCACGTTATTGGAAACAATGCTGGCGGGAATCAAACCGAAGATCAAGAGTCTGCAGAGAGCTACGACGTGTTGAGGTTCGGGATGTCAGTGTTTTTCGTCCTGTTAAATGGCCGCAATTCCAACCTTCCAGGAGAAACACGGGACAAAAAGTTCGATTCGTGGAAACACAAAACTACATCGCGTCTACCGGATTTTCAGCCTGGATTTATCAAAGACGACGAATGGGAGATGTTGCTAGGCCTATGTGCTGAGAATCCTGCCGATAGAACTAAGCTGGAGGACGTGTGTTTCAAAATGCAGCTACTGGGAGAAGATGGACATCAGAAGAATGCTGACCAATCCCAGTTCGTGGACAACATTTCGAGCTACACTATACCGTTTTCCGGCGAGACTGTTTCTGGGTTGCTTGACGAACTGGCTGAAGAACACGAAGATGAGTTCACTCCCATGGATCGGTCGGTTTTTGATCGCCTTCGAGACGTGTACGCGCAGTTGGAAAGTGCTGGAGAACTGCCTGGCATCCTGGTTGAAGATTTCAGCTTGCTAGTCTGGGACTTTTTCAAAAAGTTCGATGAAAATTTGTCGAGCAGCAGTGTGTCGATACAGATCGCCTCACAGTCAGTAGCTGGACAAAACTATCACTTCCACCACCAGATTGACCACCTAGTGCACTCCTTTCCACCGTTGCAAGGCCAGCACACAGTCCATCGCTGGCAACCTACGTGGGATAAGGCTAAAACTAGCCAGCGAGATGAATTTTTGAAGCTTCTGAAGAGTCCATCGACATTTCTCCAACGTACGAAGCGACCAGAAGACATCGCGATGCTACGGTTTGAGGCACAGACTCGAGCTGGCGCCTATGCCCCGGATGTTGTAGAGGCGATGAATACGGTGCTAAGAGAAGCGAAGCGACATGGTGTGAGAGGTGCCGATGTGATTCCGAAGTGGTTCATCCCTAGCTACCAAGTAGAGCTGGAGGACCGAATTGGTAGCGGGGGGTTTGCTTTCGTGAACCTGGGCAAATGGTTTGGGACAGATGTGGTTGTTAAAAGACTGAAGCCTATGGCTGTCGACGAGAACCGTCGAATTCAATTCCGTCGTGAAGCAGATTTGTGGTTTACGCTGAATCATTCCAACTTGATCAAGCTGTATGGAGCATGCTACGAAGGTCCGCAACCATTCTTTGTGTGTGAGCGCGCAACACGTCAGACGCTCACCGACTACTTGAAGCCAGAGAACGGTAGACGCCGAGAGCTGTGGTTCCGTCTGTTGCAAGCAGCTCTCGGAATTGAGCATCTCCACGACCACAACATCGTTCATGGAGACCTCAAGAATGACAATATTCTTGTCTGCGAGGGAGGAGCAGCAAAAATTGCAGATTTCGGACTGAGTGTCCTGGGAACCACATCGAAGTCTAAAGAGACATTATCCACGGAAGCCGTGCGATGGAAAGCACCTGAGTGTTTGGAAGGGAACCTGCCCACCTTCGCATCGGATATTTACGCGTTTGGAATGTGCATCATCGAAGCAGTGACGGGTGAATTCCCATGGGGGCGTAGTTTGCCGGATTCAGCGGTAACCCGTGCAGTGAAAATCGAAAAGAAGATGCCTGAGTGCCCAGCAATCTTTAAAGACAAGGAATGGGATCTGGTAGAGCGAATGTGCCGCTGGGACCCTCAGAAGCGCATTGGTATTGGTTCTGTGATCAAGATTCTCGAGGATATCGGAGTCTCGAACCTGATTGAGGCCGGTGGTAACGTTGGTCCTGCCAAGAGTGGCACCAAGAGCCTGCCATAAAACGCAATGGATCAAGAGGCAACAACCTTCCAACAGTAACTTGTTCTACATGTACGATTCCTTGTAATGAATTGACATTTTGTCCGTCTCGAGTTTGGTTGACTTCCGTGCGTGGGACTCGCACTCTACCTAGACTTGACTACATCTGCATGTATCGGCTGCCACCAGCTCCACCTGTAGGGCCATACATGTTCGAGGAAGAATTTCCATAAGTGTACCCTTCTCCACCTTGGTAGGCCGAAGATGTCGATTCTGCGTAGCTAGGAGGCCCTTCCCTCCCTCCCTGGTACGCCGTTGACGAAGAAGAATTGCCCATATCACCGTAGGCTGAGGACCCCATGGACGAGCTCGAAGAAGCATGGCTGCGCGATCCTCCTTGTGCGGCAGCACGACCAGACGCAGCTGCGCGCAAACTGCGCACCCACTCCTGCTTGACCTCGCGGGACTTGGCGTGAAGCTGCAGCGGGTAGTACTTGTCATCGCGGAAAGAAACACTGAAAGCTTCCGGTACAGCATAGTTGTCTTCGATGATCGCACCCGTGACGTCCATGGGCGGGTTGTCAGAGCGACAGCGCTCATAGTCCTCCTTGGTATCGTAGAAACTTAGCTGTGGGCCTTGCAGGACAAAGTACCGCTGCTGCCACTTAGCGCGGGCTGACCCACCAGCACCGGGAGCCATGTGCTGCTTGATGAGGTAGCCACACAGGATCTGTGCAAAGGCCGACGAGGCAAATTCCGTGGCACGGTACTGACCTTGTTGTGCTGTGTCGGCCAGACGTTTCATAGTCGCGTTGTGATTCAGAATGTGCTCCAGCTCGTTAGTCTTGAACTCCAGCGTGGAGCGAAGTCCTGCAAGCTCAGACGCGCAACGCTGCTCAGCCTCCTTTACTCCCTGCTCGCACTTCTGCTGTTGCTGAGCTGAGAGCTCCTGCATTGCCCCTGCTTGTCCCTGTGCTACCGCTACTTTGACACTCAGATCGTTCATCTGCTTCTCAAGCGCGCGAACTTCTGTCATGTGCGCAGCATTCGTACTCTCCGTGCGCTGAATGACCTGTGAGAGAACGCGTTGACTGACAAACTCGCAGTAAGCGGCATCAGCCGATGGGCCCACGGCGCGGCCAAAGTATTCCTTGTGCACTGCACTCAAATCGTCCTGTAAAAAGGTCTGCGTTTCTCGAAACAGTTCCATCGCTGACTTTTGGCGGTGCTGCTCAGGGTGTGCCAAGTACTCCGTTCCTGGTCGACTCAGAACGTCCAGCACATGACGACAATACGCCATGGATGCTGCTGCATTCTGCTGACGATACGAATCAAACTCTGCATTGACCACCGCTCGAAATTGCGCCATGTAATCATCACCTCCTCCAGCTTCGGCATCTGCGCCCATGTCTCCGTCGACAATATCGCGCAGTTTCTTCTTGGTTAGGCGCTTGCACAAGCGATGCACGTTCTTCAGCCTAGCTTCCGAACAAGGCAAGCGTGTCCGTTCCACGCTGCGTGCAGCTTCCGCGTCGTCGTCCTTTTCCATGATTTCAATCATCTCATTTTCTGGCGCCGTCGGGTCTTCTTCTATAGAATCTTGCACTTCCAACTCAGGACGCAGCGCCACGCTTCGCAGGTTTCCGTGATCATCAAACATGGCGCTGCTGCCTTGGCCGTTGTCCACCACTTCCAGTTCATCGTCCTGCTTGTCTCCATTCCCTTCAAAACCAGCATCTTCCTCGTACTGTTGAGGTGATAAGTAGCGTCGCACGCGTGTACGCAGCTCAGCCTTGTAACGCTCCACTGCGTCCTCCAGAGCATCATGGCACTGGGCCTGTACGACGCGGCTCCAGGCACTCGAGATCACGGGCGCTTTGCCGCTGTTCAGTGCCTCGACGTAGGACCCAGCCAGGTTGACGAACATCGCTCCGTTCAGTGGTTTGCCGAACATACTCTTGGGTTTGGCCTTGCCAAAGAGTCTCTTGTGGAGACTCTCAAAGCTGGTTCTGAACTCGTCTCTCAGCTCTTCGTACGGTACCTGGGGCAGATTCCGCAGCTTCTGCTCGTCGTCCACAGGTCGTACGAGCGTCACGCAGTCTCGGTGTCGAAAGAAATCACTTATTAGTGCTCGGATCTGGTCCTTCTTGACTGCGTCATCGCTGTAGCCTCCTGTGGGCTTAAGAGCGTTCTCTAGATACTGTTTGGACGAAATGGGTTTGCCATTGTCCAGTAATTGCAGCGTAAAGTCCCTCACGACCCACATGAAGCTCGGAAAAAACTCGTGCAGCCTGTCCGCATTGCCCGTCGCGTCTTTAGAGGACGAGGACGTCTGGATGTGCTTGGATAGGTTCACCACAAGCGACAGATCCTCAATAGCATTACCGTCGATCACACCGCGACTGTTGTACACAAAGTTGGACGCCAGCAGCAGCGCCAGCGCGAAGATGCGTGTGTCGTGGGTCTGTTCGCGGTCAACGGAGCCGAGACCTTCGGTGTCGAGGAACAGCACGCTGGTGTCATCGTCCAGAGGGATGGGCTCTCCCCACATCCAGATACCCTTGGTACAGGCATTAACTGTGCCGCCCACGGCGAAGCCCGACTGCTCCTGACGCGACCCGGATACGCCCTTCACTAGCATGTTGAGCAGGAAACTCTTGCCCGTGCGGTACAGACCCGCCACAGCCACCACCACGAGCCGCGTCTTGACCTTCTCCAGCACGGCGCACGCCTCGGGGTTCACGCTGAAGCCCCCGTCATCGTCCACCAGCACAAACGGCAGTGGCCGTACCGCCGACAAGTCCGCGCTCATGACGACGAGACACTCGACGTTTGTATGGGACCGAAGGTAGTGAGAAAAAAGCGAACCCACGACGGATTTGGTGTGGTGTACACTATATCATGACCACTTTGAGCAGTTTGTGTTCCGTACACAATGCAGCTTGGAAATTTGTGTGTCCTACTCATTGTAACTTGACTGGTATCGCAGTGATGGCGCCGGCGATTCATGGAGCGACGTCCCGCCAGGGCAAGCGCGGCGCTGTGGGCAAGGCCAAGCTGAGCCGCGGTACTACGGGCATGGGAGCCAACCCGAACATGCGCAAGAAGTCGAAGCTGGTTGTGACGTTCGACCCGGAGAAGCGAAAGGAATATCTCACGGGCTTCCACAAGCGCAAGCAGGAGCGACGTCGCTTCGGTCTGGACATGGAGGCGTACAAGGTCAAGAAGCGTCAGTTGGAGGCCAAGAAGCAGCGACGTGAGGAGCAGAAGGAGAAACTGGCGGCGCTCAACCTGCTGGACGACGACAAAAATGACGAGGAAGAGGAAGAGAGTGAGAGTGAGGCCGACAGCGACTCGGACGCCTCCGAAACCGAGAGCAAACCCGTGCTGGGCGGCGGCAAGTCCGTGACCAAAGTCGAGACTTTTAACGACGACTTCACGCAGGGCAAATTCGGCGACGTGGTGACGGTCACGACGTCGGTGGGTGATCTTCAGAGCGACAGCGACGAAAGCGGCAGCGACCTGGAACCCTCGGACGACGAGGAGGACGCCGACAAGCCCAAACACCCGGCGTTCTGGCAGAAAAAGAAGAAGTTCGACAAGGATCAACACCTGACGCTCTTCCAGCGGATACAGCAGCAGCGTAAGGGCAAGGCGTTGCCGTCCAAGCGCTCCAAGCTTAAGGACGCACGTGCCGCTCGCAAGGCCATGCTGGGCAAGAAGGCCGGTGTTGTTACGGGCAAGAAACGCGGTGCCGAGGACGGAGATGGAGGAGGAGGTTCCGCCGTCAGTAAGCTCGTCAAGAAGCTCAAGATGAAGCGCCAGCAGGGCGGCAACAAGCGCCAGAAAAAACGATAAATTGGCCAGTCAATTGTTAGCAACCTTCGAGACGCAACATTATCCATTCATGCTCATGTTATTGTTCTTATGCTGATCACTTCACTACTCTCCTGTTACTTCCACACCTTAATGAGTGCGTCACGGCCACTGGAAACCAGCATGGGGCTAGGATTCTGGCTGCTTCCCAGTTCCACAAGTGTCAGGTCCAGGATGCAATCTGTGTGAGCTGGAGACGGGGGTACGAGACCTCTCCGTTCCATACTGATAGCCGACTCCACGCCGCCAGCACCTGATGCTGCTGCACCCGCGACGCCTCCCGGAGACGAGTAGAAGGACGAGTCCTGACACACAGTAATGAGAGGAGGACTGAGCTTGCTCCACGCCAACTCAGGCTTCGTGATGGCTGCAGTGGTCGACATGGGAGCCGCTGGCATTTCAGCGAAACGTTGCGGAGCAGCAGCCGCGGCTGACGAGCTCATGCGCCACCAGTCGGCAGGAGGAGCTTGGTTGTCGTAGAACGACTTGGCTTCTCCATTGCCGCAGACGGTGTACGACTGCTTCCCATTGCGAATATCCCAGTACCGCAATTGTCGGTCTTCTCCGCCCGTGATCAAGGCCTCTCCAATGCCTCGCAGATGCAGGGACGGACACAACATCGCACGCACACTCGGCTCCTCGCTGAGTGGAGAGGTGGCGATCTCGTCAAAGGCCGTAGCGATGCCGTAAATGCCCAGGAAACTTCCCAGTACACTGCGACTACGGTGTGGAATCGGCACGTGCAAAAGTGTTGGGCACTTGCAAGCTTCTGCCTCCGATGCCTGCGCCTCCAGCGTACGAAACACAGCGCGACAGGCGCCAATACTGAGGTCGAACACTGCAACTTCACCATCACCAGCTGCCACGAATACTAGCGGAACCGACGTCTCGTCAAGTGGTAACGTGTTGGGCAAACCCAAGCAGGGCTGGAGCCGGTGAATCGCGCGGTGAGACGAGTGTCGCCATATACGAATAAGCACCAAGAAGCGCAGATCCCACAGACACAGGAAGCCTCGACTCGTTCCAACAGCTAACCAGCTCACGTCTAGGGAGTGCGTAATGCACGTAACGTAGCCAAGCTCGCAAGAAATGCTGAGAGTCCAAGCTTCACGCCGCATGCGCAGGTCCCACGCGTGAATCTTACCATCTCGAGTGGCGTACAACAGCAGAGCCTCCGTGACGTTATTCAAGTAGTCGAGTGCCATGACGGCGCTGTTGTTCGCACGCAGCTCCTTGATACCAGTCGTCTGTACGTTTCCACCCACAGCGTTCACCTTATCCACACGGAAGACGTGCACTGTGCCATCACTAGAGGCTGAGGCAACCGAGTGGCTATTGGTAAGCACCTTCATGTCGGTAATCACTCCACCCTGGCCATCATACGTGCACCGTGATCCTTGGTTGACACTGTGCTGCAATGATCGCACTGACCAGATCTTCACTGTTCCGTCGTTTGAAGCGGATGCTAAGAAGCTGTAGTCTTGAGCAGCATTCACGCGTGTGACAGCACCCGAGTGCTCCGCCAGTTCCGCCACCAACACGTTCTTGCGTGGCTGCCAGTTGCGATATGACGAGCTGGGGTATCCACCACTGCTGCTCACTCCGTTGACACTACTTGAGTTGCTTCCAGGGCCTTGACTACTGGTAGAACTGCCAAAGTTACTCGGTGTTACGCCTCCGTTGATCGCTGCGGCTGCTGCAATGGCCGCAGTAAACGTACTACCGCCGTTTGGAGGGTACGTACTGGTGCCAATCTGAACTGGAGACGAATTTACACTCGAAACACTTGTGCCTCCTCGTTCGCTGCCTGGAGCTCCGTTACCTATACCGGAGCTTCCGATGCCGCTCATCAAGCAGTACGGACTTGGCGCATGATTGTAGATAGAGTATGGAGAACCATCCGAAAGCCGCAGCGCACCAAGATCAGGCGGCAACGGAGGGATACCCAGCGCGTTCAGACGTGCCAGCAACTTGCGAGGATTTCCGAGCGCCGGGTCCATCGCTGACTCCTTGAAAGCGAAATAGTGGTGGTAGGTTGTGTGGGCCTTCTTAATCATTCTCTGTCTCGGAGGCGACACAGGCGACGCGTGGACTGGATGGTGGTGCGGATCCAGCAAGCTGCTCATACCATCACCTCCGTACATATCGCGCATGTTCATGTTGAGCATACTCACCATAACTCCACCACTGGTAGGCGCGAAGTGATTCGAATCCATTTGGCCCAGTCCCGAGTCGTCCAGCGAAGATGAGACGGAACCAGGAGGAACCACAGACGACGGGCCTGTCACTGTGATCGAAGAGGCTGAAATGGGTGTGCTTGGCTCCACCAGACTGTACATCTTGCCCACATGCGACAACGAGAGGCTCTCCAAAGAAGGAGTCCCAGTCGCAGATCCACCGTTCAAAGCTGCTCCACGGTGAGACGGCGAGCTGCCAGCTGCATGCGAGCGAGACCTCGTTACCAGAGCAGTAGACGTCGACACTGCCGACGTCGATGCAGTGCTACTAGTCGTTGCTGAAGAAGAAGACGGGATGCCGAAATTGCTGGCCTTCAAAGGTTGAGCTGTCGACAGCGCAAACCGCATATCTGGCACGAAAAGCACACGAAGGTGGGAGCGTGAAAGCTTGCGCGCGAACGGATTGCTGCTAGTTCCAGCAGCGCCCCCGACAGCCACCGATGCATTAGACACTGAACCGTGCGGTGATCCAACACGATCACTCTTGGAAGGCCCTTGCATCCGCGCAGCTTGCTCCGTCTTGGCCATCTCCAACTTGCTGCGCATCTGCATCGAGGCAATCGACACGTACTGCTGCATGAGCTTGAGCGATTGGATCTCATTCTTGCGCTGCTCGTAGATCGAAGACACGTTATCGTCCACACTGTTCGAGATCGTTTCTGCTGTTACCGCTGCCGACGACGCGACGGCTGCACCAGACGATTGTTGGCGGAACATACCGTACCCGTCTATTGAATCTGAGCTCAACAGAGCGTCTCTGTTCTTACGAGACGTGGAAATCTCGCTGATCGGCTCCTCCAGAGACTCCCGCGACGTCGTCGTCATTGCCGTCAGAGGTGCAGGCGGGATCATGTCGTCATCACTGTCTTCAGGAACCTGCGAGACAGACCTCTCCATCTCGGCAATAACCTCAGTAAGACCTGACGAGGACGAGGACGCCAACAGCGCGCGATCAAACGTCTCACGGGACACGTGGAGCCGACAGCAATCCCGGAGTCGCTTGGTGACAGCAGAAACCTCTTCGTCAGGTAGAAACACCATCGTCTTGCGCAAGAACGGGCGTAGCAGTGGGCTCAGGAAGACGTTGGCGTCCACACTGCGCAGTTTCAAAGCAATCTCCCCCATCAGCTTCAACACAGCATCACGGATCCACCAGCTAGGATGCAACAGCAGCGAGCACGTCATACGAGCCTTCTCCACGAGTGTACTGATTTTCTTCTGGAAAAGTCCGAGCTGGCACAGTCCAGTTAGACACTCCACCGCTTTGGTAATGACAATCTCCTGTACATCAAACAGAGCCTGTTCAATGCACGGCAGGATGTTGTGCTCCACAGCTACAGGTCCCACAAAGGAACAGACGCCAACAATGTAGTCAAAGAACGCCCCACGTAGCTCCCAGTCCGGATCGTTCAGAAAAGTAATGAGTTGTGGCAAAACCACGTCCAGGGTACGTTCTTGGCCGAAAAACACGCAGAGTCTTGTAATATCGACGAGCAGAGCGCGCTTGACAAGAGACGACGAGGCCTTCTGGTCAGGAGTCGTGAGTTGGATCACGAACCGTGAGATCATCTTGTGTAACACACTCAGCTCCTTGTCAAAGCTACTGGACGCCATGTACATGGTACTGGGAGCAGACGAGTCGGTGCCTCGGTTGGACATCGTGGCGGCAGACCCCGACGACGTTAGTGTCTTCTGTTTCATAGCGTGCGCGATCTCCAAGAACCGGCGACTGGTTTCCGCCAGTTGAGGTAAACACTCGGCGAATGTGATGCGCACCAACTCATCCGGATCCGACTGGAACGGCACCATAGCGGGCAGCACATACTGCGGGAACACCGAGGCGTCAGCAAGCGGGAAGGATTCGACCAGAGACAGCAAATACGTGATTGTACGGAGAGCCAAGGCGCGCACGGTGGCACTAGGATCGTCAATAACCTCAAGAAGGTACGGAATCAGACGCTGCAGTCGAGCTTCGTCGATTGTAAACTGGCCCAGCGCACGGATCAGGTACAGTGCGGTGACCTTCGACTCTGGAACTTGAACATGCCGCAGACTTGAACAAATGAGTGACAAAACAATAACGATGCCGTTGCGATCTTGTGGCCACGGCTCGCTACCAGGACAAGTCGGAGGCTTCATACGTCGCGGTTTACTGGAGTGAGGTGGAGGCGTCGACGTGTTCGGTTTAATCGAGGATCCGTTCATGTCCATTGGGTCTTCGTCTTTAGTTTCTGCATCCTCCGACGTTTCCTCATCCAAACGACCCGTCGATGGCCCGCGAGCGTAGTCTAGAAGCAGCGAAGTGTTCTTCTTCTTGTGGTTAAGAGCATTAAACTGGTCGTGCAGCTTCTCGATCTTCTTCTTCTGCAAGGTGGAACTAAGACCGCGCATGTCGTTCTCTTTCTCCTTCATCTTCTGGAGCTTCGTGAGCGCAGCATTGTCTCGCTCAGCCTTCTGCTTGTCGTGTTTCGTAGGGATCTTCTGGTCCAGTTCCTCAAGTACACGCTGCGCCACATGCGTTTGCTGATCGCCTCCAGTAGCCGTCGCTAACCGGTCCGAGCCGTAGCCTTCCTTCAACCGCAGCTTGAAAAACTCTTCACCCTCGGGGTCTTCAACACCCGCAATCTCACGGACCAATCGTCCATAGTACTTGCACACAAGCCGGATACGTGCATCAGGCACTTTTCCACCACGACTAAGTACCAGCACGAGGAATCGGAACAAGAAGTTATCGAAATACGTCGGGAACAGGCCACTTTGACTGGTGTACTTGGCGAGATAGCCACTAGCCGAAAGACGGGCGGTCGGATCCAACTGCAGCATATGCAGAAGCAGTTCTTCAAGACGTGGGTCACCCACTTTCTTCAGTTGCAGTCGTAGCGCCTCCGAATCTCCTGTACGGTATTTAAGCAGCGACGGCAGATCAAAGAGAGGCTTGCCACCCAAGAAGAGCTCAGCGATCACACATCCAGCCGAGAAAATATCCATAGATTCCAGCAAACTGCCTTCACGACGCGATCGAGAATAGGACGAAGGCGCGCTGCCATTCGACGTCGTGGAAGGAGGCGTTTGCATGGGGTTTCCTGCCATTGTTCCACTCCCCATACCCATAGCCAGAATCTGTTTATCCACTTCTTCCACCGTCACTTCACTGTCTGCCATCTTAGAGAGCATCATCGCAGCATCGGGTGTCTTCATCGAGTTGATTCCTCCAGTCCCGGGCGTTGATCCCGTAGCTCCACTCATCGATACGGATCCTTTACCGTAAAACCTCTCGGGTGCCACACTGCATCCACGTCGAGTAGCGTCAATGGCACAAAAGTAGTAATTATAGTCTGCGGGGTCGTCCTCGGGGATATACGTCGGTTTAAACGGCGCAAAGTCCGTCAGAAAGACCCAGTTCCAGCTCGTCACCATGACGTTTTCCTGTTTAATATCTCCGTGACAAATACCCTTGGCATGGCTCTGCTCCAGCGCTCTCAGTATCTGGAAGGCGATCCATTTCTTCTCCACCATAGTCAGGAACGGCCTGGAGCAGATGCGATCGTATAAATTCGAGGCAAAGTATTGACGCACCATGAAGGCCACGTTGTACTTGTTGGACAGCTGAAAGTCTGCGTATGGGATCACATTGGGCTGCTGCTCCACGGAGAACGCGAGCGCCAGGCGACGCAGTGCCACCTCGGCACTGGTTAAAGACTCCCGCTCGTCATATTTACGGTAGATTTTGACCACTAAATGCCCCTCATCGCACTTGCACGAGATGCTCTTGAGAAACTTGCCGTCTCCAATCAAACTGCCGAACATCATATCCATCGAGCGAGGCGTGTAGTCCATGAGGAAGGTACGGTACTGCGACGCGCTGTCCAGCACGCTCTGCGGCTGCGCACGCGGCGCGGCGTTACCCATTCTGACAGGGCGCTACGCCAACGGGAAGCCTGGGGTTTCCTCTACACGATGCGGGGGCTGTAGGTCGATACCACGCGCTGTGGGGCACGTGAGAAGGCTTGCAGTGAGCGCGCGGCTAGTGATCGGTTTTTCTCTGTTGATGTCGCCAGTTGTAGTAATGACCGAGATGTACCCGTTCTATGGTACATATGCCGACTACCGCGAAACAGCCAATCAGAAATGGCTATTTTGTGTTCTACTGTAGTATATTCTTTGATGGACTAAGAAATAGTCCGACACAAATCAACAAGCATGGCAATAGTGTATTAGAAAAGATCAATTTCCTGCACGCGTTCGCTCTCTAGAACCTCCTCACCCTGATAATCGACTCTCCATCGGTTCTTGCCGCTCGCACGCGCTGCCACATACATATCGCTTAGCTGTAGAGATCCTCCTCGTCCTCATCCGCAGCAGCCTCGGCGGCACCACCGGCAACACCGGCATTGACGTTGCGGCCCGGGAACGAAAAGTTAGCCAACGAGGTTCCGCCCGCAGTCACGTGCGAACGCGCCTGCTGCAACGTTTGTGCGAAGGTTGAGTACTGAGCCAAGTCACGGTCGCTGACCGAGCGGCGCGCGTTGCGCACGGCCTCCTCGAAGTGGCGCGGCGTAATCTCGGGCACCGGGTCCTCCTCCTCGATATCCTCCATCTCGTCTCCAGCCTCAGCACGGAGGCGGTCGCGCTCCATGTCACGGGCAATGCTCTCGCGGATAGCCAGCTTAGCAGCACGCTGGCAGATCTCCGTCAGATCGGCGCCCGAGAACTTGTCCGTCTGCTGAGCCAAGAAGTTCAGGTCTACCTCCTTGGACACGGGACTCTTGCGCAACACCGAGCGCAGGATGCTCAGACGTGACTCAAAGTCAGGCATGGGGATGAAAATCAGCTGGTCCAGACGGCCCGGACGCATAAGAGCAGGGTCGATGATGTCGGGACGGTTCGTCGCACCAATGATGAACACGTTCTTCTTGGCACCCATACCGTCCATCTCCGTTAGAAGCTGGTTCATAACACGGTCGCCAGCGCCTCCAGCATCGCCCGAACTGCTGCCACGCTGCTGAGCGATGGAGTCCAGCTCATCGAAGAACAACACACACGGAGCGGCACCACGAGCCTTGTCGAACACCTCACGCACGTTGGCCTCGGACTCACCGAACCACATAGTCAGAAGCTCCGGTCCCTTAATGGAGATAAAGTTGGCTTGGCACTCATTGGCCACTGCCTTGGCCAACAGCGTCTTACCACAACCAGGCGGGCCATAGAAGAGAACTCCCTTGGACGGACTGAGTCCGTACTTCTCGAATTTCTCAGGGTGTTCCACAGGGTACTGCACCAGCTCAAGCAGCTCGCGCTTGACGCTCTCCAGTCCACCAATGTCCTTCCACGTGACCGTAGGCACCTCCACCGTCGTCTCACGCAGCGACGACGGGTTCGACACACCCAGCGCGTACTTGAAGTGAGCCTGAGTAACAGCCATGGCGTCCAGGATCTCGGCGTCAATCGTCTCGTCCTCAATATCAATCACATCCATCTTCTCACGGATACACTGCAGCGCCGCCTCCGTGCACAGAGCAGCCATATCGGCACCCACGAAGCCTTGGGTGTCACGAGCAATCAGCTCCGGGTCCACATCGTCGTCCAGCTTCATGTTGCGTGTGTGGATACGGAAGATCTCGAGCCGACCGTTCTCATCCGGGACGCCAATGTCAATCTCTCGGTCGAAACGTCCAAAGCGACGCAGAGCAGGGTCCATACTGTTCGGGCGGTTGGTAGCACCGATCACCACCACACTGGCACGTTGCTTCAGTCCGTCCATAAGCGTCAGCAGCTGGGAGACGATACGACGTTCCACCTCTCCATTGGTTTTCTCACGCTTCGGCGCAATGGAGTCGATCTCATCAATGAAGATAATAGCCGGGGCGTTCTTCTCAGCTTCTTCAAAGGCTTTACGCAGGTTACTCTCGGACTCGCCAGCCATCTTCGACATGATCTCGGGACCGTTGATAAGGAAGAAGAAAGCTCCAGTCTCGTTGGCTACAGCACGAGCGATCAAAGTCTTACCGGAGCCAGGTGGACCATACAGTAGCACACCACGCGGAGGCTTGACACCCAGTGTTTTAAACAGCGTTGGGTGACGCAGAGGCAGCTCGATCATCTCACGGATCTGAGCCATTTGGCGACGGCATCCTCCGATATCGTCGTATCCGACCTCGTCCATCTTCTCCTCGTCCTCGCGACGCACAGGTTCGCCCTCACAGTGGATGATAGTGTCGGGTGCGACGATGCAGTACGGAGCAGGTTCAGTCTCCACGACTTTAAACTCGACCGGGTGCATGGCTTGACGCACCAGGAACAGATCGCCCTTTTTTACGGGACGGTAGGCCTCTACGAAGTAGGGCTTAAGGTACACGTCGAACAGGTTGCCGGAGACACCCTCGATCGTATCGTCAATGGGGAGAACGTGGATGCGCTTGCCGTAGGGCACGTCACCGCACGTGTGGATGCCCACGACGTCGCCCAGCCGCACGCGCAGGTTCTTACGCACCACCTTGTTCATACGGACGCTGTTGTCGTCCACCGTCTCGTCCTGCAGCACAACGCAGACCGTGTCGTGGCCCTTCTTGCCCTTGATAAGTACCGTGTCGCCTCGGAAGAGCTGCAGCTCCTCCATCTTGGCCATGCTCAGTGCGATCACCGAGTTGTCGTCGTTCGTGGCCTCGTCCACCACCAGGCGGTTGGGCGACCGCTTGCGGTCCATGATGCCGGCCTTGAACTCTTCCTTTCTACAGCAGAAAGTGAGAACATGGCTACATTCCGATAAATTAAACGATTGTGACCTACTTGTCACCCATGCTTGATGCTCTTTCTGTTGGTCGCTTGGGTACTGCTCCAAAGCAAACGTAGCTCTGTTGGTATAGAAATCAAAACGTGAGTTTCCAGTATAAAGTTCCATGGCAGACGACTGCACAGCCCCTGCGATCTTGCTGCTTTCTTCTTTTGTTTCTAGAGGTCGTTACACGCTCGAAAACGGGATCATTGAGCGAGGAGAAGGTGGCAAGTGGATCTAGGGACCAATGCATTGTACTGCAGCTACGCAGCAGTTAAGCGAAGAGACTCACCTCGAGGCTCGCGCTTGTGACTTTTGGAAATGGGAAGAAATTCCCCCCTTCGGAAGATACCCGTCATTCTATGTGGTACACACAAATATTTTGCTCCAGAATGTTCTGATGACGTGTTCAATTCGACATTCATTCAGATGAATATTCACTGTTTTACATGAAAATTCGTGTGAATGCAATCAAAAACTACTCAAAAGTAAAATGCATGCTTCGTACGTCCTTCTTAGTCGCGGTGGTTGCTGCGGGGCTTGCTACCGCCGTTGTTCTTCTTGAGCAGTGCAACGAGAATGCGCACGAAAATGGACATCAGGTCTGCAAAAGCAGCAAATATTAGCACCTTTTCAGAGAACAAAAGCCTTCACGCAAAAGACGTACCCATGAACAGGTCGAGCGTGTGCTTGAGCACGTCCTTGTCGCCCATGCTGGCCTTTTCGATGATCATCTGCGTGTCGAACACCACGTAGCCGCAGAACATGAAGAGTCCACCGTACTACAGCAATACACACATGAATCATATCAGTTAGCTCCATTTCAACTTGGCATTCTACGGCGGTGTCGTACCAGGTTCAAGTTAAACAGGAACGACGAGTACGTGAAGATATTGAGCACGCTTGTGAGGAACAGCACTGACAGCGCCGAACTCAGGATGCCGCCCAGGTACAAGTAGGAGCGGCGAGTAGCTACAGCATCAACCAGAAAACAAATGAGTTTCTAGCAACACCTAAATTCTGCAATTCCACCTACCGAATAGAGCACTTCCCGTGAAGGACATGAACACCAGCATCGTCAGCAGCCTGCAGTCGCACAACCACATACAGTTAGCCTCTAGATTCTACATTACAATTATTTATTATAGCCTTACAGGGCCGAGACGAGGATGCTGGGGTCCACTTGGATCGCCACAGCCACGAGAGTGGACACGGTGAGGCCCATGGCTGCCGAGATCATCATGAGGATACCGAAGCGCCTGTTGTAGTTCTGCACGGGCTCCATGTAGAGCCAGATGGAGCCCAGCGTCGACACGAGCGACGAGCCCATGAACGCGAAGCGCTCGGGCCCAAAAGCCAGGGTGACGGCCGCGCTGAGCATCGCCGACAGCACGCAGGCTGCCAGCGTCGCGTACACGCGGACCAGGTGCTGCTGCACGTCCTCCGTGATGCCGCTTGTCTTCATCATCGTCGCCATGTTCCACTGCGACGACGAGCGCGCCCCGAACATGTTCATCATCGTCTTGCTCGTCTTCTTTTCTTGAAATACGTCTGGCTTTTTAACGGAAAAGTATGTTTCTAGACATCATTTATGTAAAAGATTAATATAATCGGAAAAATACTTTTCACTTATGGACGTGAAAAAGCACTTTGGGTCATTGAAGTTTTATATTTGATAAAACCCATCTGAACCCTTGGGTTTTAAATGTGACAAAAGCATGTTCTTCATTTTGAGTTATGAATGGCTACACAACTCGAGGTCACCTCACTGAGGTAAAGCGACCGGTACGCAATGGATGACGAAGAAGTTGTAGTAACTGCAAGCTCTGCTGTGGCCGCAGCTATTGCGCTGTACACTGCGAGTAGCGAGCCGGGCTTTTCCGGTGACAAGAGGCGGATAGTGACGGTGTCAACCCTGCGCTTCCAGCCGATGCTTGAGTCCGCTTCGTACGCCAGCTGGTTCGAGAATAATCTTCACTTCACGAGGATACCTTCCTTCAGGTATCTACCTTCCTACAGAAGCATGTAATAGGATTCGCAGGCGCAAAATTCAAGGAGCATTCCTACGAAAAAAAGGTTGCAGCTGCACTTTATTTTTTAGGCTCTGCCGCGGGATTCAGAGAGGTGGTGTGCTATGGGGATGTCAAGAAGTTATGTGATGGAGATCACCACCGAGGTTGTTCGCGTGTTAAATATGACGTCCTCAGACATTATTTCGTTTCCGCGAAGTCGCTGGGGATGGGATACAGTGGAGGCCAAGTTTGCGTCGCGACACGGCTATCCTGGTATTGTTTCAGACTGCAACATATGCTCTGTTGTAGAGCTTTAGCCGACGTCCTGTACCGTCGAGGCTTCTTCAGTATCACAGTCCGTGATATCACAAGAGAAAAATACCTCCGCATCCATGCCTTCGAGATCTCGTCATACGTCGCCCATCGTTGCGTAGCACAGCGGCTCTTTCAGTGGCTTCTCGGTGGTGTTACCAGCTTCGTCTTGTGCAACACGGAATGCCGTGTACAGCTTGTGCAGGTGCTTAAGTTAAAACAAAATAGGCAAACAGAGAGCGGTACTAATAGCTTTTGCGTTAGCCATACATTTCCCAATATAATATGATTACCTTCGACGACTTGCACTGCACCACATCGATCTTGAGGCCGCTGACGCGGAACGTCTCTGACGCCACCATCCTCCATGCAGCAGCAAGTTGCTTAGGGCTCTTGGTACCCTGGAACCGTTTCTCATGGTGTCAAAACGCAGTCGAAACAGTGTTTCTGCAGCCTTCGGCGTTACCGAAGGTGCTTTCTGCCGGGACGTACTTGTGCAGTTCGTTGGTTGGGCTGTGTCCAGGCTCTACGTGCCAGAAGTCGGCGGGGTTGCCATTGGAGCAGTCAAGACTTGGGTGTGAGGAACAAAGGTGGCTTCAGCGTCTGCTGTCTTCGTCAATCATCGGCGATGAGAGGAGCACAGACTCTGGCAACTCAACTTCGTGGGGTGGGGGCGGTGGTGCCTTGGACAGCGGCAGATGGCGCTTGGGCGGCTGTACGGGTAAGATAAGCTGACATTCTCCCAAGATGTCTTTCTAACAGAGTGTGAGATAACTGGATTAAAATTATTGTCGTGCTGTTAGCTCAAAAGGTATCTGGAGATGGAGACACTGCGAACCAACAAGAGGTGGAGATCGCCACTAATCTCCATCTCTAGTACAACGCGAACACGCTCTTAGATGGCCCCAAAAAGTTTGAAATCCTGCAACTTACAACATGGTACAACGACCTCCGTGCCGTATAGGCAGCATTAGCTTCCGAGCTGCTTGTGGTCATAGCGCTTGCCTCAGAGCGGCATCTTCTAGCACACCTGCAGGGAATGGACAATAACGACTACTGCGACGAGGACGCCGTTGTTTGAGGCGTACAACAACTCAGGTACAACGAATCGAAATGATGCTACGGCAAGTTCATTGACAGGATTATCGACCCGTCCAAGTAGTCGATGGCTGGGCATCCGCCCGAGCTGCACACATCTATGGATCGAGTTAGATGGTGGCGCAGGAGCGACTGTCTTCGGAGCTGTGGTTGGCATCGACGGTGGTGGCGCATTTGTAGCTGTAGGTGAGCCAGTGGTCAGTGCTGTCGTCTACAAGTCCGTTACTAGAGACATAATCGAGTTAGCCTAGGGCGTAGGAGCGCCCGTCGTTGGCGTCGACGGTACCACAGTCGCCGTGTGTGCATCGGTAGTAGTCAGCAAGCTCGTGATAGCAGACAAATTTGTCCTGCGAGCGGACTTTACCCCTCCATCCAGCGGCAGTTCGTTGCTCAGTTTATGATCTACCGGTAACAGCTTTTCGAGAACAACAACAAAACCTTATGAAGTGAAATCGTAGATTAAGAAGCAGACATTGGAAAAAAAAAATAACGCGGTATCAATAATAACAGGATTGACTCCCAAGATTTATTTTTTACTGAAAACGACAAACTCCATACATTATTTAGCATTTTAGACATTTATGGCTAGAAAATTATATTTGTGACCTCTCCCCACTACCATCAATCGTTTTGCTCTCCAGCAGTCATCCATCCTCCCTGCTCATTTCCATCCGTACCACCAGCCCCTCAGGCTCTCATTTTCCATACCACATGGTCGCCAACAGACTCTACGCTCAATACTTCTACTCTGCCAAGCCTTCCAACTTGTTCCAGTGCCGCTATTGTGGCAAAATAAGGAAGCAGGCCCCGTCTAACAGCTTCAAAAACTTGATGAGCCACCTCAACGACAAGCACCCGCAGTATCTTGAAGACTACGCTGAGTACGAGCGTCGTGGGGCTCAGCGCCTCGACGGTTTTGGTTTTGTCACAGACAAGGCTACTACAATCTACAACTGGATGGCGTGGATCATCACTAGGAACCTACCGCTCAACGAGGTTGACAACGAAGCTACTCGAGCCATGTCGCGGTGGGATCGCGAACACTCAAGAAGTTCATGGCTAAAGTGGAACTTTTGGTCGAGGAGGCTATTGGCTCGCAAATGCCTGGCTGGATTGGTCTTTTCTTCGACGGTTGGACCAGCGGTACCACCTATTACGTGGCCGTGTACGCGGTATACATCATTGATGGCATCGTTTACTACCCGCTCCTCCCCTGTCTCCACTAGTTGAAGAGAGCGACCTGGGTGCTGACTCTCATATCGATTTGCTTGATGAGATTCTAGAAACATATCAAAAGTCGAAATCCTGCATTCAATTCATTGTTGGAGACAATTGATCCACCAATCAGGCGCTAGCAACTAGACTCGGCGTCCCATTGGTTGGTTGTGCCGGTCATCGCTACAATCTCGCTGTTCAGCGCTTCCTCCGTGAACACGAGGGCTTGTTAGAGGATGTGAACGCCCTGATGGGGCAACTGCGGACAAAGAAGAACAGCGCGCGCCTTCGTCAACACAGAGCTGGTGGCGGTAAAGCGCAACACGATGCGGTGGCCCTCCATGTTCAAGATGTTGAAGCGATACCTCGAGATCAAGGCAGCAACCAAGCAAGTGGACACTGTTGAAGACCTTGTACCCCGCACTCGTGCCCACCGCAAGATTGAGAAGCTCTACCAGTAGATGCGCGCATTGGAGGCGGTGAACAAGTAACTTCAGTCTGAAGAGACGACGATGGCGGACGTTCGCGTGCTGTTTGATGGCGTCCTCCAGTTTTACCCGACGATGAAGAGCCAGCAGCCTGCACAATGATGATTGTGTGGGCGGGAAGGCAACAATGGTGTACATGTCTGCCTGGTAAGCTAGATGTAGCTTATAGTGAACTAGAACTTGCCACTTTGCATCTTAAATAATACCATCGTTGAGAAATATCTCATATTGGAGACCAGTGCGCAGCATCAATTACTACTTCTGCATTCGCCGTTCAATACATATAAATAAATATTTTCCAATGCCTGTTAAGAAGTAGACACCAGTAGTCAAGCCCCTATGACGTCGCAACTGACCAGGCGCTTCAATGTGAGAAAATCTCTAACGGCGTGGATCATACCGCACTGTTATCAGGGCCGTAGCTACTCATATTTTCAAGTGTATGCACCTGACTATTACACCTCTCGACCAGGAGCTGAGGAAACATATTACTAACGAGGACAGCAAGCGAGTTTGTCAAACTGTCCTACATACCGTTGATAAGATGCATGCATCTTATTTGCATCTTATTCGAGCTTCAAAACGGCAAAATGTAGCCAAATAAAAATTCGGAATTTTCAGAGCTTCCCGCCATTTTACAATCCGCGCTCGAATGGGTGGTTGCTGGGGGCAGCACACCAAGCAAGTGTGACAGCTGGTGATGTTCCTGTTGGTCCTGCTACTTTTGGGGACCTCGTGGTGCTTGATGGCACGGCGAGGGAGGTCGAATGCATCGATTTGCGCTCACAGTTGTCGAGGGTACTGAGAAGCGAAATACAAGGATGTCGAGTGCAGCCATCGTGTGAAATGTCCAATCACGCTATACGCTGTCCAGAGATCCAAGTTCCGGTGCAGCCAGTACAGGGGCGCTGCGTTGAAAAAGAAGCGCTGTCGCAGAAGTGAAGAATCTCCTGTTGAAGAGTTCAACGTTGTTCAGGAGCGGTCTACAGCTTCTGAACAGCCGGAATCAAGCACAACCAGAAAGCTGCGCTGTCAGATGGCTATCACAATGTTCTTCTACACGACAGGCGTGGCATTTCGCGCTGTCGAGCTCCCTGGATTTAGGCAGATGTTTGCCTGCATCTGTCCAATAGTGATTTTGCCCAACCGCACCGACTTAGCTTAATTATGATTTCCTTGCTGAAAGGAAAAGTGTAATTGAGATGCTGACAAAAATGTACCTTATGTTGCTCTCGCGTCTGACGGATGATCAAATCCGCGACGCGAGAGCCTCATTAACTTCATTTTGGTTGCTCCTGGTATTCGTCCTTTGTTGTGGACCTGTCGCGTGACGGGCGACGTTACCAAAACTGGTGATTGTATGACTGGGATGACGGGTGAAGTTAATGATGAGATCGAGAGTGAAATTGGTGAGGGTAAGGTCGTTTCTATAACGACTGACAATACCTCTAGCATGCAAAGCGCATGGGTAATTTGGAAGGAACCCGTCTTGGTCTCATGGCTACTGGCTGTGCAACACACGCCCAAAGTTGCTGATGAAAGACGTTCTGAGTGTTGCGACTTTGAAGCCCTCTCCGAACGAAGAAAAGAAGACTGTTATCTTTATCCGAAGCCATGCGACGACAAATTCGCGCTTCAAGACTATCCAGGAGTCCGATCGGGACGGATAGCAACGAGAGTTAAAGCTTCCTGTTGCTACGCGCTGGTGTTCGTCGTACGAGTGCATCGAATTGGTAATGGAGAACGAAAAGGTTATTCGAGAACTATTTGCTGATCAGAATCTACTTGATAAGTATGATAGCGACATCGTACCCCGTTTGGAGTAGATCGTGGTTCCAGAGGTGTGCTGGGTGAAGGGAGGAGTGGCGCTGCAATTACTGAAGCCGATTCACAAGGGGTTGGCGCATTTTGGAAGGGACATACTGTGCCTTTCGGTTATTTATCAGCAGTTGAGTCGCCACTCCGTTTACAAGACAAGAGTTCCTGGTGTTGGTAAAAGTCTGCAGACTTTTTTCGAAGCACGAGGGAGAAGGTCGCTGCCCAGGTCGCAGCTGTACCTGTTTGTGAGAGACAGACACTCGCATCGCTATCAAAGGCAACGCGTATCCCCACGACTACGCTGTGGCGCTACGTGAAGATAGGATGGCTACGTCGCGCTGTGTCGCACGTAAAGCCTGCCTTATCGGATGCGCACAAATTCCGTCGGTTGATACTGTATGATGCACGTCCATCGCATATAGGTACTGTTTTAATTATCTTGAAATAACCCAGTTTATATATATGAGGCAGTTCTTATAGAATGCAGCACATGTATGGCGTGGTTTATATTGTCGAGGTATGGTTCAATCTCTACAAGGGAACAGCAATATACTACTTGACACCCGACGAGGGTTTGCCGTATCGTTCGACACCAAAACCGCGATACATAGGAATGGTAATATTTTTAGCTGCCATTGCAAGACCTCGTTTCAATGTTCGTGCGAAGAAATCCTTCGACGGAAATAATGGTATCTGGCCAATTGTCGAGCGGAGCCTGGCTCAAAAGTCGTAACCGTGTAACCGTCCTGCTGGTACGATGACTACAAAAACGTGAACATGACTCGAAAGCTGTACAATACTATGCCTAACCAAAAAATATTTCCTGCAATTCGAAAAAAGTGGCCCGGTACGTTAACCGTTTTATATGGCTGGCATATATAGAAACTAATTTGTGTGTCCTTTTATCTGTAGGAAAGAAAACGAGGGTGGTACGCGTCCAGCAGGACAATGCAGGACCGCATGTGTCTCCCTACGATGCTGACATCGTGAAAGCTGGTGAGAAGGCATCGAGTTGATGTGCCAGCCACCTCGCTCGCCAGATATGAACGCGTTAGATATATGCGTGTTCAACGCGCTACAGGCACTTCAATTGAAGCAGACGACCAATAACTTGGACGGTCTGGTCTACGCTGTGACGAAAGCTTTCGAGCAGCTTTCACCTGCCACTATCGACAAGTGTTATATTACACTGCAGAATGCGATGCAGTCAGTGATTCAGTGCGCAGAAGGTAGCGACTACCAGCTCTCGCGCGTTCGAAAGGAACACATCCGGGGCGCAATCCATGCCTCCGTCGCTTGATGTCAATGAAAACATCGTAGACGACGGCTTTTCCGATCTCTTTAAAATGCTCGGAGAAGGTAGCACATAAATCGTAGTCTTATTTCCCATAAATCTTAGGATTTGCTAGTGGGTACACTTAATTAGATACTAAATGGTAGATAATCGTAGAAACGACGACAGGAATGCCATTTAAAATCCCTTGATAGCAGGCGTAATCTAATCTTGTCGCAACTAAAGCAGAGGTGAATAAATAGAGCAGACGGCGACGAGTCCAGTGATAATTTTCCCGTTCCTGACCGATAAATATTCAGTGAATTACAGAGTCAGAACTGGACCTCAATCATAAATCACGCTATTGATCTCAACCTACTGAAGCTAGATCTATAGCTAAACAGCCCCAAAAATACTACAACTAGAGCGTGAACCAGCGCTTCCTGACGCTACTTACAGTACTCCTCTCTGGCAAATAGCTAAGATTTTATAGCTGATCAAAACTTTACTGCATATTCACGTGGAATGGAGAAGTACTGGAAACCGTTTGCTCTTTCCAATTGTCAGAATATTTTGTCAAGATTTCGGTGATACATAAGGCTCTTGTCATGCATCTAATTCCGTGGCGAATTCCGTGCGTGCATCTTATCAACAGTAGTCCTACATGTTCAAGTCGCTTAATTCATATTCTACCCCTGAATTCTGGAAAACACGGATTTCAAGTAAAAGCAGGACATTTTAATGCTCGAATTTATGCAATGCTGAATTGTTGTACTTGACATCAGGGTACTGTCCGGTACATGTCACTAGGGGGGGGGTCGGTCACACCTTGCACAAATGCTAACTCTGTGATTGCAATAAGAAAAAGAAACTTGCTGCAATAATGTGCTAGTTTATTTATATGTCCTGTTGAGTATTGGCTATTAAGTCGATTTAAAAACAGATGTTGACCCTCACTAGACTTCATGGGAGCCCAGAAAAGAGGCAGCCACTGTGACCTTGTACTATATTTGTAATTATTGGATATCTTCGAATATCTTAATTGTAGGCTTGTATGTAACCTGATCTCTGTTACCTGTTATAGACGCATCGGGCATAAGGGCATTTTAAAATACAATAAAATGCATGACCAGTTAAAATTGGAACTATTTTATTATTTTCCAATGTGTACTTCGAAGAATGGTGATGCATCTCTCCATCTTCGGCAGTGCTTTCACTGGGTCCATCGAAGTAGCTTTTCTTGCATTGATGAATGTCTAGTGTTAGTATTTTCCAGATGAATTTGAACGAGTTGCTTTCAATTCAGAGACTAGACTAGGTTTTCAACTGCAAATATTCAAAAGTCCAAAGAAATATGTTAACGGTTCTGGTGCCAGCGCACGATGGCAAAGATCGCAGCGGCAACCAGGGGACCCGACAATATCATTTATATCAATTTCTTAGAACAACACCAAATACATTACGGGAAGCAGCATGAGAATTAAGGATATAAATGATTGCTGCGGAGCCATTGCAAAAGTAGGTTACTAGTTAAAACAAAGTACATTGTGTACCTGTGTGCAAGCATCAACTGTGGTAACATCCCAGTACGTCTCATTGACCTATAAAAAGGGATCATCTCCAACGTGAATGGAGAAAGTATGTTGCACTCGTAGCGAAGTACCATACGCGCCGAGCTGAACAGACGCTCAATAATTTTCGACGTGGGTGGGATGACGTCTAGCAGTTTGTACTCGCTCCACGCGTCCCTATCTTGTCGTTTTAGAATCCGGTCAGCAAAACCCATCATAATCGGCTCCGGTGCTGTGGCAGACGGTTTTGCAGCCTTTTTAAGAGGCTGCAGGGCCGAGCGATCGCCACGACTAAGCCTCTTGGACTGGCCCGATAGTGCCATCACCCAGGGGCGCAGTTAGCCTTAAAAAAAAAGGGGGGGGGGGCAAGTCCAATATTATAATAAAATTTCTGAATATTTTTTAGAAGCTATCATCACCCTACATAGGAATTCGTCGCTTGGTCATACTGCTGAATGCATCGATCACCTCGTTTTTGTCGATTTGGTTTGTAAGACCCCGTTCTATAGCAATAATCATTAAGTTGGACATCCAGGCGTCGCCCATTGATGTTCGTAGTCGGGTCTTGATTCTCTTCATGGTAGAAAAAGATCTATCTGTGCCTGCGGTAGTTACTGGCAAGACACAGATTAAGGCTACCAGCCGGTATAGGTCCACCGTAGTGCCCCCAGAGAACCGGTCAATTTTATCCCGTAGGTCCTTATGCTCGTTGAAATCGTCCGAGTAGAGCGCCTCTGCCAGTTTCACTATCGTTTCCTCATCCCAGCCGGTGTAATTGTTTGCAGGACTCATTGCTCCACTAAGTCCCACAATACTGAGAGCATCGCCACTAATCGAACATCTAATTCGCCAACAATGTCGTTCACAACTGCTAGATAACCACTTTCATGATAATAGAGGCTTTCAGAAGGACCGACAAATGAACACGTAGCTCAAAAACACGTAGCGGAGATACGTGTTTATTGCTACGGGTTTACGTAGCGCTTGCAATTCAGAAGCAAGTATTTTCATATTTACGTAGTGAAAGTACGTACTTCCTCCAAATCGAATTGTTTGTCACGATTCTATATAGAAGGTTATTTTTATGATTTTCACAGTTCGTAATATTAGTTTTGACTAGAATATCCACTTCACCTCTTTAACAGCTCGTTGATACAGGTCCCCATCGCAGGCCAAAGTCTCCGGCAACTTGCCATCTCATCTGAGCCGTGCTTTGCTTGAGTGTGGAAGTTTGTACTCGTTCCCTCCGTTGCACGCTAATGCACATAGCATGACTGACTGCAGCGAAAGAAACACATTATCTAACGTCTCAATGCTGATCTGCTCGTACGCAGCAGTAACGGCCTCTACTAGCATCTTGATACCATGTGCCCCTTTGCGTAGTTGCAGCGACTGAATTGACGCGAAGAAGCCCAGATCTATCACATTGAAATCCGATGAGTTCGGAGGTTGCCAGAGCAACCTGATGTCCATCCGTCGGACGTTCCGGCCGCTACAACATCAGTATCATTCGGCGAGAGGTGCGGCTTTGCATTGTCTTGCTGGATGAAAATTTCCTTCCATTTCTCACCCCGCGGCCAGACCTTCTTTATAGCTGGAATGACCTTGTTGATGATGTAGTCCTTGTAGACGTGACTGTCGATAGACTCAATGTTCTTTGTCACCAGCGAGCCCTTAGGGCGGTTCGCACGTGAGCGTTGTGCGACTGACTCCTCCGTAAATGGCCAAATTCCGATCTTGCCATTAAACTTGGTTTTTTTATACGGGTCGTATCTGCAAAAATACGGGACATGGTTAATAAGTACAACCGTAAATAAAAATAAGAAATGAGAGGTACCTTGGTCTGGCCACGGCTGCAAGAAACATTGTCTTCTGAATGAAGCGTTTGCTTCGGCGGTGGCGCGGCGGCGGTTCTTTGTTTTCAACGGTATAATAGGTGTTCTTGTCGACAGCTTCGTAGAACCACTTCTCATCTACGTGCACCACGTCGTACATGGGTTCAAACATGCAGGTGCGCTCGTCTATAAACGCCAGTACATGCTCGATTCTTGTCGTCATGTTCGCCGGTGTCAAGGCCGGTTTGATCGTGGATGTGACGCGCTTCATCACGTTTTCTTGTAGGAGACGCTGAAGAAGCCCTGTAGACACCCCGGCTGCCTTCGCAGTTGCTGCAATCGTCCGTCGCTCTTGGATGGGGACAGCCTTGACTTTAGCCGCTACTTCCGCCCGATCGAACCCCCGGCGGCCCGAATTGCCTTTGATCCGACTTGATACATCGCCCCCAACGTGACCAGCAGCCACTGATGCCTTATATCGCTTCCAGATACGGGCTATTGTGCGTTTATTGCACTCATACTTACGCCCAAGTTTAGCAAACGTACCAAACCGAACTCGGTCAACTTGGCCATCTCTAGTGCAAAGCAGAATGTCGCTAACGATGGCGCGTCGCGTCCTATCATCTAAGTTAGGCATGTTGCTGCTGTAGACCAAGTTTCAGAGTGTTTCGATTGATGTGCTTAGTGCAGCGGGTCGGCAGTGAAACCAATGGCTGAGGTCGCGGCCTTCCGGAGCCAGTAACTTCGCTTCTACCAGGCTTCTACAAATAATTCAAGTAGGAGCGAATAGCAGAGATCCCAAGCTTTCTTTTTATCCAATCCGCTCTGAATTATTCGACATACGTTTTGCGTGAGAGTTGAATAAAGTCGGTTATGACAATCATTTCGATTTGGAGGAAGTATCTCTCAGAGTTCTACGACAGAAGCAAGCAACAACGTGCGGACTATGGCGCCGTACCCGCGCGTCCTTACAGCAGCTATAAGATGAGATAGTGGGTATTGCCTAGCTTAACATATAGCTTACAGACCTCGACACGATCGAGGGTCTTTTTCTACCCCCTATATGTTTTGGTATGTATGGAACCGCCTTGTTCTCCTGACCAAGAATATGGGCCTCCTGCGATTAGGCACGGCTTAGTTTCTTCACAAACAAGCTTTTTTACTGCTTACTTTATTCAAATAAAATCCCAATAACCTTTTTATTTAAATAAGCTGACTCCACAAAGATTTATCAATTATAAACCTATACGGGTTAAATATGACGATATGATTGGAGAGAAATGAACTTAATATAGGAGGCAAGCTACAAACGTAATCTGTTAGCTCATTTTCTGTGCTATTTCCCAGCCGTTTCGCATTCAACGATTAGCACAAGTTTTGCTGAGCCTGAAACTCCCATAAAAAAGCCTCGAATTGGCAATGTTACACACAAAAATCTGTCGATGCTGTCGACCTCTGTTAGTATGTCTATTCGCAGGACTACTAGATAGCGGGACTCTGCCATCCTCTAAGCGTGCTCGATCCAACGCGCCCAGGGTGAGTCCTCGCAGTGACAGATTCCAGCCAGAGTATCATTAAGTAGGGTAGAATATCACTAAAACAAGATTTTGACCTCCCCAAAACACGTAGCAAACATACGTGAGGAGCGCTTCATCTACCTATTTTTGCATATATCGGTGCTTCTGGAAGCCTCATGTGTAGGGCTGACGTTGCCTCCGGGTACATCAGCCCTAGGTACACCAACGTTACCACGCCCACGACTTTTAATCCCCCGTCTTGTCCATGGCTCCTCTTTACTCGGAATAGTTGGAATACCATCAACTTGAATTTGACGACAGAACATGAAAATCACTGCCATGTTTGATGCTCCATCACACCCTTGTCCTCTGCATCAGGAAATATCTATACCACAGGTATAACTGGCTAGTCAAGCCATTATACAACGTTCCAGCAGTTGTATCACGGACATGTACAGTTCCAAAAGACGCTCTTTAGCCTTGCCGCTGGAAACACACTCAAACCGAATTATTATTGCCATGTACTTCTTTTTCGCCATGCATCTCGCTTCACCAACCAAGATTGAGAAATATCCACCTCCAATTTCGTTTTCAACAATTTTGGGATGCACAGCATCAGCAGAATATTGGATGAGCGGTGTACATAGCATTTGCTCCAACTAGCGACATAGCAGTCGAAAACTCTCGCACTCGACCGGCCATACATTGGACTAGTTCTCAAAAGTTGCCTTTGTTACCGGATGTACTCTAATTGCACGTAGATCGAAAACACATTTCGTTAATTACTATTTTCAAATAAAAAGATAATATAAGAATCAACCAACCTTTTCGTCATTGCCGCGATTGGCAATTTCTTGTTTTGCTAGTAGTAAGGTTGAACTCTGCGGCCTCAGCTGGGGTCCTTTCTTCGTCTTGGTCATCCTCCACCTTCTTGGTAGTCACCTTAACCCTTACCTTGGCCATCATAGCCCGCTTCTTCTTAGTAGCCGGAGCCGACCGAATGTTAGACCGATGCAGCTTACCACCAGGCCTTTTTGGACCACGATCAGCTACCAGCACCAGGCAGGCCTTCTTCCAGCGACCATCCTCAAAGCAACAGTAGCACTCACGCGCTGATGGTTCGGAAGATAGCCCCTGGCCTCGCTTTTTCGCGTAATATTCTTCGCAACGTTCACAGTCACTGGACGTCTCTTCTCGGTAAGCAAGATGATTTCCTTCCTCGAACGGTCCCCAAAATGCAACGAAGGTTCACTTCCGCGTTCTCAAGTGTGAACCACTCCTCAGTCAAACTGATTGAGCTACCCCAAAACTCACTCGGTAGGAGTGACAGCACCTTCATGCACAGCCCGGACTCCGTCATCATGCCCTTGCCAACCAGACCCCTCATCTTCCTGTTTATGTCGTTGCGCAACTTCTTTAGATGGGCGAATAGGGTCCCCAAGTTGCTCCAGTTTGCTGAGATGAGACGCTCCCACTGGCGACGTAGCTCGATTACGCCCCCCACATCCCCAAACCCGTACTTTTGCTCGAGTTCCTTCCATATGTCACAAGGGTTCATCTTGGACATTTGTTCCGACAACTCGCTTAGGAAAACGTTAGGCAACGCTTGGTTGAACAGATTCAGCAGCTCGGATCGGGCCCTTGTCCAGTGTTGGTAGCGCCAGCGCTGAGCCTTCGCCTCATCTTGAGAAATTTTCCCTGCCACCAAAACGATGGGTTTCCCAGGCGTACCATCTATGAAGTCCATCATGACAACCATAGCCTCAGGTTGGTCCTTTTCCAGCAACCCACGCTGGTACTTCTCATCCAGCGTCTCAATGAGGGTGAGTACCTTTTCTCGCCACATGGTGAAGTCCCCCCCCCCCCCACCCCAGTGAACTTTTCCAGTCCCAGGACCTGGCCACTCCTCATGTGTCCTTTCACCATGGGCTTTACGTCTCGGTACGTATCTGAAATATTAGACTTAGTTTGTAAGCCGTCAGTTTTAAAGTGAGGAGGACGTACCAAAAGCGGGCAAGCGCCACGCGCCCTCCTCGCCACTAACATCCCTCGGCAAAGTATGTTGTCAATTATTAAGTGTCCTTAAGAAGTAAGATGTTTGGAGCTTTCTACTGGCTGCATATTTGGCCAATTAAGTGCACTCTAACATTTTATCTTGCAGTTGTCTTCGGCAACAGCAAACACATTTTTCGGGGAGACGACCACCGTAGCATTCTCATGAGGCTGAAAAGATAGTAAGTACGACTGTGGACAAGAAGCGAAGGGAACCACTCGTGAAATGTACTAACATTCCGTAAACCAGTCATGACACAAATCCTGCTTGGCAGACGTGAGTACCTGCTGCTTTTTGTTAAGTGACGCATCGCGCTGAGCGCGCTCCAATCGCTGAGGGCAGCAGGCATCACCTGTCTGCCCGAGAGTGAAAAAGAGAAATGAAAGAAACCCCTCTTTAAAGTGTTTATTGTTCAGAATTAGCAAGTACAAGAGGATATTCAGATCACCATCTGTGGTCTGAATAGTACAGGCAGAGAGCTGCCTGCCATCCATAGTGCGATGACGATAAGAGGCGAGGAGTGCAGCCGCCGAGGACGCAGTCCGAGGACGAGCTCACTTCCTCTTTTGCCTCAGACCCCGAGCACGAGTCTAGAGCATAGGCAATAGGAATTGAGGAACGAGTAAGAAAGAATAAATTGTATTGTGAGGTTCCTATACAGTATTGTGCTCATTTTTAACACTTTTGCTTTCTAACTTAGCCCCGTTTTACTTTTCTTTAAAAAAAAGGAGTAAAATCAGTACTATAATAATATTTACTTTCAGCTAAAATACAGACTTCTTTAGAAAGCAAAAAGTAACAATATATATACCCCCTTAATAAAAAAGAATACGCACTGAGAGCTGCGGGTCCCACAATTTTGACGCACATACGGAGCCAATTTTCGCTTTCCTATACTATTGTTTTATTGCACAGCTTAGTTTGCATCACTTGTGCCGCGACTTGGGGCCTGCAGTTATGAGTGCACCGCTATTCGTTCAGATCAACGTTGAAGGTGCATTGCATGATAGCCCCTACCTGAGGCGTCAGCGTACACCGCGGAGGCGTCTGCATACGCAGCGGATACGATCTTTTTGGTTCGTGCGGACGAGATTCCCTTCTTCAGCGCCACGTTGGCCACGTTCTTGCGGGTCTTGATGTCCTGGTGGTATGTGGATCGGTTCGTGCTGCCTCCGTTCGCGAGCCCCCCTTTCGCTGCCTTGGACAGTCCGCCGGAATAAATTGATCCTCCTCCTAAACTGCTTTCGCTGGTTTTGTTGTTGTTGCCGTTCTTGCTACTAAATGAATACTTTCTCGTTTTTACCTTGGTGATGCTACCCATCCCTCTACCACCCGCGGCATGGTTAATCGGCGGCAGTTCGTCTTCGCTTGCGTCGTATGCACCATAGTCTTTTGTGTCGGTCGTAGCCTGCGGACCATGCGATCTACAACAATCAAAGCAAGGTTGGAGTTCATCCTAAAAAATACATGGCAGATAAAAACATACCCATTCTGAATTGACGGTAGCGGTGTTTTGTCGTCTGAGTTGTCGTTACCCTTGCGCTGCTTGGAGGCCATTGAGAGCCCAACCGAATGGTGCTGAGGTTGAATTACATGATGTTGTTGATGTTGTTGATGCTGCTGCTGTGTCCGTGTCGTCGTAGCCTCTTCAAGTTCGCGGATTTCCCGAAAGTATTCGTGCCGCAGCGCTTCTCTTGCGTTCATGCGCTTACTCGGGTCGTATGCCAGCATTTTGATCATGAGGTCGATAGCCGCAGGAGACGCATGCGGTATAAGCTTGGCGATACTGGTCCCTTCCTCTTTGGGAAAGTTAAAGTCAACATGTGCAGCTCCCTTGCGCTTGAAGATCTCGAGCACTTCTGACGATGGAGTGCCCAGGATTTTGTGTATACGGTGGATTTGATCGAGCTCGTTGGAGCCTGGGAAAAGTGGGTAGAGCGATGTGATCTCGAAGAAAACACAGCCGACGCCCCACATGTCCATCTCCGGTCCATAGTAGCCGTCTGTGAGCAAGCACTCTGGTGCGCGATACCACCGCGTGGAGATGTATTCGGTGTATGGCTGCTTGGAGTAAATGCCGCGACACGACCCAAAATCGGCAAGCTTGAGCTTGCTGTTGTCCTCTACCAAAATATTTTCTGGTTTGATGTCGCGGTGGAAAATACCTTTGTTGTGCATGTGATCGAGCGATTTAACCAGTTGGTACATGAGCGATTGCACGAGGTCGGGCTTGAGGTACTGCCGTCTGCCGCGAATCATCTCGTACAGGTTGGCGTCCATCAGTTCGAAGACAAGTGCCAGTCGACCCGATGGCTGGTCGTACAGTACTTCCTCCAGCTTGACGATGTGCTGATGCGGCGATAGCCTCCGCAGTGCCTGGATCTCGCGCAGGTTGTTCACCTGGTCGATGCTCTCGAAGTGGTTCTTCATGCATTTGATGGCGTGGAACTTGTTGTCCTTGACGTTCTGGGCCTTGAGCACCTCGGAGAAGGTGCCCTCGCCTTTCTTGGCCACTAACCGGTACTTCCGCATAGCTGTCTACTGGTGGTGACGCAGCTGCGCCAAGCTTTTAGGTGCCCGTCAGCTCGAAGATGGTGATGCTCTTTGAGTCCGAGGGCGAGTCAAGACTAATGCAGCTTCGGGTTATATTTACCAAACCGCGCGAGAGCTCCCTATAAATATATGGACAACGGACATTGCGAAAATTACCCAGTTGTGGGCTGCTGCACCGCGTTCTTGATTGCAACATCGCCTCAGCCATGCCACCATTCTTGAGGCCTGAAAGGCGTTCAGCTCGCTCCGACACGTTTAAATATTAACACCTTTCTTAATAACAGTTGGCATTTTCAGGAATGTATACTTACACGAGAAGTATACAGTAATCGTGAATAGGTTGCGGTATGAGAGCTGCTTGGTCAGAATTTCTTCCATTCGCCACTATGGCGGAGCTCTATGAGAACAAGGTGTGCTTGTCGCCGATGGTCCGCTCCGTAAGTGTCCCCAAACTGTATTTGCACTCTATCCAGCTCGCTCTAACCACCGCGCTGTATTCAGGGTACTCTGCCGCTGCGTTTACTGTCCCTTCGGTACGGCGCCGACCTCGTGTACGGCGAGGAGATTGTCGACAAGCGCATCATCTCAGCAGTTCGCGTGCCAAACGGTGCGATTGGCTGTTGGATCAATTGTCAGCTTCTTACTCTAACTTTTTGTGCAATAATGCTGTAACAATTCTGCAGAGGTCGTCAACTCGGTGGACTTTGTGAGTCGCAACGGGGACTCGGTGGTGTTCCGCACGTGTCCGGAGGAGGCCGGAAAGGTGGTTTTCCAGATCGGAACGGCGGACGCGGTGCTGGCGCTTAAGGCGGCGGAGGCAGTGTGAGTTTTTTCTTCGATTGCGACGTTTTAACGCGAAAAATAAGATTCTAATTGCTCTGTGACTCGCAGGGCTCGTGACGTGGCTGCTGTGGATATTAACATGGGCTGCCCCAAGCACTTCTCCGTCCAAGGAGGGATGGGAGCTGCCCTGCTACGGAAACCTGAAGTGGCTTGCGATGTAGGCAGTTGCTCAAATATTGTTTATTTGTATTAGTCATTTTGACGAAATATTGTTTTTATTTGTCTTTTGAAGATCATGAAAACACTGCGCCGGAACCTGAACATCCCGGTATCCTGCAAGATTCGACTGCTGCCAGAAATTCAAGACACGGTACGATTTACTGTATTTTGTGTGGTAAGTTTCATACTTACTCATGTTTTTCACTCACTAGGTCGATTTGGCTAAACGCCTTGAAGACGCTGGTGCCTACGCAGTCGGTGTCCACATGCGGCACATCCACGAACGTCCACACGACAAGGCGAGTTGGGACAGATTGGCGCCCGTTGTGTCCGCACTTTCTGTCCCTGTACTGGCAAACGGTGACGTGTTGATGCACGAGGACATTGACAAACTTCGCAAGATTTCTGGCGCGTCATCCTTCCTCATTGCTCGTGGCGCACTTGCCAATCCGTCCATTTTCCGGAAGGAAGGCCGTCTACCTATTGACGAAGTGGTACGCGAGTACCTGAAGGCTGCTGCGGAGACTGACAACGTGTACCAGAACACCAAGTACAATGTAATGCGTATGATTCCGAGTTCGTTGGAAGACGCGTACGCAAGCGGTAACAAGTACGGGTATGCAAAGGACGCCCACGTTGTTACTGTCCCTGAGCTGGCTGCGACGAGGAACGGCTTGCAGATGTACTCGCTCTGGGATCTACAAAACTACTATAACCAGTATCAGGACCAGTTCCGGGCGAAGGTGGCGGCACTGGAAAAGAACGCGAAGCCTGAGGATCAGACTTCCGAGACACTGACCACCTTGCCAGGCGCGCATGATCGCTACGCTGAGGAGATTGACGACGAGGCTCCACAGGCTCGAAACAATCGCACTGGCAAGCCTGAGCTTTACTGCGATGCCTGCAAGATCCAACTGCTGAGTGAACAGGACGTCAAGCTGCACTTTAAGGGGCGAAAGCACAAGAACGTGCTGCGTCGACAGACTTCCGCTACTATCTCGAAGTTTGTTGCCAAAGCACAGTTGGAGCAGAACCCCGCAACCGGTGTTGAGAACGGGAAAGTTGTGTCAGAAGTCCGACCGCACGAAGGCGAGGACAAGCGGGATTCAAAGCGCGCAAAGCTAGAGGACACACCGGCAGTCGCAAACGACAAAAGTGGAAATGCAGAGTCAGCATCGCCGACGGAGCCCTAAAATCCATCCGCTAGGGGCCTCGATCAGTTTTTTTCACTTGGTTTGCCTACTTGCTTCTATCGTTTTTATGTATGTGATTTGGATATTTTCACTATAAAACACATGCAATTGATCAAGCGCACCACTATAATACATGACTGCAACACATCAACTTCCATTGTTACACGCGTCAGTGTTGTTTCCTACACTTGTCCTACAGCTTTCGAAATGTTGCCACGATTAACTGTTGAGGGTCTGCACTCCCAGTCAGTTCTTCGACTGATGCCGAGCTGTGAACTCGTCCTGGATCTCCTGTATTGTCTTGCCCGACGTCTCTGGTACAACCATGTACACGAACAGGAACGACAGCGTAACCGTGCACATGAACGGCGTGAAGCTGAAGTTGACCAATGCAGCGGCGATGTAGGGATAACCCAGACCCACTGCGAGATTGCACAGCCAGCTACAACCCACACACACGGAATTGCCCATTGCTCGGATATCGTCCGGGAAGAGATCCGCCATAACCACCCACGCCAGCGACCCGAGACTCGAACCGAACGTGGTGACGTAGCAAGCGGTGAAGACGATGGCAAGCGCTGGCAAACTAGCAACGAGCGACACTGTGATGCCAACCGCACTGAGAAACATGCCCATTAATCCGTACAAGATGAGTTTGCGGTTGCCTAGGCGAGCTGCCAACATGCCACAAAATATGGTCGGCAGTACATTGACAAAGTTGACGGCGACGATACCAATGCGATCGTCCGAGATGCCAGCCTGCTCGAAGAGAGAGGACGAGTAGAAGAAGACAGCGTTGATGCCCGTGAGTTGCTGGGCCGCCGCCACACCGATTGCTGTCAGTAGTTGCCGAATGAGCATCGGCGAGAACAGTTTGGTTAGATCGCTCGCCTTGGGAGCTGCCGTTGCACTGAGGTTTGTTGATGGAGCTGTAAATTCGCAACCGGAAGCGACTGGAGGTACAGGGTGGTCATGCTTGATCCAAGTCTTGGCGAGGTATACGTTTTCTTCACCAAATAGACGCGCGAGCTCTCGCTCTGCGAGCTGCTGCTCCCCCACCATGAGCAACCACGTAGGACTTTCAACCATAACGAAAGAAGCGAGCACCAGGAATAAAATTGCCAGTAAGATAGGGAATCCTGCAATAAAGCGCCAACCACTGCTCGTGTCAGCGAAGAAAAAGGTGATGGCCACCAGTAGATTACCGACTGTAATGGCGACCTGGAAGCCTACTCCAAGGCTGTTGCGAAGACTTGGTGGTGAGATTTCACTGATGAAACCAGGGATGACAGCAGTGGCTCCACCCGATGCAAAACCGGAAATCACTCGACCACCGATGAACATCCAGATACTGGAGGCGCTGGCTTGCACGGTGGCTCCGGCAATCATGAAGAGGCAATTGGACATCATGATGCGTTTTCGCCCGAACTTGTTGGAGAACCGTCCGATCACTAGAGCACCGATCATGCCGCCCAAGATCCAGGCACTGACCGCCATTGTCCATTGCGCTTTGGTGTGTCCCGGGAACATGAGGCAGGTACCGGGTGCGACGGGCCTTGCATCGCACTCTTCTTGGTTGTTGAATGTCGTGAGGTTCAGCTGTGTGGTAGACCATCCGTACTGCAGTGGTTGCAGTAGTGACACCAGGACGTTGGCGTAGAGCACCCACCGCGGCCGAACAGGGGTGTGCACATCCGGTACTGCCGGGGCTGTGGCCAAGCCTTTCGGGGTCGGCACTACTGGAGTGTAGTCACTGGTACTGCTTGGTGACGGTGACGGAATCTCCATTGTTTCTTGTAGTTGTTCACTCGAAGATCGACTTATCGGGCACTTGGCGAGTTCAATTATGATGGACTAGAGCATTCTGACACAATGCTGTCGACCCGTGCTGGTTGCATCTGGATGGACCCGCGACAAGCGCGGCATCAGGCAACTGTGGTCACGTCGAGAAGAGGAAAGCAGTTGCCATTGCAGCTCATAGGAACAGCGAAATTGATTATTGGAGACTCAAATCGTGATGCGACGGTACCTGTAGTTCGAGAAGAAAACTGGGTGGAGTCCAAGCGTCGGATACACACTGTGCCACAGTGTATTACACAGCCGAAAGCTGACTGGCAAGCAACAGTCGCAAAAGAAGGGGGTGAGATTTATTGGAGTGGAGGCGCCGTGCTCAGGACAACGCCAAATGCCCTCCCCGTTCCGGCGTAGCAATCTAGTTACGACCCTGTGAGGAATAATAGAGTTTTCCCTAGACCAAAGACGGCTGCCCACAGTCCAATGCTTCGGTCTACTGCCGGTGAATGATATCTTGTATCTCTCGGGTCGCGGCTGGAAACTCATCACGATGGTGATGGAGTCACCAAGCAGGCGCAGTTTCCATCTCTCCACGTCTGCTTTAAAATCGAAATCGGTTCTCTGCCGCTTTACGCTATCGAACAGCGAAACCAAAGCATGAGTAAAGTTGTCGCTCCAAAGTATAACATTTGGTGATAGGTTCGATTCAAACTGCATGCAAACCCTGCAGGGCAAATTTATTTTGCGGACTCACTAAAAAACACTACAACAGCTAGACACTGCAAGCAGCAAACGACATGCAATCGCCACAACTTGCCACAAAACAGTCATTGGGATGAAGTCACCCCCCGAAGCTCGATCAGATCCAGCGATACAGCTTACTCGGAACGCAGTTTGCGGTACTGGGACGTTGCGCCAGCGTTCGCATTGGCATTGGCGCTTGCACTCGCCGTGGCACCGGCGTTCGCATTGGCGGCCGCACCACCAGCAATACCAGCATTGCCCACGCCCACGCCGTTGTATCCGTTGTAACCATCGACACCAACGCCGCCCACGCCAACACCAACACCAACGCCGCCCACCCCCACCCCCACCCCAGCGCCCACCCCACCCACGCCGACGCCCGGTCCGTACCACCCGCCACGGTTGCCGTACAAACCGGCACCCACGCCGGCACCCACGCCTGCACCGCCATGCAGACCAGCGCCAAGCAGACCGAATGTCTGGGCGGCCTCTTCTTTGGCGTTCACACCACTGGAGAAGGCTACGACAGCGAGGCAAAGAGCGGCGGTCTTGTTGTAGCTGAACATGGTGATGACTGGAATGGAGTTCTTGTGTTTACTTGTCTTGTCCTTGAGGAGGGTTGCTTGGTGTGCACTCGAGAGAGAGAAAAATTGAAAATGAGCGGATCCGTCGGAGAAGAGGAACGGAGCAGTGCTTCACAACACGGTACAGATATTGATCAAAGAAGCAGTCTTGGATCGACTTGCCTAAAAATATGCGGACTGCCATATGATCGTTTATTTAGTTCCATCTTGACGTAGTTTGCCAGCATGTGTGTTGACCATTTCGATACGGAGTCGACGCGGCAGTCATAGGGCAACAACTTCAACTTGTGGCATACAGTTTTCAGTAAATTATTTTTCATAGAATAAATATCAACATCAAATAGTTATATACCCCTTTAGAAAAGGACAAAATATACGTCTGTTAGAAGGATTATTTTAGTGTTGAGGGTGTATTGTTTTACCACACTACTGTAATGACCTGAGCCATTCCCGCAAGGCTACCTGGCGAAATGTAGCCATAGCGCAGCCGTAATTTGAGCCTTTCGAAATCAACCAACTATGTGGTCATGCGGGCGAAGCTTACACACAGTACAGTATACCAGTGAACATGGTACCGCGAACGAGAATGAATCTGCGAGCAAGGCAGTTCTTACAGTAGTTTTTTTCGCCCGAGCCTTGCTGCCCGTGTAAACAGTCTCACGGCAACGGCTGTCGTCGAAAAGAAAACCTGGTGGTATGCTTATGTTGGTCATCATTCATGGCCCATGAGCCATGGTAGCACGTTCACAATCGACGAAGGTCTACGCGAAATAATAAGATATGCATCTGGAGCTCCGCATCTCTGATCAGGCCACTGGTCATCAACTCAAGTAATCCCTCGAAATGCGCTTCCTCGCTTGTTGATATTATCATAGCTAGTCACGCGCCTACTTCCTTGTTCAGCTTGAAGCAAAGCATACGCCATAAACCTTCGCATTTCGACCTCGCCCTCGAAATCTCATTTTCAATTTTTCTCTCTCGAGTGCACACCAAGCAACCCTCCTCAAGGACAAGACAAGTAAACACAAGAACTCCATTCCAGTCATCACCATGTTCAGCTACAACAAGACCGCCGCTCTTTGCCTCGCTGTCGTAGCCTTCTCCAGTGGTGTGAACGCCAAAGAAGAGGCCGCCCAGACATTCGGTCTGCTTGGCGCTGGTCTGCATGGCGGTGCAGGCGTGGGTGCCGGCGTGGGTGCCGGTTTGTACGGCAACCGTGGCGGGTGGTACGGACCGGGCGTCGGCGTGGGTGGGGTGGGCGCTGGGGTGGGGGTGGGGGTGGGCGGCGTTGGTGTTGGTGTTGGCGTGGGCGGCGTTGGTGTCGATGGTTACAACGGATACAACGGCGTGGGCGTGGGCAATGCTGGTATTGCTGGTGGTGCGGCCGCCAATGCGAACGCCGGTGCCACGGCGAGTGCAAGCGCCAATGCCAATGCGAACGCTGGCGCAACGTCCCAGTACCGCAAACTGCGTTCCGAGTAAGCTGTATCGCTGGATCTGATCGAGCTTCGGGGGGTGACTTCATCCCAATGACTGTTTTGTGGCAAGTTGTGGCGATTGCATGTCGTTTGCTGCTTGCAGTGTCTAGCTGTTGTAGTGTTTTTTAGTGAGTCCGCAAAATAAATTTGCCCTGCAGGGTTTGCATGCAGTTTGAATCGAACCTATCACCAAATGTTATACTTTGGAGCGACAACTTTACTCATGCTTTGGTTTCGCTGTTCGATAGCGTAAAGCGGCAGAGAACCGATTTCGATTTTAAAGCAGACGTGGAGAGATGGAAACTGCGCCTGCTTGGTGACTCCATCACCATCGTGATGAGTTTCCAGCCGCGACCCGAGAGATACAAGATATCATTCACCGGCAGTAGACCGAAGCATTGGACTGTGGGCAGCCGTCTTTGGTCTAGGGAAAACTCTATTATTCCTCACAGGGTCGTAACTAGATTGCTACGCCGGAACGGGGAGGGCATTTGGCGTTGTCCTGAGCACGGCGCCTCCACTCCAATAAATCTCACCCCCTTCTTTTGCGACTGTTGCTTGCCAGTCAGCTTTCGGCTGTGTAATACACTGTGGCACAGTGTGTATCCGACGCTTGGACTCCACCCAGTTTTCTTCTCGAACTACAGGTACCGTCGCATCACGATTTGAGTCTCCAATAATCAATTTCGCTGTTCCTATGAGCTGCAATGGCAACTGCTTTCCTCTTCTCGACGTGACCACAGTTGCCTGATGCCGCGCTTGTCGCGGGTCCATCCAGATGCAACCAGCACGGGTCGACAGCATTGTGTCAGAATGCTCTAGTCCATCATAATTGAACTCGCCAAGTGCCCGATAAGTCGATCTTCGAGTGAACAACTACAAGAAACAATGGAGATTCCGTCACCGTCACCAAGCAGTACCAGTGACTACACTCCAGTAGTGCCGACCCCGAAAGGCTTGGCCACAGCCCCGGCAGTACCGGATGTGCACACCCCTGTTCGGCCGCGGTGGGTGCTCTACGCCAACGTCCTGGTGTCACTACTGCAACCACTGCAGTACGGATGGTCTACCACACAGCTGAACCTCACGACATTCAACAACCAAGAAGAGTGCGATGCAAGGCCCGTCGCACCCGGTACCTGCCTCATGTTCCCGGGACACACCAAAGCGCAATGGACAATGGCGGTCAGTGCCTGGATCTTGGGCGGCATGATCGGTGCTCTAGTGATCGGACGGTTCTCCAACAAGTTCGGGCGAAAACGCATCATGATGTCCAATTGCCTCTTCATGATTGCCGGAGCCACCGTGCAAGCCAGCGCCTCCAGTATCTGGATGTTCATCGGTGGTCGAGTGATTTCCGGTTTTGCATCGGGTGGAGCCACTGCTGTCATCCCTGGTTTCATCAGTGAAATCTCACCACCAAGTCTTCGCAACAGCCTTGGAGTAGGCTTCCAGGTCGCCATTACAGTCGGTAATCTACTGGTGGCCATCACCTTTTTCTTCGCTGACACGAGCAGTGGTTGGCGCTTTATTGCAGGATTCCCTATCTTACTGGCAATTTTATTCCTGGTGCTCGCTTCTTTCGTTATGGTTGAAAGTCCTACGTGGTTGCTCATGGTGGGGGAGCAGCAGCTCGCAGAGCGAGAGCTCGCGCGTCTATTTGGTGAAGAAAACGTATACCTCGCCAAGACTTGGATCAAGCATGACCACCCTGTACCTCCAGTCGCTTCCGGTTGCGAATTTACAGCTCCATCAACAAACCTCAGTGCAACGGCAGCTCCCAAGGCGAGCGATCTAACCAAACTGTTCTCGCCGATGCTCATTCGGCAACTACTGACAGCAATCGGTGTGGCGGCGGCCCAGCAACTCACGGGCATCAACGCTGTCTTCTTCTACTCGTCCTCTCTCTTCGAGCAGGCTGGCATCTCGGACGATCGCATTGGTATCGTCGCCGTCAACTTTGTCAATGTACTGCCGACCATATTTTGTGGCATGTTGGCAGCTCGCCTAGGCAACCGCAAACTCATCTTGTACGGATTAATGGGCATGTTTCTCAGTGCGGTTGGCATCACAGTGTCGCTCGTTGCTAGTTTGCCAGCGCTTGCCATCGTCTTCACCGCTTGCTACGTCACCACGTTCGGTTCGAGTCTCGGGTCGCTGGCGTGGGTGGTTATGGCGGATCTCTTCCCGGACGATATCCGAGCAATGGGCAATTCCGTGTGTGTGGGTTGTAGCTGGCTGTGCAATCTCGCAGTGGGTCTGGGTTATCCCTACATCGCCGCTGCATTGGTCAACTTCAGCTTCACGCCGTTCATGTGCACGGTTACGCTGTCGTTCCTGTTCGTGTACATGGTTGTACCAGAGACGTCGGGCAAGACAATACAGGAGATCCAGGACGAGTTCACAGCTCGGCATCAGTCGAAGAACTGACTGGGAGTGCAGACCCTCAACAGTTAATCGTGGCAACATTTCGAAAGCTGTAGGACAAGTGTAGGAAACAACACTGACGCGTGTAGCAAAGAATCTGATGCGTTAAAGAGGTGAGTGGTTTGTAACTAGAGTTAGATCTAGCATTGTTTGGCGAGGTGGCTTTAGATGGATCTGTTTGATCTTGTGGTGACATTTGCTCGTATCGTTGAACTAGACCGAGTGTTGCTGGCACAGCCGAGTATGAGATCGTAGAAAGCATACTTCGCGTGTCTACTTGGAGGTGATGATCAGCGACTTTAACCGAGATGCGGAGATCCAGATGCATATCTTATTATTAATATGTCGTGCAACTTTTATCCACCGCTTTGTTTTGAAAACAATTCATACGGACAATTAGATGCTTCGAACGTCGGATGGAAAAACCGCCCAGCTCGCAAATATGTTTCTTTTAAAGTTTTTCCGTCAATTTTTTCTTGGGTCGTATACGGGTACCGGCATTTTTTTGTCATAAGGGCTCACGAGGGCATTTGATTGGCTAAGTGTCCCTTTTCAAAATGTCTCAGTCTGTATTGAGCGGTGACTTGCCGGCGAGGAGGCTCACCCGTAAGACGCTATGTGGGCGGTAACAGTGAGAGCAATGACCGAAGGCCTGATGGTTGGCCAATGAGGCAACTATTTAAGCCACATAGAGCTAGCTAGTGAGGCTGGGAGACCAACATTAGCCCGTGCATCCAGCAAGGGTATTGCGTCGAGAGCGGGAAGACTAAAATGAATACAGTGCGGTTCTTTTTAAGTATATTGTGTTACTAGTGCCATGGCACCTGAACTATTCTCGACGGATATTTGCGATATCATCGAATTCTTCTTCACCACACCCGCCATCAACTTCTCTTCTCACCTAGCCGCCTTCCTCACCTGCCCGGTCTATCTTGTCCATCTACCTTCTGACATCCCCATCTACCAAAACTTCATGCCCATCTACCAAAACTTCATGCCCCCTCCGCAGCGGGTGGTCATATTCCTCTGGCAACCCGAGGTGTATGCCACTTCTCCTGGTATCCATGGTGTAATTGGCTAACCAGTCCGCTGCTGTGTTGAATCTCCAAAAGTGGTGCGCCCAGCTATCCACTGAACTCCTATCACCAGCCTTCTCACTAGCCAGTACCATCGCTGTAGTTACGATTTCCATTCTCGTTCCTTTGACTAATCCGTACACCGTTTGCATTTTGCAGCCATCCGATTGCACGAGACGCACGTTCCACCGCCATATAGCCGTGACCACTATCGCATATCCCAGAGCCCACATGTGCCGCAACCTGATAAATATGGTCCCAATAAGTGCCCTCTTGCTGGTGTTCAACCTCTGAGGCACTCGCTTCAGTGGTAGGGAGAAAATGGCCACCGCGGCATTGTCCTCCATTGTGAAACCTTCTTCTCCACTTGGTGGCGTCCAATCCCATTGCCGTAGCCATATTGTCCTTAGTGTCCGTGCACTTGGACACTCCCAGAGCATGTGTGCCTAGCCAACTGCGGTTGTCATCTGACAGAGTTCCCCGGGGCACGCGTAGCCACTATTGCCCCCCCCCCCCCCATAACCACAATCTCCACAACTTCAGACGCATAAGATTTTGCTTCTGGAAAGGAGAGACCTCTCGGGGGGGGGGGGGGGGGGGGGGCTTGACCGGTATTCGTGGGGTTGTCCCTTGACCTACTGTGACCGTCTACGGCCACCAATCCCGGTATTGGTCCCTACTGGCCATATAGGAATGACACCCCGTCTTCCAATACTTTAACTAAACTAAACTAAAATAAATAAACACGTAACCCCTCCGTTACCAACGTCGTAACTTACGACGTAGTTGGAGGCCCTAAACAGGAAATGGCTCGAAAAAAGTGGACACAATACTTTAAACAAGTCAATGTTTGCTGGCAAAAACTATAAGCTGAAAGAGGTCGAATCGGCAAATGAAAAAAAAGAGCAGGGAAAGGGATGATGTGCAGCACCGAACTGATCGCAAGCCCACGCTTCGATGAGTGGCCGGTGGCCGCCTCGAGCCAGTGGTGTCTCATTCCAGAATCTGCCAGGATGGCGAGAGTTCGATCCAGCACGAGGACGGAGCAATCAGTGACTTCAAGCGCGATGAACGTGCGCGCCATCGACTTCAAGCACCTCTGGCGTCAGCTATGCTCGGTGGGGTGGGCGTCGAAGCGGCCTTCCGGTGGTGGGCTTGAGAAGGAGTGGACGTATACGTCGCCGACTGGAGTGTCATTCACTGGTGCGTAATGCGTGTGTGGATATAAGCTTTCATATCTGATGAGAATGACGTTTGTAATGGAGAATGCTGTGGTGACTTTTGTCATCGAGTCTGGGCTAATTGTCGACGAGAGTGGGGAGAGCAAGGAGAAGGTGAGCGGCGATGAAGTCGTGCCGGCGGATGATCCAGTGACGGCGTCGCAGATCGACACATCCATTGCGCTGTCAACCAACACCATAGAGGCGATGTTCGGCTCGGACAGCGACTCCCAGTCGGACGCTGAGGGACAGCTGAAGCCGTCTGACCGCGAGCTGGTCGTGGGAGCGTTCCATCATCTTTTGTCTGGTGCCGAGGCAAACAATTCGGATGGCGACGATGCTAGCAACGGCGATGGCGCCAGTGTGAACGGCGATGGAAGTGTTATGGACGATGACCGTGTTGCCGTGCCGGCAAACGACGTGAATGTCATGGCTGATGGAGGACTGTCGGATGAGTATGAAGCCGTTGATTCTAGCGGCAGTGATAGCAGTGCTAATAGTGGTGATGAGTTCATCGAGCGACGTGAGTACCCCGACGACACACTCGAGTCTGACGAGGACGTTGCTCACATGGATGACGCATTTGTGGAGGTATTGGGCGGCAAGCTGACGCTTGAGGATATCGACAAGGACGCGCTTCGGAGATTCGAGTGGAGCCCGCCATCGTCCAATTTCGAACCAGATAGTGAAGGGTGCCCACGACTGTCTACAGCCGTCGCCACACCGACACGCGAGCTGCAGGACATAGCCGACTCTCCCATGATGTTGCTGTTCTACTTCCTACCGAAGTCACTGTGGGTGAGTATTACAAAGGAGACCAACCGCTACAAGAAGCAGACTGCACATGCCAGAGCCAAAAGGATTCGATCAAAGCAAAGAAAGCGTAGCATTGCGACCCCAGAGACTGTCAAGTAGATCGAACGGCGACTGCGCGCGGAACCTGCGTACCAGCCCCACGAGATTCTACATGTAATTGGTCTCCTAGTAGCAAGAATACTGAACCCGATGACGCGTCGCTTTTCTCGGCACTGGTCAATGACTGAGGACGGTGCGATTCCTGCCGGAAACTATGGAAAGTTCATGGCTCGAAACCGCTGCACATCAATCCTTCGGGACTTCCATGTCGTTAACAACGAGGCTCCGCGAATACGAGACAAGATATGGAAGCTTCGACCTGTTGTCGATACATTGCAGTCTCGGTTTCGATCAGGCTGGTCGCTGGGCAGCAAGTTCTCGTTCGACGAAGGCGTACTCCCGGCAACGTCGAAGCGCAACACAACACGTATGTTCATGCCCGACAAGCCTCACCGTTATGGAACGAAGCTGTTTATGGTGTGTGACTCTGTGAGTGCATACTGCCACCGGTAAGTTTTATTCATTTGAAAATAATGTCGTAACTTACGACTTTGAGCTGCAACTTGACATTTTGGTATGTTGTAACTTACTACTATAGATTCGAGGTGTACGTCGGGAAACGCCGGACTGAGGATGCTGATCAGCAAGAATTCGACAATAAGACGGGGGCGGCAGCTGTGATTTGAAACATGAAGGCTGTGCTAGTGGAACGACCTCAGGGATTCCTATTAGTAGTAATTGACCGATACTACTCCTCGATTCCACTAGCTATTCAGCTTCTATCGATGTCTGTCTACGCGTTGGGAACGATCATGATCAACCGGCTGCGATTTGACAAGCAAGTTTTTGAGAGTCGCAAGACACGCCCGCGTCGGATTGAGCGAGGCTCGTTCGCCTTTTCACGGTCTACTGCGATCCCAACCATGGTTGCTTGCCACTGGTGGGATCGGAAACCAGTACACTATCTGGCCACGGGTCCGATCATGGCTGAGGACTCTATACATCGCAACATCAAGATGGTAGGGCCGTCTACAGTCAAGCGCCCGAAGGTAGTTACCGACTACCAGCGTTGGATGGGCGGAGTTGATGTCCATGACCAACTCCGCCTACAGTCCTATTCAATTCAGAAAGCTTTCCGTTTCCAGAAATACTACAAATCACTGTTCATGGGATTCGTTGACTTGGCACTGCTCAATGCATATCTCACGCACAAGGAAACATGTCGACTTCAGCGACTCGTACCAAAAGATCGTGGAGAATGGTATCTTCTACTTCATAAGCAGCTATTGCAACTCAAGCCTGATGACTTTGTTGAAGCTACCGCTCCTACACCTTCTCCTATGACCCGCTCTCGCAAGCGCCGGCGGCTTGATGGACACAAGCATATCCAGTTCGACGACTGGGTCACTGTTTCTAGCGTCCAAAAACGCCGGCAACGTTCCTGCAAAGGCTGTGCTCTCCTCCGTGGCGAGCGCAAAAAGGCGTTCCAGACTACCTACTACTGCGAGGACTGCTCACAGGCCGACGCGAAGTGCTTCCTTTGCCCCAAGTCACGCCATATCTACGGAGGCGTTCGCAAGACATGCTATCAAATTTGGCATAAGGACTTCGACAGTGGAGCTTCCATCCCCGCAGCGCTCGGCAAGCGCGTCGTCTTGCGTCGTTCAGGCAAGGTTGGCACGGGCAAGCCAACTCGTCGTGAGCCGCTCTGTCATCAAGACGGCGACGCTGACAATGAAGAAGAGCAGACTGCAGAGCAGGCTGCAATCGTTTGAGTGTGTTAGAATAGCACTTCATTTACTTGAACATAGCTCATTTTTTTGTTGGATCGGAATCTCTAATGATGTGTAATTGGCATTTGCTATTAGCAAAGAAAGGCATGAAAGTCGTAAATTTTGGTTTTTGGAGATACGACGTGCTCACAATGTCGTAACACTTACGACGTAGTTTATCGAAACCTTCTGGCAGTTTATAGCGGGAAACCAGTGAATGTTGACATGGACGAGACATACCCATACAAAAGCCTATACTAAATAATGTCGTAACTTACGACGTAAAATAGGCGGTTCCAGCACGGATTTTCTGGTAACGGAGGGTTTAAACAAGTGACGTTCATCACTCTCGGTGAGCAAAACGCGACCCAAAAGAGAAGCGGCACAGGTGGACGCCGGACGCTACGCCATCGCTGGAGTGGTGAGTTACCTAGTCGCTACCGGACTGATGCTAGGTGGACTGACGTTCTCTGTTTGTTTACTACGTCTGTCAATGACGTTTGGGTGCTGTAGTAGAAGTGATACCAACCTCGGTAGGCGGAGAGACCAGATACGAGCATTTGTCTAAGTCGATTGATCAACTGAACACGTCACCCCCACTCACGGACGACTCTAGCACCAGCATAGGACCTACACTTCTACGCGGAAGTCTACCCAGTCACAACGAGCTCCCCTCCATGCGTATCAGCGTATCAGCGTATCAGCGTAACACGATGACTACGACGGATACGGTAAGATCGTGTGCGTCTAGCTCTGCGCGAATAACGATATATAACGTTCTGTTGCTGCGTGCTGTGCTTTATTGCAGATCGTTAGCAAGTGAATGTGTCGTTAAAGGTGTAATTTTCACTTCTACCTGAAAAATGTTGCAATGCTGTTATGGTTTTGTGTAGTTTGGCGTTGTTCGTAGTGCGGGTTACCACTTTTAGGTCCGCACCTTCGTTTGATTTGTCGACAGCTCCTGCACGTCGGTAAAGGCCGTTTACCTGTAACTAGTGCAGGTAACGCCGATTGTACACTCAGCTGCGTGTCCGGTGATGCAGTTGGCGTAGGAGGTAGAGGAAGTGAGGCCGTGTCTGAGAAGCTGTCGGTTCGCTTTTTCGATCACGCAGCCGCATGCGAATCGCATTTTGGCTCTTTTTGGAGCCCGGAAAATGCTTGAGGTACTCTTGATATATGATTTTCCACTTTCCTTTTGCAGCCTTTCCCCTTTTTGCTGCTATGTGACATAGCTCTTCTTTGATATCGAGAGAGAGTTGAAATACCCCCCCGAGCAGTGTGTTGCTGCGCCAGCAGCTAGGAGTGACTCGATGTTGGTTCGTCAGTTAAGTCTGCGTTTAGGACAACGTCTTCGCGACCGATTCAGCCGAGGTAATTGCGGCAGACCTGCTATAATTTAGTGCTGGCTTGGCGCTCTTCTTGCCGACAGGTTCAGCAGTCGTGACGCTGCTCTCTGAAGAATCGGCGACATCTTCGACCATCGGCGCAGGGAGTGTTTCAGACTGAGTTCTGACTATAGATCGGCTGGCTTAGAGGTATCGTCAGTACGAGGAGCGCTCTTTTTCTTGTCCGGATTCTAACTCCTTCCCATCGTCCAAGCAGCAGGGCGGAAGACTTCGACTCAATTCCATCGAACGCAGACGCAGCAACATTGTAGACGGCGACGTACACCTGCTTACGATGCTTTAGAGATGGCTTACGCACCATCGCAAACGGTTTCGCATTAACGCGTTCTCACCCGGCTTGGTGGCCTCGTCGTTAATATGCTCGTCGGTTGTGAGGATGTTATTGGCGGGGTCAGCTGTGCGTCAATTCCTGGTAGCCGTCTCGAAATCGCACTAAAAACGTTTTCGGAGATTGAGCGTGCGGTTGTCCAGGCGATTCACTGCATAGTTATAACGAATCGTTGCGACAGCTTGACTGTCGGACCACGCCGCTTGGCTGCAAGATGATCAGCACGAATTTGCTTTAGCAAAGTAAACTCGTGAGCATAAAACTCTCGTACGACTTCATACTCCGGCTCCAACTGGAGCAACAGCATGAAACGATTGTGAATAATGTGATTCTGCTTCGTGAATGCGTTTGTAAGTAGCGATCATATATCATCTGAGGGATCAGTTCGAGATAGCAAATTTGCCTCGATATCACCGGCCCGGGGCTTGATCATGTCAAAGAATTGTTTCAATGGTCTGTGCTTATCTGACTGAGCGGGTCCGATTCGGGACTTGCTGAGAGATGCAAGCTGACTCGTCTTGATCGCCATGAGTTTCGTCATATATTCAAGCTGTGGCGACTCTGGCAGTAGACCACGGTATATTAAGGCACTTTGACACACACTTCTGAAATCTGTCCCGTGAAATTCGGGGTTGCGATTATGTTTGGCCCCTACGGCTAGGTTGTGCTTCTCAAAACAGTCAAGATACGTTAGTAATGAAAGACGAACGACACGTAAGAAGCACAAACCTGTAGGGTGAATATGTCCAAGATCCGCAGACCAACTTGAACTCAGAGAATGCGATCGAGAAGCTTTCGCAGCTCGGAGTGAATGGCTTCAAGCTACCTTGGCGACACAATTCGAACTTCACCCCCGACTTCTGTGTACTGGTATTCGCTAATGTAAAGGTCTCCAATACGAATCTGAGCTAAGTTACTGGTCACGCATCCCTCCCAAACCGAGCGTTTTACAGATGTGTAGGCCGGATCGAGAGCTTCTAATACTGACTTCACGCGTCTTTCACATTCTTCTGGGGGCCGAAGACTTGGCTGCACGTCGTATATTGCTGCGGAGAGCTCTGTTGACGGCCAACCCTTTTGGCACTATCTTTTATGTTCTCGGTGAATCTTAGAATTACATGAAAATGGTCTTGTTTAACTATCACTACCTCGCCAAATACTCTTTCAATGAGGCTGCGATTGGCATTGGCATTGTTGCACACACATATCCGAGGCCCATCAGATTCACTAGTCATTTTAGGTACCATAATCTGCAAGAGAACTTCCGTCTCCGCATGGTTTTCAAACTTGGCGAGAGTTCCCCCAATATTTGACCTACCTCGTTTTCTACGAGCAACAACATACGAATACCGACACTGCTCCCATCAGCTTCGAAATTTTTGAGTTTACTGCAGAATTTCTGTGAGTGATCCATTCGCAAAGCTTGATCACACGTGCACACAAGCGACTCAAAATGTGAGTATGTGTTAGCCACAGTTCTTTAAATACTTCCGAATCCAAGCATGCATCGTTGGAGATGTACTGAGCCTCAGTTGGCGGCAACAGAGAAACATAGTCCGCATCCTGCAAACCCAGCTCTTCGACTTTGGCACACACACACGGGACCGAATAGAGTAGAACCGCTTCTGCTGTCGGCGCACAATATTGGCCACAGCACTTGCTACGGCTTTCGTAGAAAGCATCCCATTATATACAATATCAAACATATCTGACGAGATACCTGTCCTGTAAGTGAGCAAATATGGAACGTTTATGTATCACTAATCGTGGAAAACGACTTCTTAGTCAAATTCGTGCACTGATAGCGTGCATAATACTATACCGTCTAGTGTTGTACATCCTCCACAACGCGCTGTTTGTATGCTTTTACATTGGATACGCTGTCGCGAGTCTTCCTCCTTTGTGTCGGGGTCGGGTATCTCGCAGGCCGACGTAGGAAACTTTAGACGATAGCGGTTCAAAGTAAATGTAAGGTGTTTGTATTCTTGAGCTCTTCTAAAAGAAGGAAAATCACGACTGAGCTGTTCCCTACAGTCTCACAGCCTCACAATGAGTGAGGAGCTCCTTACCTCTCCGCAGATCCTTCCCTCGTGGCGGTCCAACGTGAAGTCCCCCTACAATCGGTCGACGAGCGTTCCAAGTTAGACTTGGAACGTCGAGGACTTTGCTGGATGACCGGGTTGGTTGGACGTGGTACACAAAGTCTGAAGAGAGCAGACCTTCTGAATACAATCAGCGAAATCGCGAGTCTACCATGTAACTGTGAACCGTGACGGTACTCCCCGACTGACGCTCGGCGACCTCGCCGAGCTGCATCGTCCGCAGCCGGTGTCACGGTACCTTCTGCCGTCGCAGCTGGAACGTGCTCCAGATGCGTTCCCACTGAGGCGGGACTCGCGATGTTAGCTTCAGCTGCCGTTCCATCCCCCCGCATCCCACGTAGGCGCTCGACACTGACACGTTCTCTTTCTTCACGGCGTCCTATACGACCCGCGAGTCCTTCCTATCCGCGTCTAGCATCTTGGCCTTGTTTGCTCGCTACACTCGAACGGGACTTCTCGTAGCACTACATCAGGTGGCTGGAGCAACCCACCAACAATACGATTGCATTCCAGTAGCATCACGCGATCGTAAAGTCCAGGTAAACGTCCACAATCAACACGATCATCCCGACGCCCTTCCAACCACAAAGTACGCCCTCCACGCTCTCGTACACCAGGCGGTAGATAGATCAGGATCGACAACAGTAGCGACGCTAGTACGTAGACACCCACAATAAAATCACCGGTCCGGTCGATAACGGCCACCACAGCTTCCCTAATTGCACGCCCGTATTTGCACGACGACACCCATAGTAGTTGGATAGCATCAGGAACGAACAGGCAGCAGGAGTGGTGGAGCGCTTCACCCCATTTTAAGCAGAAAAGCCCCGTGATGCCAAAACGTGTCTTATAGTCCTGATGCACTGCGATCGGAATCAGGAACGCTAGCGTCACGAGCGCACAGGCATAGTCGACAGGTGGCAGGGCGAGGGCTTGGGCAGTCCGAGCCGCCTCCAAATAACGGTCACCGTACGTATACCAGAAGAAGAACACGGCGTGACCACCGTCCGACACACTATCCCGGAACACCCACGAGACGTTCCTGAGTGGTGTAGAAATCACCCATACGACAATTCCAGCAACGGCACCACCAATCCAAGACATCTCTTCACTTGCTGCAGCCATAGGCAGGCCAACCAACTCCTTCCATGCACTCCAGGTCTCCATCATCCCCGAAATTTCCAAGTGATCTCCACGCGCCAACCGACCGCCCGATCCGTCCGTTAGAACCAGAGTCCCAGATGACGCCAGATTCTTCGAGGTCAGTATCCATCCATCCGTCCCCTTTTTCAGCCGTTCCCCATTGGTCGTTACTCGCGCGTGCCCTCGGCAGCCATTAAGCGAAAGGAAACGAGATTCTTCGGTTCTCAAATTTCCTCCTCGCGAGCACTTCTTCGCCCCGAACCATGTCGTCGCGGCTTACCGCCGCCGAAATACAGCGAGTCCGGGCGTTCCGGGACGCCGCAATCGACCGGGAAGAACACGGGACACCAAGCGAAGACGCCCGGACGCTCCAGCAGCAATTATGGACCGAGATGCGCGTTCACCTACGCAGCAACGCTATGTCTACCGGCTTGGAGCACTTGGGCCAGCTCGCCGAGGACGTGATGGACCACAAAACAGGGATCGTCCTTCGCGGCACGGTGTTGGTTCTTCTGGCTCCTCCTGCTGCCAACGTTCCAAGTTCTACCGTTTCTTCCGCGCCTATTCCCGCCGAGTCTCCAGTGCCGCCGTCCCGTAAATCGTCTAACGGCAAGAAGCCGGCGCGTTCCAAGCGCAAGGCGGGCGGCGGCGACTCGACCGTCAAGCCACTCTCGAAAAAATCGTGTTCCACGAGCAAGTCCAAGAAGGACGAGCAGAAGGGCACTGTCAGCGTTCCGTCGGCCGCGTTCGCAACTCTGCTCGATGTGAACGCCAAGGCACCCAAGTACGTGCGCGCGGCCATAGCTGCCGTCTTGGCCAAGGCAGAGGCCGCAGGAAAGAAGCCGTAGGGTCTTGCGTATCCGTGGCACGGTCGTGCACTCTGGTACGACCACGACAAGTTCCGACATGTTCACCGGGCGCAATGGCGATACCGGATGTCGAACCAGCGTGCCTTCTGGGAATGGACATTCCACGTTCTCCTTGATTCAAAAGCGTCCCAGGGAAATCATCGCAAGCTGAAATTGCGTGCCGTTCATGCCCGGTTGGTATTCACCAGCTTCTGCATTGAGACGTGGGGCTTCTTTGCGTTCCTAGCGATGCTGGACCAACACTCAGAGCTGTATTGGCTCGGGGGCCAGCCAGGCAGGGTGAATCATGAAGGACGCTCATACGACGGACCGCTTGCTGAAGACCTCACCACTCTGGCTCGGAAGGACACGGCCTGCTACACGGCGACGCTTGAAAACGTTCTCGACCCTTCGGCTATCGACAATTACGGGTACCCAAGTGTACGTTCCTTACTCGAGTCGACTGAAGCGTTAGATACGAAGGTTAACGAAAACAACCGCCTCTCTCTTCCGGTTCTAGCACACGTTCGTCGCGATATCATGTCGAGCGTCAAGCCGATGGATACGTGGGCCGGGTCGAGGACCGAAGAGCCTTGGAAGTCGCTGGTCAATAACTACAACATCAAGCAGATCCAGGACGTGGTTGTCACCAAGATCTCAGCCGGCACTTACGAGATTCCCACCGCTCGACCCGTTTTCAGCACCGAGCTCCAGCGTGGAGACTGGTCCGACTTCGAAGACATGGACGACGAGGACGAGAAACCCGCTGCGGCCACTGAAGACACTGACCCGCTGGCCGACGAAGAAGAAGTCGAATGTAATGGGCCAACTCTGTGCCCACTACTTCGGCTTACACGTTAGCGCACGTGTACGAGGAAGCGTAGTTTGCTTAAACTTAGGTTAACTATACTTTCGTCCGAAAGTATAGATTTACTAAAATAAGAAAAGCTAAAAGCCGTTTTGGGTTAAAATGAGAACTGTTATTTATGATTTATGTCTGGACTGGATTTCCTCCTAAAACTGATATCCTATATGAAAGGTATTCTGCCATCCGATGGCTGTCAGAACCCTGTTAATCTAATTGGTAGAAAGAAATGCTTATCTACCAATAGGAAGCCTAAATGCATACAGACCAGCGGTCTGCAATGTGTAATCATTGGTGTATCTTACACCAACGTTCGAGAACCCTCCATGTAACCAAGTGGCTACGTGTAGCCACTTGCGTGTAACCCCGTTACCCCCCCCCCCCCGTTAAGATAAGACGTGCCAGTCTTAACACGTCAATCAAAGAATTGACGAGACCGTCAACTCTCCGGGAAATTCGAGCTCATTCCGCAATGAGCTCGCTAACGAAGACGCCAGCGCAAGAGTCTGCTTCTGCAGACTCTGCTACGTCCGTGCCTGCATCTGCAGGCAACACTACCTCGGTGCCTGCGCAAGCAAGCACCTCCACGACAGAGTCTACACTCTCTGTCGACGAATACCACGCGCTACAGTACAAAACGCGTGGAGAATAAGGCTGCTGCCTGGGAGACGATCCTCGAGGGTTCGTCGTGTGTGAAACACCGACGTAGCATGCCTACCGACTATGGGTCGGACATCAGTGCTTCCCCATGGAGAACGGGGAAGTCCCATCCTCAGCAGCCGACTCCCAGTCGGCCGCAGTCGCTCACGCTCCGGTCACAGGGTCGAGTCGACCCCGTGAAGATGGTCCGAGCGCTTCAAGCTTCGAAGCGCTCGCGTAATGATGAAGAAGGGAGGGCACCAACACCGTTACCCCTTCTTCTCCGCGTTCTGTCCCTACAGAACGCGCTCCGTGGATGCCAAGTACATCCGAGATTGCTTCCAGGTTCGGTGCGACTTCACCACCGAACCCGTCCGCTGTACGTGTGCAGCGCCATCATTGATGACGCTGAGGCTGCAGTGCAGCACTTTGATCCGATGACGAATCAAAGGCGCGACTACTTCATCGGACTCTTCCATGAGCACCGATAGCATGCGTCGAAGAGGACTTCGCGCAAAAGCAAAGTGCCCGAGTGGATGGCACTTTGTCAATCTTAGAACGCCTTTGTTGAGACCTTCAACAAAGACGCGAAAGCGTATCGCGCCCGCATCACTGCGGCGCAACGTCGCTTCGAGACTTTCTCGAGGCGTCATATTATCGATCGCCTCCATAATGAAGCTATGGAGGCGGGTATTCCATGCGCAGTTCCCTTTGGAACTGCGTGTTCGCATTGCCCCCCTGGGACTGAGCGTCTCTCTGAACGAGACGTCACTGGGTACACGACTGTGCGTGTACCTGTTCAGCTGCGTGATCTCCGCGTTCAATTTGAACGTCGTCATGAACGTCGTGACACTACGAATGTCAGCGGTGATCGCAGCGCTCGTGCAGGCGTTACGCCTGCACTCCGTTCTGGGCTTCATCCGCCCTCACCATTTCCGGAACGTCCTCCATCAGAATATTCCGAGGTTCCCATGTATCTCGGTGGGGAGGAAATCCTCTCCAACGAATACGAAGACGAGCCTGATCTCGGTTCGTCTTCGGGGGTTCATAGCCCACGATTCGCTCGACTATCCACCGAGTCGAGCCGCGCGCATTACGCAGTGGTGGCGGCGGGGGCGGAAAGATACCCCTCGTACGGTCAACCCCAGGTTGACCGTGACTCCCGCGCTCTGTACGATCGTGTAGCCGCTCTGGAACAGTTCCAGAGTGGGGAATTCGCCCAGCTGCAGCAGGAGCTGCTCTACCAGAAGGCGCAGGTCGCGCAGACCGCTCAGACCGCGTCGAACATCCAAGTAGAACTTGGAACGCAGGTCGTGGGGCTCCACGACCGTGTTGCCGCCCTCGAGAAGCTGGCTTACGCCGCTTCGTCTTCCTCTGCGAGCCATCAAGGTTAGGAGGCTCGTGTTGCGTGTACGGCTTCAGCCGCCCGACGTAGAATGTCGGATGGAACCGCATGCTGGACGGTATGTCCAATGTGTACGCGTTGCCATGCCGTTCAAGCACTGTGAACGGACCTATGAAGCGCGGAGCAAGCTTACTTTCTCCGAAATCCGAAACTGTATGTCGTGGCAGGTTCTGTATAGCTAACAGAACTAATGAACTCTTCTTGAATTCATTTGTGTTACCCCTGCCAACATTGTCAGCGTTCAGCTTCTGTCTACTCACAGAAGCTGCTATCGCGTCCTGGACAAACCGTATTACGGCTTGCCGGCGCTGGACAAAGTCCATTGCTTGCGTGCTGAATGGTTTGTTCAGCACGGCGTACTTCCCCGCAGCAGGCCCGGCCTGTGCGCTGTCTGTGCTCTGCACAGACCCGTAGTTCTTGTCCGTCGTCTCGTTCCCGGAACGAGACGCAGCTTGTCTTCGTGTTGTCATCGCTGATACTGTGTCGGTATCGGCGCTCTTCTGCGGTTGTTCGGATGCAACCGTAGATCCTCCCCCACTTAAGGAGGAAGCCACCATTCCGAGCATGCTCGGAAGGCGTGGATGACGCATTGCATTCACGTAGAACGGTGTATGCCCCGTCGAGGCATGCACCGAGTTGTTGATGGCAAACTCTGCCATCGGCAGACAGTCGCTCCATTGCTGGAACGAGTGTGCGTAGCTCTTCAACAGGTCGCCGAGCACGCGATTCACGCGCTCGGTCTGACCGTCTGTCTGCGGATGGTCCGCAGTCGACATCGACAGTTGTGTACCAAGAAGTGTAAACACTTCTTGCCAGAACCGCGCTGTGAAGCGTGGGTCACGGTCCGACACAATGTCGAGCGGCATGCCATGGTGGTTGAACACCATGTCTACAAACAGTCGTGCTGTCTGTACGGCTGTCACTTCAGCCGGCACTGCAGCAAGATGAACCATCTTGTTGAATCGGTCTACAAAGACCACGACACCAGTCTTCCGCTTGCTATCAGGCGGAAGACCAAAGACAAAGTCCATAGAGATGGACTGCCAACACTCCGACGGTGTCGGAAGTGATTGAAGCGGAGCCTTCGAGAACGTAGCAGGCTTCACGCGTTGACACACCTCGCACGTACGTACTTGCTTGCGCACCCACTTGTACTGGTGATTCCAGTAGAAGTCACGCGTGAGAAGCACGTATGTCTTCTCACGACCAGGATGCCCTGCCGTTGGGCATCGTGGTACTCGTACATGATTCGCATCCGCAGATCATAGTCGTTCGGCACGACGATGCGAATCACATCGTCGTTCACTGCGCTGTATAGCAGCAGTCCTTCGTGCACACGATAACGATATACACGAGCTCGAATGTGTGGTGCCAACTTCCGACGCGCCTCGTCGGAAGGTGCTGAGGCGTAGCTCAGCAACTGCTTCGCGTCTGCGTCACTCGCATACGCGGCCTTCACGTCGTCGATCAACGACGACGACGGAGCACTCACACGCTCGACGCCAATCCGATTGGCGTCGGCTGTCTTCACAGCATAATCTGGCCAACGTGACAATGCGTCGGCCACGACGTTCAACCTTCCGGGTTTGTACTCAACCCGGAAGTCGTACTCTGCGAAGAACGACAACCATCTCGCCATCCGTTGCGAGATGTGCGGCGACTTCACTGTAGTTCGCAGTGAAGCGTGGTCGGTGTAGACCACGAACGGTCCACTCCCATGTAAATACACTCGGAACTTCGCGAGTGCATACTGCATGGCAAGGGGTTCCTAGTCATGTACGGGATAGTTACGCTCAGCTGGCTTCAGCTGACGCGACTGATAGTAGACCACACGATCACGACCCTCATGATCGTGTTGCATCAACGCGCATCCGATCGCAAAGTCGGATGCGTCACACACGACGTGGAACGGACAATCTTGGTCAGCCACTCCCAAGATCGGCGCTTGAGTCAAGCCCTGCTTGACTGCATCGAAGGCCTGCTAACACTCAGCAGTCCACTTCCACTCAGCTTCCTTCTTTAGAAGCTGCGACAGCGGGCGAATCTTGCCCGCGTAGTTTTCAACGTACTTGCACAAGTACGTTACAAGCCCAAGGTACTGCCTCAGTTCCTTGACATTGGATAGCGTAGGCCATTCACTTATCACTCTGACCTTCTCTGGGTCAGGGCGTACGCCGTTCATCCCGACGACACACCCGAGAATGGGTATCTGGCTCGCCCCGAAGGTACACCTCTTCAGGTTCGCATAGAGCTTATGATTACGCATGAGCCCTAGCAGCTTACGGAGATGCTCCTTGTGCACCTCAACGTCAGTCTTCCCGTTCACAGCCCGGCTGTGAACGAACACATCGTCGAAGTAACTCGGTGCGAAGTCGCGCACCGAGCGCAATAGATGCGTCACACATCTATTGAAGGTAGCAGGGGCGTTCTTCAGTCCCTGCGGCATTACGAGCCACTCCCAAAGCATGCCGCTTGGAGTGCTCACCGCCGTGAGAGCGATGTCGCTCTCACGCATCAGGATCTGATAGAATCCGTCGCGCAGATCAAGAGCACTGTAGATGCTGCTCTTGGCCATTGAATCGATGATCACATCTTTTCGTCGTATCGGCGTCTGCGCCGGTATCGTCGCATCATTCAGCTTGTTGTATGCATGAACGATGCACCATCCGCCCTGTGGCTTCTTGACACAGAACGTTGGTGCACTGTGCGGGGACTTCGATTCCCGCACCTGCCCTGCCTGACGATGACTCTCAAAGAAGTTGTCGATCGCCTTCACTTAATATCGCGGCAGTGGCCACTGCCGCGTCACACAGTACTTTGTGCCCGCCACGAGGTCAATCTCGTGCTGTGTTCCCTTGTCCTGCGGAAGCTCCGCAGGAATCTCGTCCGGGAGCAAATCCTTGTACTCTCGCAGAACATTGTAGAAGGGACTCGTCTTCAGCGAGTCCCAGCTCTGTCCGTCGAAGCGCTCCTTCTTCGTCTTCGCACTGAGAGTGTCCTCACTCTCCGTGGTACTCGCAGCGTGGAGTTGCCTCAACTCTTCCGCTTCGCTCTTCATCCTTTCGAGATCCGAAAGAATGCATATTTGTTCGGTGCGCCCATCGTACAGGTCCTTCGCGAAGCGCATCCAGCTCATGGCTGGAAGCGACGTCAACTCCTACGCACTTGTCGGAGGATTCTCCATTTGCATTGACCGGTACTGGAGACCATTACGGGTCCGTGTCAAGACGTTCAACATCTCGACACTCGACGTCGTGTCCGATGTCTGCCCGGCAGACATCTCTTGTAGCGTCTCGGTCCTGGACCGAGACTTGCGCAGCTTGTGTTGCTTGCAATGTCGTTTCTTTTTGTGGAGCCCGGCTCTACTTGTTCCTCGTCCAGGCCCGGCCTTGGACGGGTTTCCGTTGTTGTAACCGTCGGCGGATTCTTTCCGCGGACGCACACAATCAAGCCCGGCTTGATTGCATATCGCTTCTTCGTGCAGCCCGGCTGCACGTGAGCACGCAAACTTTCCCGGTGTTGGACGTTTGCAACCGCCAACACTGCTTGCCGCGTCATCAACTCCCAGAGTTGATGCGCTTCTGACATCTCGACGCCTTGCGGCGGAGTTTGTGTCGACTCCCGGAGCCGACACACCTTTATTACTTCGACGCCTTGCGGCGGAGCCTTCCGTGATTTTCGAACAAATCACGGCCGTGTCAACTCCCGGAGCTGACACGCCGACTTTACAGCTACTGCTTGTAGCTGAAGTCTCTTCCATACTTAATCGATCAACTCCCAGAGTTGATACGCACATTGAAGTAGGAACGAATCTCAAATCTGATTTCTGATTTGAGACAGACTCAACGACTGCCTTAGTCGTTGTGACTTGTGGGTGGGCACCGGAGGCTGCAACACACGGTGCTGCCTCAACGGTGTGATCGGATGCACCTTGCGGTGCATGCGCGACACTGACAGGGCCATCGCTCTCTGTCGCGTTGCGTCCGAAGCGTACAAGCGTACGCTTCTCCCAGTTGACCACTGGACCATGCCGTGCAAGCCACGGCATGCCCAACACCAAGTCAAACTTATCGTCTAAGTCTAAGACGATAAGGTTCTCCACAAACACCCGGTGTTTGTACGAGAAGCACACGCGTACGACGCGCTTCTCAGTCCTCACGGTAGCACCCGTTGCCAGCCGCACTTCCAACACACTTCGAGGTGTGTCTACATCCTCGAAGTTCAGCTTCGGTAGACTTTGCTGTCGAACAAAGTTGTTCGACGCACCCGAGTCTACCAGAGCACGAAGAGAGTTCTCTCTCTTCGACCTTATTTTCAGGATGACAAGATTTGGCTTGTCATCTTGCTTCTTGCAGTGAGAGTCTCTCTCACTGGGGGCTGCAGTCTTCAGTGTCGCGTGTCCGTTGTAGACACGCGTGACTGCACTACCAGTAGGGCGCCCCGCGCCTACTGGTTCCGCGCGTTTTTTGATTGATCGCGGCGATGCCCGGCATCGCCACGTCGACCCCCGGCCTTGTGCACAGCCGCTGTGCACTCATGCGCATAGTGTCCGGTGTATCCGCATCGGAAACACCGCACGCTACTGTTTTTCCGCTGCTGGTGACCAGCAGCCGTAGCGTTCGAGAGGTCCATAGGTTCCGGACCTCCCGTTCTCATCACCGGACGTGCCATCCTCGGCACGTTCACAGGCAATTTAGCCTGCCGCAGACTAAATTCCTCTTGCATAGCAAGGGTGATTGCAGCTTCGAGAGTACTTGGGTACTCTCGGAAGAGGTAGGTCTTGACGGGACCATCCCCCAAGCCCTTCATGAACGTGACGACCTTGGTCGCCTCGTCCATCGGGTTGGTCACGATGCTCGAGACCAAGTACCGCGCACGTTGGGCGTAAGCATGAACGTCATGCTTACCTTGCTGCAGGTCGAGGTACTCAACCCTCGACCGGAAATCGTTCTTAGGAGGCCCAAACGCTTGTCTGAGCTCCTCCTTGAATTCCGCGTACGTGCCGAAGCACGTAGCGTCTGTGAGCCGGCGTCCATACGCCCAGCTCCTCGCTCGTCCGCCAAGACATGACATGGCGAACGCAACCTTCGACGGATCGTCGAAGATGCGTCGAGCTGCAATGGCAGTGTCGACCTCGACAAGCCATTGGAGAAGAGGTTCCCCTACTTTTCCACATAGTTGCTCACGTGCAGTTTCAATGACTGCACGCGCGGTGTCGTAGCGGCAGCAGGATCTCGCTGCTCCTTGACTATGAAGCCCAGAGCAACACCGTGTTGCTCTGTCGGTGAGAGCGTTCGTAGCATTATCGCTACGACCCCCCCCCACCACTATTCACAGTCTTTGGAGAGCTTTCCACTCTTGATCTGACAGGTGGGGCCAGTCTGCACGCGTAACATGCGTTGCAGACTCGCTCGGACCACACATGGAAGATTACCATCCATGGACTGGTTCTCGGTCCCGTGTTCGTATTCCATACGAACAAGACAGGTAGTCGGTCGTTGGACAGACTACAAAGTGCTACCAGGTGTAATGGGCAACTCTGTGCCCACTACTTCGGCTTACACGTTAGCGCACGTGTACGAGGAAGCGTAGTTTGCTTAAACTTAGGCTAACTGTACTTTCGTCCGAATGTATAGATTTACTAAATAAGAAAAGCTAAAAGCCGTTTTGGGTTATAATGAGAACTGTTATTTATGATTTATGTCTGGACTGGATTTCCTCCTAAAACTGATATCCTATATGAAAGGTATTCTGCCATCCGATGGCTGTCAGAACCCTGTTAATCTAATTGGTAGAAAGAAATGCTTATCTACCAATAGGAAGCCTAAATGCATACAGACCAGCGGTCTGCAATGTGTAATCATTGGTGTATCTTACACCAACGTTCGAGAACCCTCCATGTAACCAAGTGGCTACGTGAAGCCACTTGTGTGTAATCCCGTTACAAGGAAAACCCGCGACAATTTGGTGGAGAAGCAGGGTGTATTCTTGCCGAATATCGTAGGAACGTGAGCGCGGAGTGAGCCGCTTGGAGACTCTTGGCAACGGAACGCCAAGGCGAAGGAGAAAGGGAGTGGGATCGCAATGAGCACCCTCGGTTGGTCCAGTGAAGGACAAGGTGACGGGACAGGCGAGGGGGCCGGAGGTCGGGCTCCCCCATTTGAAACGGAGACGCTTGATCCTGCTGAGATTCGAGAGGAAGGAGAGGAAGCGCGCACCGAGGAGATCGCTCGCAGCGAAGCGCAGGAGAGATTTCTGGCTAGGGATGGTCAGGGCGGTGACGTGACACGCGGAACGCTGCGTCAAACTGACCAAGGGGCTGGCGGCTACGAGGCGCAGACGAATCAAGGCGAGGAAGAAGGCAGGTTCGGCATCGCGCCCCCGTCGCCAATGACGATGAGGAGAGCAGAGTCGGTACTGGAGATGCCCCGAGGGTGAGAGCTATTCAATGAGTTCCTTGAGCAGTTGGCCCGACAACCGGCGCCAAGCGAAGAGCCGACTCAATCTGGAACGACGATCGACGCGCCTGTGGTAATTACGGCGACGCCGGTCCCAAGACCCCGCCAAGGAGTTGCGTTCTCTATGGATCCGTCTCGTCCTTCGTTACAACCTGTGGGGAACGCTAGGGGTGACGTTCCAATGGTCACGCCAGCGTACGCGACGTCTGACCGTCGAATCCAGTCCGGTGAAGGCGTTCCTGCTTCCGGGCTGAGTCACCAAGGGAGCGGACAAGCTCGGTTGGTGTAGAGTGGAGTGGAACGTCCCGGCGTGGTTGGAGCGACCACTCGGGCAAACGACTTGGCAGGAGGCCGAGGAATGTTACCGGTTCAGTCTACTGTGACGCTAACGGTTGGAACTGGAACGTCGACGGCAAACTCCGCTTTACAGGCGTTCCTCGTAGACACCTTGAGTCAAGCACTCCAAAGGTTCTCGGTGACGAGTGAAGCCCCGACGCCGACGCTACGAGCCCAAGCAACAGCGCCCGCGTCTCGCCATATGGCGACCTCGACTGAGTACACGCGAGCGGAGCCTGACCGACTGATGCGTTCTCCGATGGCTGGGCACGTGGGATCAGTGTCCCCGAGGGTGACGTTGCCGACGCCGGCGTTGACACCTGTCGGAATGTCCATGGCCGCAATTCCTTCGTATGGAGGTGTGTCCATCCAAGCTCTAAGCGCCGACCGGGGCGAGGTGGAAAATGGAACGCTCCGACCGGGTGCGCTCTACCCTCCGTTCCAACCTCCGATGACGACTACGTCTGGGTGAAAGTCTACTGGAACGTTGCCTGTGTGGTCTGCAGCGCCCGCAACACCGAAACCTGTGGATTATGGTAACTGGAGGGAAAGGCACCAGACCAGTACGGGACGTCCACAGGGCCGGAGACGAACCAGTTCAACAGCCAAGAGGGCTGGTATGGAACGCCGGCATCTGGAGGTTATTCTCGGCAGAACGTTCCAGGCATCGGTATTCCGACCGAGTTACTGAATGCTGTGAAGGTCATCGTTCCATTCTACTCCGACACCGCTACGAGCGAAAGAGCGGCCGCGTTCTGGCGTTCCTTCGAGAATTGCACGTACGGAATGGATGGTCAGATGGGGTTGACAGCTTTTGAGCAGTTCCTCAAGAGTAAGGTGGGACAGGGGTGGTGGTATAACTGGAGGATCGATAGTTTCGAAGAGTTGCGCGTGCGATTTCACAATCGTTTTATCTGCCAGACGCCTGCGCAGTTGTGGAACCGGCTCAAGGCTGCTAAACGGAACAGTGGTGAGACCGCTGAAGAGTGGGGCGACAGAATCGCTACAATGTGCGAAGCGCTCAACTACTATGAGTCACGCATGAGGTATGAGTTCTTCCAGGATGGACTGCGCAACAAGAAAATGTGAGCGGTGCTTAACGCGAGTATGGTTACGTCGATTACCGAAGCTTGTACCTTACTGCTGTACAAGAACCTGCACTTACCAGTTGAGGAGGAGGACGAGTTTGCCGGAGATGGAACGCTCTCGTCCAGTACGAGTAGGTCGACCTCGACTCAATCGCAGATGCTCCAGCAACTACAGCAGATGAACCAGATGATACTGAAGCAACAACAGGGTTCTGGAACGCATCGTGGATTCGTTAACGCTGTGGCGCCGACTGCACCTCAAGCTTCTGGTGTTCCAACTTCGGATGGGAACGCTAACGCGAACCTCGGGCCACTTAATATCCGTCTTGGACCTGGCACTCGAACCACGGAAGGAGAGAACGTATGTGGTCGATGTTGGCGCAAGGGCTGCAGTCGCGAGAATTGTCTGCGTGGGAGAGGGGTTTGTAATCGGTACCAGCGTGACGGCCACTATTCCATGGAGTGCAACTGGCCGAGGTCTCAAGACAATACTCGAAACGGGGAACGTCGCGTTCCTGAGTGTTACCTCTGCCAGCAGAAGGACCACACAGTGGCAATGTGTCCGAACATTGGCAAGCTACGAGGGCTGGTGAGAAACGCTTCAGACTCTGAAACGTCCGCGCCTTCTAGAACGTCCCAACAATGAAGGGGGCAGGAGGAAGGGGAAGGAAGTGTCGCTCCTTCCTCTTGCCTAGACGGCGACACAAAGAGAGATGGGGGTTCACGAGAGAAGGGAATGGCTAGTGGACCCGCGAGGACTCTCGGAAGAGGTGTGATGAAAGGTGAAGATGCTCAAGACGTTCCCGTCGCGAGCGTGACGACTGAAATTGCCGTAACTGAATTAGGAACGAATATCGGGAGCGGTCCCACGGAATGGACTGGCTTCGAACAAGACGGAAGGATCGAGGGCTCTACGAGGAGGCTCGATCAAGAAGGTGTGGTCACGGAGGAGACAACGGAACGCTCCAAAATGACACTGGACTGGGAAGGAGGAACAACGGAACGTTTCCAAGTGATACGGAACGCCAGCAGGGGAGCAACGAAACGCTCCGGGACGGCGTTAAAACCCAAGGATGCGTGCAAGGAAATAGAGGAGGCTGAAGTGCCGTCCACCAGCTCCACGTGGTATAAAAATGCACTCGAGGCGAACACGGAGGACGCCTCTAGCGTCAGAGCAGGTCGATTCTCGGCAGTTATAGGAATGGTGGGAGCAAGCAAAGTCGTGAAAGCCGATTTTGAAACGATAGTCACAGCGGCGACGTAGGCGCCTGCCTTGATCTCAATCTGCTCAGTGGAAGCGTTGCAGACTTCCACTAACACCGTTCCATCCGCGACCGTACAGAGCGTTCTCGCGATCCTCAATGGCTCGTCCGATCCGGGAACACCTTCTACCAGCACAACCGAATGGTTTCTTACCGTTCCACGCACGCTCGAGCGCACCCGTGCCTGCCGACCGGGTTCCAGGTGCACTGGCGAGTTTACCGAGGTCGCGTAGGTCTCCTCCACTCTCGTCGCGCCTAACAGGATCACATCTCCTGTTCCCTTCATCGTCATATTCTGCTCTTCAAGGTCGATTACTGCACAGAACGCTCGGAGCGAGTCCGTTCCAAGGATTGCGTCGACGAACAAATGGTCAGCCACCACGAAGGGAAGCGTCCACACCAGCGTTTCAAGTGTCACGGGCAGGTCGATAACACCACTTACGCGGATTGCATGCCCCAAGACGCTATTCAGACTTCCCGTATAAGGTCTGAGAGGTTCGGAGGCTCGACCGAGTCGTTTCAGTACTCGCTTGTCGACTAGGCTGGCGATGGCACCAGTGTCGGCCAGCATTTAGGACGGACAGCAGTAAATGAAGCCGTCGGACAGCGCTAGCACACCACCGACACTGCAGAAAACGCGCTTGCCTTCCGGTACAACACCCTCCTCATTCTCAGTGGAGTCGCCGCCGCTCACTTCGCGCAATCCAGGTCGTCTCCATGGCTTCGTGCTCTTCTCGCGTTTACGGAATAGACTATGGGCGCCTCGTTAGCTATTTTGAGCTCCCCATTGTCCAGCGTTTCCATTGGCAAATCAAACGTCACTTTTTCCCGTAGATTCTTCGCACCGGTTGCAACGACGCGTCCCACTTTATCCGGAGCCTCCCTTTCCCTGGCACGCAGTTTGTCACGGATGATAGCAGCTTCGTTCCCGTGATAACATCGGGCCCACGACATCGCTCGATTTAGGAACGCTTCACTCAGCGTTCCACCCACATCTACGAGGTAGTCACGCAGCGATTCCTTGTTCAGAGAGCCTTCTTCCACTTTGTCTAGCAATAGAGGGATGCCTTCAGCGTTAACGCGTTCCGGACCCTCAGGATCTTCCGGCAGACGACTCTCTTGGGCGTTCCGCCCTTGTTTTAAGAGTTCGTAGACTCGGCTGCGAATTATGGAACGCCATCTGAACGGCAGCGTTCCAACCACTTCCTCAGGGCGCTCGAGTTCGAGACGGCAGTCCCATCGAGTCCAATGCACACGTTCCGCACGAAGTCGCATTCCACCGCGTCTTCAGTCGACCCTTCGAAGCTGACCCGCTCTCCCTCGCTCGCCAATACCGAACTGACAGCAGGCTGCGACCGTACATCAGACCCTTCAATTTCCCTGAAGTTCCTGTGGGCGCGCTTCGCCTCCGTCGACGTTTTTAATGTGTCGGCGTCCCAATTCAGCCAGTACTCTGGCGTTCCAAGTGCTCCAGATGAGACGTCTCGCGTGCGTTCCAATACCTCTTCAGATATTCCCAGCACCGCACTCATTTCCGCGAGTGTCGGCTTTTCTTGTTCCTCAGCGTTCCGCTGAACACGCAGCATAACCTCGTTGTCATCCAGAGGGAATAACCGTTCCTCTAGCTCCTTCTCGTACTCCTCGGGTTCATCTTTCACCACTTGATCTCCACCGCGCTCGAGCATGTCCAGCTCCTCGTCGATAACAAAATATCGTAGCAGCTCGTAGATGCCGTTCCCTGGGTACTTTCCTCGTCATTCTCAACCTCGAGAGCCTCAGTTTCATAGCGTTCCAAGACGAGATGGAACATCGAGGGACATTAGTGCTGTATTGAGCGCGATAAATGGGAACGCATCAGCGAAAGTTGGAACGGTAGAGGCTGAGGTGGCTGGCCCCAATGGACAACCCAGGGGAAGACGACTTTGAGGTGGACTTTCTGGACTCATCGCTCGGGGCCGAACAGAGGAGACTAATTGTGGAGATGTTGAAGGGCATGAGGGACTTGTTTGTCGAAACCTCCAAGAAACCTGGAAGGACGGAGCTCCTGAAGTTTAGTATCGATACTGGAACGCACCTGCCGATCAAACAACCTCCTTACCGAGTGTCGAAAGCTGAAGAAGATGTCATGGAGTCGGAGATCCAAGAATATCTGGACCTCGGTCTTATTAGACCTTCGACTAGCCCCTGGACCAGTCATGTGTTGATGATACGGAAGCCTGATGGTGGGATTCGATTTTGGATCGACTACAGGAAGCTGAACACTGTCACCGTGAAGGACAGCTATCCGATGCCTTTGATTGACGACATCCTAGACATCCTTGGGAACGCTAAGCTTTTCTCTACCGTGAATATTGCTTCGGGATATTGGAACGTTCCAATGGACCCGGACAGTGTCGAGAAGACGGCTTTTACCAGTATGTTTGGACTCTACGAGTGGCTGGTCATGCCTTTTGGTTTGTGTAATGCCGTTTCAGCTTTCGAACATCGCATGGAGAAGACCTCAAGTGGAGAACTTATCTTGATTATCTGGACGACTGCGTCGTCTTCAGTGACGACTTCCCGACTCACTTGATCCGGGTACGACAAGTTTTGGAACGCTTCAGGGCTGCAGGTTTTAAGCTGAAGATGAAGAAGTGTCATTGGGGATAGCGTTCCTGGGACACATCTTGACTCCTACTGGTATGCTTCCGAAACCTAAGGAAGCAAAAGCCGTGATGTATATCGAGCGACCGCATGACCTGCATACGGTTAGAGCGTTCCTGGGATTGACTAGCTACTTTAGACGCTATATACCGGGTTTCGCTACGATTGCTGCACCGTAAGAACGTTTAAAGCAGAAGGGTGTCGCGTTCTGCTGGAACGACGATTGTGAAGTGGCGTTCCGATAGCTACAACGAGCTTTGGTGAAGTCTCCAATACTGGTGTATCCCAACTTCAAGAACGGTTCAAGCTCTACGTGGATTCGTCACACCTGGCAGTGGGTGCGTGCCTTATGCAGGAGGTTGACAAGCGTGACAGGGCCGTTGCTTATGCCAGCAAGATGCTGGTGGACTCTCAACGGAACTCGGTCAACAAGACAAGTGGAACGACCGTGATTGAGTGCTGGGGAATCGTATGGGCTACCCGCACGTTTCGATGCTATCTCTACCACGCTGAGTTCGATTTATTCATGGATCATCAGGCCCTGACGTGGATATTCGGTGAGAATACGAGGACCTCGAACGCTAAGTTGGCTCGGTGGGCGATGGAGCTGTCATAATTGCGATTCAAGGTACGCCACCGACCTGGGACGTCAATGGGTCATGCTGACGGCTTGTCGAGGCTTTTCCACCGACCTGGTGTAGCTGGCGCCATTCGGATGTCCGATCTTCTTAATGCCGACGAGAACGATGCTGCAATTAAAAATAGATCGCAGACAGAGGATGGAACGATCAACCGGAACGCTACCGACGTTCCAGTAGCAGTCGGAGAGCCTAATGTGACTCCTACTGGGGAATTAGCTGAAGGTGTTGCGCCTTCTGGGGAGGCACCAATGGGAACCGAACCCCTCACGCAAGCAGAGCAGGAGGAGGACCAGCAAGGAAGAACCCAGGAGGCCGACCCGTCTCCGATCGATGCGTTTGGACTGGCCTGCGACAAGTTTGTGGCGGAACAGGAACGCGTACCTTCGATGCGAGCTTTGAAGGCTTTCCTGAACGATAGTTCCTTGGATTTAGACCCCCAACTGCGAGTTAGTGTGCGGAAGATGTCGCCCCATTACCTGATTCGGAACGCTGTCTTGATGCGTCGCGTTCACCGGGGAGCGCGTGCCGGTCCAGCTAGAACTATTTGCGCTCCCGCTGTCCCGCTACCGTTCATTGAGACGGTTTTACACTATTGCCACGCGGATATCTTCTCGGCTCACCTGGGGAAGACGAAGACAGCTGATAAGCTGAGACGCCATGCGTACTGACACAGCTGGAAAAATGATGTGGACGAGTACGTGCAGGAAAGTTCCATTTGCAGTGGTGGTAAGGGACGCAGACCATGGAGAGCTGGGCTCATGCAACGAATGCCGGTCCAGGACCTGTCAGGTCCGTTTGCATTGCTTGTGGTGGATGCTATCGAACCTCTGGTTGTTACACCTCGAGGGAACAAGTACATTTTGGTTTTCGTGGACTATTATACGCGCTGGGCCTCACTGGACACGATTGCTTTCGTGGACGCTATGATTGAGGGAGCAATATGCAGACATGGAGTGCCAGAAAGACTGCTTAGTGACCCCAGTTCGAACTTCACGTCTAATTTGGCCCGATCGCTGTACGATCCTCTTGGGATTAAGAAGCTGTTTGGCTCCGCGTACCATCCGCCGACTCAAGGTCTGGTGGAACGCTTCAATGGAACGCTAATGGGTATGCTGCGAATGTACGTGAGTGAGACGCAGACCGATTGGGACGAGCATTTACCAAGAGTCCTATTCGCGTACCGGACTGCTTATCATGAAGGTATGGGCGATACTCCGTTCTTTAGTTTGTACGGACGTGGTCCCGTGCTGTCTATCGACTTAGCGTTCCTAAATACTAGAAAGGACTGGAAGAGTAATGAGGTCGCAGTATACAGAAGGAAATTGTACTACTCGTTGCGAGATTCGCGTCGACTGGTGGAACGACAGCTGATCAAAGCCCAAGACAGAGACGAGAAGCAACTAGACAAGCAAGTAAGAGTCACGTATGCTGACGGAGACGCGGCTTAGGTGTACCAATCCTCAGAGCTCGACTAGGGGAATGCAAGACGAAGAAATTGGTGTTCTCTTGGCACGGCCCCTACCGTATTGTAGGCCAAGTCGGAGAGAACGCCTACAGGGTCACGATTCCAAGTCACCCGAACAAGATCGTCACCGCTAACGTGATCTGTTTGAAACATTTTCGTGGTTGCTGGAGCCGACCGTTCGCAGACGAGATACCGGAAGATGCGGAAGAGAACGCTTCTGAAGATGAAACGGGTCCTCTACAAGAGGAGGACCTACCGTCTACAAGTTTCGTGGAACGTCTGTCAGTAGGCGGCGAGGAGACAGCTTTCTCGGGAGTGTCTTCACCGATTGTGGACATCGTCGCTAAACGGATCGGGGCACGCGAGTTATGATCCGTGCGTTCGAGGACGCAGACCGTAAGAAATGTGGGTGCCGGAGTTGCGTCGGAACGCCAGGTTGGCTGAGGCCAACGCTGACGTTGACGACGCTGAAGTGTTGTTCTAGCTGGCAAGTGGACCAGGTAGAACGAGTGTAGCTCGAGAGTTACACCGGAGAGGGTGTTTGGGAACGTGTAACTACCAAGACACCGGGTGGCGTGTTTATATTTTTCTATTTTGGAACGTTGCGAGATTGCTCTATTGGGAACGATACGAGGTTCTCTAATCGGGAACGGTGACAATTTTAGTCTTGGAACGCGGCGGGATTCACTCTATGAGAAGCGAGAGGGGACTGGAGCGTCCGAATGACCGATAAGGAGACTTGCTAGGAGGGGACACAAGGAGAACGGTGGAACGTTTCGATTGAACGTTAAAGGGAGAAGGGTCAATGCGTGGAACGGAAGCAAAATTGGCACGCTAGTTCTGGAACGTCACGGGAATCACTTGTCGGTGGCCTCTTTGTTGTCGCCTGCTTCTTCTTCTTCGTCTTCTTCGTCCTCCTCCTCTTCGGCAGCCTCTTTCTTCGGCAGATTCTTCCGCGTCAGCTTCTTCTTCGTCTTCACATTTGTCATCGATGTAACGGGGTTACACACAAGTGGCTTCACGTAGCCACTTGGTTACATGGAGGGTTCTCGAACGTTGGTGTAAGATACACCAATGATTACACTTTGCAGACCGCTGGTCTGTATGCATTTAGGCTTCCTATTGGTAGATAAGCATTTCTTTCTACCAATTAGATTAACAGGGTTCTGACAGCCATCGGATGGCAGAATACCTTTCATATAGGATATCAGTTTTAGGAGGAAATCCAGTCCAGACATAAATCATAAATAACAGTTCTCATTATAACCCAAAACGGCTTTTAGCTTTTCTTATTTAGTAAATCTATACATTCGGACGAAAGTACAGTTAGCCTAAGTTTAAGCAAACTACGCTTCCTCGTACACGTGCGCTAACGTGTAAGCCGAAGTAGTGGGCACAGAGTTGCCCATTACACCTGGTAGCACTTTGTAGTCTGTCCAACGACCGACTACCTGTCTTGTTCGTATGGAATACGAACACGGGACCGAGAACCAGTCCATGGATGGTAATCTTCCATGTGTGGTCCGAGCGAGTCTGCAACGCATGTTACGCGTGCAGACTGGCCCCACCTGTCAGATCAAGAGTGGAAAGCTCTCCAAAGACTGTGAATAGTGGGGGGGGGGGGCTCGTAGCGATAATGCTACGAACGCTCTCACCGACAGAGCAACACGGTGTTGCTCTGGGCTTCATAGTCAAGGAGCAGCGAGATCCTGCTGCCGCTACGACACCGCGCGTGCAGTCATTGAAACTGCACGTGAGCAACTATGTGGAAAAGTAGGGGAACCTCTTCTCCAATGGCTTGTCGAGGTCGACACTGCCATTGCAGCTCGACGCATCTTCGACGATCCGTCGAAGGTTGCGTTCGCCATGTCATGTCTTGGCGGACGAGCGAGGAGCTGGGCGTATGGACGCCGGCTCACAGACGCTACGTGCTTCGGCACGTACGCGGAATTCAAGGAGGAGCTCAGACAAGCGTTTGGGCCTCCTAAGAACGATTTCCGGTCGAGGGTTGAGTACCTCGACCTGCAGCAAGGTAAGCATGACGTTCATGCTTACGCCCAACGTGCGCGGTACTTGGTCTCGAGCATCGTGACCAACCCGATGGACGAGGCGACCAAGGTCGTCACGTTCATGAAGGGCTTGGGGGATGGTCCCGTCAAGACCTACCTCTTCCGAGAGTACCCAAGTACTCTCGAAGCTGCAATCACCCTTGCTATGCAAGAGGAATTTAGTCTGCGGCAGGCTAAATTGCCTGTGAACGTGCCGAGGATGGCACGTCCGGTGATGAGAACGGGAGGTCCGGAACCTATGGACCTCTCGAACGCTACGGCTGCTGGTCACCAGCAGCGGAAAAACAGTAGCGTGCGGTGTTTCCGATGCGGATACACCGGACACTATGCGCATGAGTGCACAGCGGCTGTGCACAAGGCCGGGGGTCGACGTGGCGATGCCGGGCATCGCCGCGATCAATCAAAAAACGCGCGGAACCAGTAGGCGCGGGGCGCCCTACTGGTAGTGCAGTCACGCGTGTCTACAACGGACACGCGACACTGAAGACTGCAGCCCCCAGTGAGAGAGACTCTCACTGCAAGAAGCAAGATGACAAGCCAAATCTTGTCATCCTGAAAATAAGGTCGAAGAGAGAGAACTCTCTTCGTGCTCTGGTAGACTCGGGTGCGTCGAACAACTTTGTTCGACAGCAAAGTCTACCGAAGCTGAACTTCGAGGATGTAGACACACCTCGAAGTGTGTTGGAAGTGCGGCTGGCAACGGGTGCTACCGTGAGGACTGAGAAGCGCGTCGTACGCGTGCGCTTCTCGTACAAACACCGGGTGTTTGTGGAGAACCTTATCGTCTTAGACTTAGACGATAAGTTTGACTTGGTGTTGGGCATGCCGTGGCTTGCACGGCATGGTCCAGTGGTCAACTGGGAGAAGCGTACGCTTGTACGCTTCGGACGCAACGCGACAGAGAGCGATGGCCCTGTCAGTGTCGCGCATGCACCGCAAGGTGCATCCGATCACACCGTTGAGGCAGCACCGTGTGTTGCAGCCTCCGGTGCCCACCCACAAGTCACAACGACTAAGGCAGTCGTTGAGTCTGTCTCAAATCAGAAATCAGATTTGAGATTCGTTCCTACTTCAATGTGCGTATCAACTCTGGGAGTTGATCGATTAAGTATGGAAGAGACTTCAGCTACAAGCAGTAGCTGTAAAGTCGGCGTGTCAGCTCCGGGAGTTGACACGGCCGTGATTTGTTCGAAAATCACGGAAGGCTCCGCCGCAAGGCGTCGAAGTAATAAAGGTGTGTCGGCTCCGGGAGTCGACACAAACTCCGCCGCAAGGCGTCGAGATGTCAGAAGCGCATCAACTCTGGGAGTTGATGACGCGGCAAGCAGTGTTGGCGGTTGCAAACGTCCAACACCGGGAAAGTTTGCGTGCTCACGTGCAGCCGGGCTGCACGAAGAAGCGATATGCAATCAAGCCGGGCTTGATTGTGTGCGTCCGCGGAAAGAATCCGCCGACGGTTACAACAACGGAAACCCGTCCAAGGCCGGGCCTGGACGAGGAACAAGTAGAGCCGGGCTCCACAAAAAGAAACGACATTGCAAGCAACACAAGCTGCGCAAGTCTCGGTCCAGGACCGAGACGCTACAAGAGATGTCTGCCGGGCAGACATCGGACACGACGTCGAGTGTCGAGATGTTGAACGTCTTGACACGGACCCGTACTGGTCTCCAGTACCGGTCAATGCAAATGGAGAATCCTCCGACAAGTGCGTCGGAGTTGACGTCGCTTCCAGCCATGAGCTGGATGCGCTTCGCGAAGGACCTGTACGATGGGCGCACCGAACAGATATGCATCCTTTCGGATCTCGAAAGGATGAAGAGCGAAGCGGAAGAGTTGAGGCAACTCCACGCTGCGAGTACCACGGAGAGTGAGGACACTCTCAGTGCGAAGACGAAGAAGGAGCGCTTCGACGGGCAGAGCTGGGACTCGCTGAAGACGAGTCCCTTCTACGATGTTCTGCGAGGAACAAGGATGTGCTCCCGGACGAGATTCCTGCGGAGCTTCCGCAGGACAAGGGAATACAGCACGAGATTGACCTCGTGGCGGGCACAAAGTACTGTGTGACGCGGCAGTGGCCACTGCCGCGAGATCAAGTGAAGGCGATCGACGACTTCTTCGAGAGTCGTCGTCAGGCAGGGCAAGTGCGGGAATCGAAGTCCCCGCACTGTGCACCAACGTTCTGTGTCAAGAAGCCACAGGGCGGATGGCGCATCGTTCATGCTTACAACAAGCTGAACGATGCGACGATACCGGCGCAGACGCCGATACCACAAAAATATGTGATCATCGATTCGATGGCCAAGAACACCATCTACAGTTCTCTTGATCTGCGCAACGGATTCTATCAGATCCTGATGCGTGAGAGCGACATCGCTCTCACGGCGGTGAGCACTCCAAGCGGCATGCTTTGGGAGTGGCTCGTAACGCCGCAGGGACTGAAGAATACCCCTGCTACCTTCAATAGATACGTGACGCATCTATTGCGCTCGGTGCGCGACTTTGCACCGAGTTACTTCGACGATGTGTTCGTTCACAGCCCGGCTGTGAACGGGAAGGCTGACGTTGAGGTGCACAAGGAGCACCTCCGTAAGCTGCTAGGGCTCATGCGTAAGCATAAGCTCTATGCGAACCTGAAGAAGTGTATCTTTGGGGCTAGCGAGATACCCATTCTCGGGTGTCTCGTCGGGAAGAACGGCGTACGCCCTGACCCAGAGAAGGTCAGAGTGATAAGTGAATGACCCACGCTATCCAATGTCAAGGAACTGAGGCAGTTCCTTGGGCTCGCAATGTACCTGTGCAAGTACGTTGAGAACTATGCGGGCCAGATTCACCCGCTGTCGCAGCTTCTAAAGAAGGAAGCTGAGTGGAAGTGGACTGCTGAGTGTCAGCAGGCCTTCGATGCAGTCAAGCAGGGCTTGACTGAAGCGCCGATTTTGGCACTGGCTGACCAAGATCGTCCGTTCCACGTCGTGTGTGACGCATCCGACTTTGCGATCGGATGCGCGTTGATGCAATACGATCACGAGAGTCGTGATCGTGTGGTCTACTATCAGTCGTGTCAGCTGAAGCCAGCTGAGCGCAACTATCCCGTACATGACAAGGAGCTCCTTGCCATGAAGTATGCACTCGAAGTTCCGAGTGTATCTACTTGGGAGTGGACCGTTCGTGGTCTACACCGACCACGCTTCACTGCGGACTGCAGTGAAGTCGCCGCACATCTCACAACGGATGGCGAAATGGTTGTCGTTCTTCGCAGAGTACGACTTCCGGGTTGAATACAAACCCGGAAGGTTGAACGTCGTGGCATTGTCACGTCGGCCAGATTATGCTGTGAATACAGCCGACGCCAATCGGATTGGCATCGAGAGAGTGAGTACCCCGTCGTCGTCGTTGATCGAGGACGTGAAGGCCGCGTATGCGAGTGACGCAGACGCGAAGCTGTTGATGAGCTACGCCTCAGTACCTTCCAACGAGGCGCGTCGGAAGTTGGCACCACACCTTCGAGCTCGTGCACATCGTTATCGTGTGCACGAAGGACTGCTGCTTTACAGCGCAGTGGACGACGATGCGGATCGTGCGAATGTGGATCATGTACGAGAACCACGATGCCCCTACGGCAGGGCGTCCTGGTCGTGAGAAGACATACGTGCTTCTCACGCGTGACTTCTACTGGAATCACCAGTACAAGTGGGTGCGCAAGTACGTACGTGCTTGCGAGGTGTGTCAATGCGTGAAGCTTGCTGCGTTTTTGCAGGCTCCGCTTCAATTACTTCCGACACCGTCGGAGTGTTGGCAGTCCATCTCTATGGACTTGTCTTTGGTCTTCTGCCTGACAGTAAGCGGAGGACTGGTGTCGTGGTCTTTGTAGACCGATTCAGCAAGATGGTGCATCTTGCTGCAGTGCCGGCTGACGTGACAGCCGTACAGACAGCACGACTGTTTGTAGACATGGTGTTCAAACACCATGGCATGCCGCTCGACATTGTGTCGGACCGTGATCCATGCTTCACAGCGCGGTTCTGGTAAGAAGTGTTTACACTTCTTGGTACACAATTGTCGATGTCGACTGCGGACCATCCGCAGACGGACGGTCAGACCGAGCACGTGAATCGCGTGCTCGGCGACCTGTTGAAAAGCTACGCACACTCGTTCCAACAATGGAGCGACTGTCTGCCGATGGCAGAGTTTGCCATCAACAACTCGGTGCATGCCTCGACGGGGCATACACCGTTCTACGTGAATGCAATGCGGCATCCACGCCTTCCGAGCATGCTCGGAATGGTGGCTTCCTCCTTAAGTGGGGGAGGATCTACGGTTGCATCCGAACAACCGCAGAAGAGCGCTGATACCGACACAGTATCAGCGATGACGACACGAAGACAAGCTGCGTCTCGTTCCGGGAACGAGACGACGGACAAGAACTACGGGTCTGTGCAGGGCAGGGCACATACACCGCGATCAAAAACAACACGTCTGTGCAGGGCACAGACAGCGCACAGGCCGGGCCTGCTGCGGGGAAGAACGCCGTGCTGAACAAACCATTCAGCACGCAAGCAATGGACTTTGTCCAGCGCCGACAAGCCGTAATACGGTTTGTCCAGGACGCGATAGCAGCTTCTGTGGATAGACAGAAGCTGAACGGCAGGGGCAACACAAATGAATTCAAAAAGGGTTCATTAGTTTTGTTAGCTACTCAGAACCTGCCTAGACATGCAGTTTCGGATTTCGGAGCAAGTAAGCTTGCTCCGCGCTTCATAGGTCCGTTCACAGTGCTTGAACGGCATGGCAACGCGTACACGTTGGACATACCGTCCAGCATGAGGTTCCATCCGACATTCTACGTCGGGCGGCTGAAGCCGTACACGCAACACGAGCCTTCTAACCTTGATGGCTCGCAGAGGAAGACGAAGCGGCGTAAGCCAGCTTTTCGAGGGTAGCAACACGGTCGTGGATCCTCACGACCTGCGATCCAAGTTCCACTTGGATGTTCGACGCGGTCTGAGCGGCCTGCGCGACCTGCGCCTTCTGGTAGCGCAGCTGCTGCAGCATCTGGGCGAATTCCCCACTCTGGAACTGTTCCAGAGCGGCTACACGATCGTACAGAGCGCGGGAGTCACGGTCAATCTGGGGTTGACCGTACGAGGGGTATCTTTCCACCCCCGCCGCCACCACTGCGCGATGCGCGCGGCTTGACTTGGTGGATAGTCGAGCGAATCGTGGGCTATGAACCCCCTAAGACGAACCGAGATCAGGCTCGTCTTCGTATTCGTTGGAGAGGATTTCCTCCCCACCGAGATACATGGGAACCTCGGAATATTCTGATGGAGGACGTTCCGGAAATGGTGAGGGCGGATGAAGCCCAGAACGGAGTGCAGGCGTAACGCCTGCACGAGCGCTGCGATCACCGCTGACATTCGTAGTGTCACGACGTTCATGACGACGTTCAAATTGAACGCGGAGATCACGCAGCTGAACAGGTACACGCACAGTCGTGTACCCAGTGACGTCTCGTTCAGAGAGACGCTCAGTCCCAGGGGGGCAATGCGAACACGCAGTTCCAAAGGGAACTGCGCATGGAATACCCGCCTCCATAGCTTCATTATGGAGGCGATCGATAATATGACGCCTCGAGAAAGTCTCGAAGCGACGTTGCGCCGCAGTGATGCGGGCGCGATACGCTTTCGCGTCTTTGTTGAAGGTCTCAACAAAGGCGTTCTAAGATTGACAAAGTGCCATCCACTCGGGCACTTTGCTTTTGCGCGAAGTCCTCTTCGACGCATGCTATCGGTGCTCATGGAAGAGTCCGATGAAGTAGTCGCGCCTTTGATTCGTCATCGGATCAAAGTGCTGCACTGCAGCCTCAGCGTCATCAATGATGGCGCTGCACACGTACAGCGGGACCGGGTTCGGTGGTGAAGTCGCACCGAACCTGGAAGCAATCTCGGATGTACTTGGCATCCACGGAGCGCGTTCTGTAGGGACAGAACGCGGAGAAGAAGGGGTAACCGGTGTTGGTGCCCTCCCTTCTTCATCATTACGCGAGCGCTTCGAGCTTGAAGCGCTCGGACCATCTTCACGGGGTCGACTCGACCCTGTGACCGGAGCGTGAGCGACTGCGGCCGACTGGGAGTCGGCTGCTGAGGATGGGACTTCCCCGTCCTCCATGGGGACAGCACTGATGTCCGACCCATAGTCGGTAGGCATGCTACCGTCGGTGTTCCACACCGACGAACCCTCGAGGATCGTCTCCCAGGCAGCAGCCTTATTCTCCACGCGTTTCTTGTACTGTAGCGCGTGGTATTCGTCGACAGAGAGTGTAGCCTCTGTCGTGGAGGTACTTGCTTGCGCAGGCACCGAGGTAGTGTTGCCTGCAGGTGCAGCCACGGACGTAGCAGAGTCTGCTTCTGCAGACTCTTGCGCTGGCGTCTTCGTTAGCGAGCTCATTGCGGAATGAGCTCGAATTTCCCGGAGAGTTGACGGTCTCGTCAATTCTTTGATTGACGTGTTAAGACTGGCACGTCTTATCTTAACGGGGGGGGGGGGGGGTAACGGGGTTACACGTAAGTGGCTACACGTAGCCACTTGGTTACATGGAGGGTTCTCGAACGTTGGTGTAAGATACACCAATGATTACACATTGCAGACCGCTGGTCTGTATGCATTTAGGCTTCCTATTGGTAGATAAGCATTTCTTTCTACCAATTAGATTAACAGGGTTCTGACAGCCATCGGATGGCAGAATACCTTTCATATAGGATATCAGTTTTAGGAGGAAATCCAGTCCAGACATAAATCATAAATAACAGTTCTCATTTTAACCCAAAACGGCTTTTAGCTTTTCTTATTTTAGTAAATCTATACTTTCGGACGAAAGTATAGTTAATATAAGTTTAAGCAAACTACGCTTCCTCGTACACGTGCGCTAACGTGTAAGCCGAAGTAGTGGGCACAGAGTTGGCCCATTACATTCCTCCTTTGTGTCGGGATCGTGTATCTTGCAGGCCGACGTAGGAAACTTTAGACGATAGCGATTCAAAGTAAATGTAAGGTGTTTGTATTCTTGAGCTCTTCTTAAAGAAGGAAAATCACGACTGAGCTATTCCCTACAGTCTCACAGCCTCACAATGAGTGAGGAGCTCCTTACCTCTCCGCAGATCCTTCCCTCGTGGCGATCCAACGCGAAGTCCCTCCACAATCGGTCGACGAGCGTTCCAAGTTAGACTTGGAACGTCGAGGACTTTGCTGGATGACCGGGTTGGTTGGACGTGGTACACAAAGTCAGAAGAGAGCAGACCTTCTGAATACAGTTAGCGAAATCGCGAGTCCACCATCTAACTGTGGACCGTGATAACGCAACGGTATCCTTCTACAACGCACCTGGGCTATTGGTTGGCTTCAAGACTCTCTGGGGCCCATGTAAGGGTTGGATGCCCAAACCATTCCGACAGTAGCGTCCCTTGCCCGAGCTCCGGGTATTTCAGCGACGGTGGGAAGTGATACAAAGCTATTCCTTCGGCCGTGACCACTTGAACAGCGATCTACTTGACCATTGCGACTTTCAAAATAACTTTTGAGGTTTTGGCACACCGGTATTTTTGGTCCAACCGCAATCCTTGCAGGTCTTGCGGCCCGTGAATACCGGTCAAGTCATAGATGCCTTGGGACGTGTCGACACCGGATGCCACTATTTACCACCGCTTGGCACCGCTTCGCTTTTACCGAAACGTATCGCTACACCGCGGAAATCACTAAATACCGTGCGTTAGCCCAATACAATAACCAAGTGATAGACAAGAGCATTGGAACGGAAACTAGTGCTTACACAAGTAGAACTTATTAAGAGAAAGAAGATTTGAATGCTCGCACTACTCGTGGTCTTCAAGCATTCACAGTGCATATTTTGGACTGGATCGCCACATCTCTTTCTTTTTTCCGACAACTTCCGCACTATGCTTGATTGCTCGGCTTCGATGGAGGTGCAGAAGCTCTCGTGCTGCTTTCCGAGAGAGAGAAAATCGGAGTAGTACCAGGTTGAGCAGGTGCAGGAAGTACGACTTTCCGCGAGTGTGGCCTTTTTACTTTGAGCCTACAGCGCAATGAATTGGCGTTAATATCACTGTCTGGGTACCTTTGACGAAATAGTTGGAGCATCTCGCTCCAACTATCGGGTGCTCTTGGCAGGTTTTTGGCCACGTTTCTTAAGTAATAATATCCTCGGGTGAAATCTTCGTGTGCTTACGCGAAGTGCATTGCTAGTCAAGACTTGCATCGTCGGTAGGTGCTTCTCGGGTTGCCGTGGCACGACTAAATAGGGTGAATGGTGTATGCCTTTTCGCCTGACCTCGCGCGTTTTGGAAATTGGTTTTTGTCGACGTCGCTGATCGATACTAAAATCAAAAGGCATAGCGCAAATCAGCTCGCCGAGATCTATCAGAATCTGCTATCGTTTTGTACTTTGACGTAGAAATGGAAGTTTTTATCAAAACCTGTGGGATGATCATTTAGGGCACGACTATTTAGGTCACACGACAAATTAGGGTGAACGGTGTACCCTTAATGTAATGCACGTGTCGGTTTATTCAGAGTTACACCTTCACGTACGCCTGCTCCTTCACTGCTTGTAACGTGCTTCCTCCGCGTAATACTCCGTAAAGCCCACGACATCCTTCACATGCGCAAAGTCACACAGCAGATTGTCCAGCTCAGCGCTCGGAGTCGCGTTCTCTCCCGTATCTTCCTTTCTCTCTCCACCGGTCTGACACTTAAGCAGACGCAGCGCTTCCTCCATCGCTTTGATACTGGCGCTCAGCAGTGTAATCGGATACGCCGCCAGATTGTAGCCCATTTGGCCGAGCTGTTCCGGCAACAACACCGGCGTGAGGCCATTCTCCACCATATTGGCCATTTTGGGGCCGGGCACTTCTCTACAGTACGTCTCCATCTCCTCAACGGACTGTGGAGCCTCAAGGAACGTGATGTCCGCTCCGAGCCGCGCAAATTCTTTGCAGCGCGCTATGGCCTCGTCCAATGAGTGGGTCCCTCTAGCGTCCGTCCTCGCCATAATGACAAGGTCGAACTGTCCTTCTCTGCGGGCGTCCACAGCCGCGCGTACTCGTGCAAAAGCCTCTTCTCGAGAGATAACGGCTTTACCGGCCGTGTGTCCGCATCGCTTGGGGGCCACTTGGTCCTCCAGCATGATACCGGCCATACCCGCCTGTGCGTACGCCCGTACGGTTCGTTTAACATTCATGGCGTTGCCGTAGCCTGTGTCGCCGTCGCCGATGCACGGTACATTGCGCAGAGACTCGCAGACAGTGGCGGCGCTGCGGACCATCTCACCGAAGGATAATAGCTGCGTGTCCGGCAGTCCGTGCACGGCGGAGACGCCGAAACCCGTCATAAAGGCGACGTCGAAGCCCGCGCGCTCGATAAGCTTGGCGCTGAGACCATCGAAGCAACACGGCATCACAGCGAGGGCATCATGTGCCAGTAGGTCGCGTAGTCGCGCCACGAGCTGGGACTGCGTCAATTGAGAAGGTGGGGGGCTCATGCTCGTCGGTTCACGTGTTGAGACTCAAACCCTTGACCACATTCCCTCATGCACCTTTGAAAACTGATGCTTGGAGCAATCTTATTATCCTCGTAAAAGTAAGTTTGTTGAGCCTTAAATTATGCATATCCCTCTGAAAATTAAATATTTGCATGCCTGTCAACAGTTTTTGAATATGGCTTGGGACACTGTCCCTATTATAGACGCAGCTGCCCTCCAACAACCCCATTGAAGAAGGGTCGCGATCTTTTTTTCCAACAGTTGACTCATTCCCTGGAACAGTTTGTTTTAAGCCTCCATTTGCTTGACCCTTTCAAACCGATTACTTTAATTTAGCAGGATATTACCCAGTGTAGTAAAGTGTCGCGGCATCCATGGAAATGTACCCGTCGTAATCTGCTTGGCCATCATTTCCACATACACCAGCAAGCGCAAACAGGTCGAGGTTAGCCTAAAGCGACAGGACACTCATATTGCCACTATGGCCGACAAGAAGAAGACCACGCAGCCGAAGCTCCCGCTGCCGACACCTGTGACCGAGCCCGGGTTCGTGGGCGAGAGTCCCAGCAACGAGTACGTGACCGTGCTGACGCCCGACAACAAGACACTGACGCCCATCGGTGATGGAGCGGACTTCGACCCCAACGGTTTGCGCATGAACGTGTGGACCGTGGATGTGCACGACGCCGACCTGCGCACCGCCTATTATTGGTGGGTGTGCTGCTGCCCGTGTGTGCCGCTGTCCCAGTTGGAGACGCGTCTGGGTCTCAATTCGTGCGGTCTCGGGTTTTCCCTCGACTTGATTGCGTATACCGGCCGCATCCTGTTCCTCGCGTTGACGTTGATCAACCTGTTCAATGGCAACTTCACTTCCTTCGCCGTGTTCCTCGCGCTCTTCGTGTTCTGCTTGATCTGGGTCGGCCAGCGCGTGGCTCGCGTGCGTATGCAGACCCGCGAGCGTCTGGACATCGCCGGATCCGCCAAGGACGACCGTATCATGGGCTGCGCGCGCAGCGCCAGCGCTATCCGTCAAATGGCGGTGCAGCTCAAGTGCGATCAGGTGCACTTCGGTGCGCCTGCCACGCTCCAGGCTTACCAAGTGTAAGCAAGCAACTCGGGTCGGGTAGACACACAACGGTGTGTGTTTGACATTTATTGCAAAACGAAAAACGAGAAATGAAAACCACAATAAAAAAAGAGTTTTGATTTTGATTCACATGTCAAACATGGAAAGGGTAAATGGCTACATGTACGTGTTGAAGTTGACTGGCAAAATGCAGTTAATGGTTACTTCGGTAGTTTATTAACCTTTTTACTCTGTTCTAGTGCTCTATCTGCTTAGTCGACAGCGCTCATGTCGAGTCTGGTATTATTTTGACGCGTTGGCAGCACTGTGGTGTCCAAGTGTGTGATGGTGTGTTTTCTGGCGGCCTGGTACACATTTTCAGCGGCATTGCAGAGCTCCGCGAACTGTGCCAATACTTCTTGGGTCGAGGCTCCCGCATGGATGCGAGGGATGGTCGTTGGCTGCGAAACGGGTGGCGTCCACACCGACGCTCGCTCACCTTGAGTTGTTGGCCATGAATCCTCCTTCTCCTTTGGCAACGGAGTCGGGGACGGCAGCGGCGACGATGGTGGCGACGGCCACGGAGCAGGAGCCTCTGACGACTCCTTGTTAGTAGGAGACGGCACGACCGCTCCCCAAGCATACTGCACCACAGCCTCAGGAAGCGCATCGCCGAGAATCGGCACTTCCGGGTGTGTCTGTGAAGTCACCACGTAGTCGACTTCATAGTCAGTATCAGAGTCGACATCCCACACATCCGGATGAGCCACGATAGGAATCTCTGCATCGTTCTTGCTCAGGTTTTGCTTGGTGACCGTCTTTCTACTGTTACTCCGTGCCCTCGTATCTCTCGTGCGAGTTTTGCGTGGCTCCGAGTCCAAAGGCAGCAGCACTGTGTTGGAGCTCACCACCGTGCCATTATCACCGTCGTTCTCCTCAGTCTCAGAGTTATAATCCCAAGCTGGCTTTGCATTCGAGTCCAGCTTCCTCTGAGAGTGAGTTTGGCGTGGTGTCCGGCTTACCCGTCGAACGGGGGCAGTGTGGAATATCTTTTCATTCTCGAGTTTCTCCTGTTCTCGTTCGCTGGCGGTGACGGTTCCACGTCGATGCCTGTTGATGTCAGGGCGGCTATTGCTGCGGCTACGAATGCTGCGCGTCGACATCCCCGTTCCGCGAAGAGTGCCACGTCGTCTGTTCATTTGCTGTCGCTCTGTCACTTCCTGTTCCGCGATTTCCAGCGAGTTGAGTTTCCGAGCATGAGTGAGGCAGTGCGTGCAGATAACAACGGAACGCTGCTCCACAGTCTTGTGTCCTTGACCAGGAAAACTCAATTTCTTCTTGACGCAGCAGGTTGAGCATGCGCGTGCACTGCAAACACGGCACGTGTGGTGTCGCGAAAATGGGCCAATGGGTCTCGTACAAACGCCACAGTCGTTGCGCTTCTTGATTCGCATAGTACTCAGCCGTGCGGATCCCGCCTCAGTGTTATCAATCTTCGGGTGAGCCAGAAGCCACGACAATTTCTTGTTTTGAGCGCAAAGTGACGACTTCAAACAGTACGTGAGACTGTTCGCTGCTGACAGTAGAGCAACACTTTCGTGAACTGATCCGTTCGGCTCAAAGTTGGTCTTCATGTACACATCTACAGTGTTTGAAGACGTCTGGCGATAGAGATAACACGAAGAGATCCGGCCACGCACGATCCGCTTTCCTTCGAGAGGACCATAGCCTTTACCGAGATCTACCGAGTGCATCAAGTGATAACCGACCCGTTCGCCACCCTGGCGATTCAATATACCTGTCGCTGCGATAAACGTAAGATCCCGTGGCCATACAAAGGCCTTGACAGAGGACGAAGTGGACTTGACGACCCACTTGATGCCGAGGAACCGGAAAGGCTCTTCGGGAGTGGGACCCTGGAGCTCATACAAAGTCTCTGCATCCACGACCTCCTCAGCTGTATAGGACGATTTGATCAACGTCCCAACAGCATCGAACGAAGCTAATCCGTACATGACGTCGTTCAGCGTGCCCTCAATGGTCCCTACTTGGAGAAGCGTCGGCATGTTCCACTCACTGTTGCTCGTAAGTCCTGAGCCTCGAGTCGGAATCCCAGGCCATGACGAATCTGTCACGGATTCCTTCGGAGCCGAAGAGACCGAGTCTGCACCTGTAGCTGCGGCCAATCTCATCGCTTCTAGCGTCCTACTACGTGCTCGCCTCCTTGAGCCTCCTGTCGGTGCCGTGACAACTGCGTCGTCCGCAGGAACTCGACGGTAAACTGTGAGCTGTTCGCACGTCTTAATGGGCTTCCACATAGCCGGATGGAGCTGATACCGAAGACTCGGCGGTCGAGACGCCTGCCATTTCTGGTACTTATCGTAATCGCGCAACGCCCTTGTGAGTTGCATCAGCGCTGTGTTGACGAATTTGTCCTTGGCAGACTCGGAGAGTTGCAGCGGTGGGAACACCGCCTCCTGAATGGGGAATCGGTGGCTCATGCCTGGAATTTCGATACCGTCACCAAAGTGACGGTGGAGTTCTCCTGCGCTTCTGTCTGCGACTCGGCAAGATGGAGAATGGGGTCGATAGCGCACAGCCGTGGCACACGAGGTGTCTCGCGCACTTTGCGCTTTTTTGTTCGAGAACTAACATCGGCTGTTCATACTTGAGCTCAGTGAAATAGGTGAGGGGATCGACGGCAAATCGAGAGGGGATCAACAGGATCGGACACAGTTTGCGATCGCTGTGTGCTTGGGCTTTGCCTCCAACATCTCGAGGATGGTAAAGTGGCACTTTTGTCACATCGGACAGGCAACAGTCTTTACCCAAATGGCGTTCAATACAATTGTTGGAATAGAATAATACGTGTGCGAAATGACAAAAGCGATTTAACATGGAATCGCACGTTCGGATCGTCCACTCGGGCGGGCGGGTTAAATCTCGGATGAATCCTCCGAGGGAACTGCTGAGACGCTCACTGCTCAAGGCGTGTGGCCTCCACAGTTTTCACCACCTCGAGAGACCAATTTGTGCCACAAAAAGGCAAACGACATTTGCAAAAGTTGCTTTCGCGTTTGGCGTTTGAGTCAGGGACGAGCACGAGGCAACAACCTTGACGCTTACAAGTTGTAAGTTACAACTCGCCGAATTGCATTACTACCACTGTACATGAACCACGACGCTACTGATATGAAGACAATTGGTTGCTTCAGACTACCGTACATGCACAGGTACTTACTTCTTGCGTTGACTTAGATCTCAGCGTTTGTTGCTCTACTGCGACATCAGCAAGGGTTAATGGCAACAAGGAACCGGACGTTGTGTGTTGTTTTTCCTGATACGAACTTCTCAATCGACGGCACGGTGCAGTTAGCGCTGCCATCTTTCGGGGAGGCTTTCCATTGCTGTAGCAGGGGTGGACCAACTTGAACTTTTTATTCGTTGGCCATGTTTGCCATCGCTTCCTCGCCATGCAGCATGATCCGAGAATCCACCAGCTAACCAAACGAGTGCACTGTATTATCCAACCGCACAACGCTGTCGTCAGGTGCGACAGCACTAGTACACCACCGACCAAAGTGTCGCGAAGCAGTAACTCGATCGCGTGGCTCGACTTCACTGTTCAGTGATGACTCGGTTTTCAGATCCCACGCCATTACCTGTGTTGCAAACCACTTACTCGAGTTGACCGGCAATTCGTCAACAATGACAATGAAGGGACCGCTTCGTGTATCTCTGTCGCCGGGTAGAGAACAGTTTCATCCTTGTGGCAATTGTCGGATGCACTACCGAGGCAGGCTCGATTTTTTCGAGTAGAGATTCGCCATGACGGCCACGAACTCGTCAAAGTCCAACGTGGCATCCTTGTCGCGATCAAATTCACTGTAGATTAACTCCACATCCTCGCGTGTGAGTCCGCTCGAAACCACCGGCTCCGTAACTCGGCTGCCTGCTTTCTCACGCTCTTTGGTCATGACGGCCGCCATCACGTCGTCATCGTCGACCCGTAGCGCCTCCATGATTTCCTGCATACTCACGCCACCGTCTCCGTTGTGGTCGAATACCCGGAAAATTGCCATTAATTCGCTTTTTTGCTTTGGTTCGAGCTTGTCAGCAACACCAGCAAACGGCGATAACGAGGATTTTTCATCATCGTCCGTCGCATTGTCAACACCTAAGAGAAACGCACGAACACTTCCCACTTTTGCAAGTTGGAGCATGGCATCGACCTGCTGCTTTGAGGCAAAATGGAAGCAAGTTGCCAATAATTCGCGCAGAGAAACCTGCCCATCCCCATTGGCGTCAATGGTCTGGAAAACGGCTCCAATGTTGGGGAAACCCAATTTCTCAAAAACAGACTTGAATTGCTGCAACTCTGCCATCGAGATATTTCCCGAGCCGTCCGCGTCCATGGACCAGAACAACCGGATGACCGACATGACCTCCGACACGCTGTACATGCCGAATGTTTTCTTGGCTGACAGCATCTTCGGTGCCGAGTTCTGGTCCTTCGCTTTGGCCTTCGTATTGGGTGTTTGCTCCGCTTCTTCGTGTTCATTTTCCGGGCCGTGAGAGGTTTGCAGGCCTTTGAACACGTTCCCGATGTTCGTAGTGAGTTCTCGTCGTTTCTGTTGCAAGTAGCTGTGCATTCGTCGCTTTTGCTGCTGCTGAAGCGCTTGCTGACGCATTTTTCTTAGATTTTGGCGATGAGGCTTATCGTCCCGTAAAGCCTCTTGCATGCGATGCTTGGTATCCTCTAAATGCTGGCGTAATACGGCAGCATGGGTATTGTCGAGTTCGCTAAGATATTCAATAGGAGACTCTGTCAACAAGACACTGCGCCGAGTTCCAACCGGGGCTGTACCTGGTCTTGACTGAGCTGCGTCGTTGCAGTATCCGTGAACTTTATCAATGATGTCGTTGATCTCCCGCAGTTTATGAAGTGGCCTCAGTTGTTTTTCTCCATCCACTGCCATCTCCTCAGGGACGCTTTGATTGAGTTCTCTATCCTGACGATAACGATGGAATTCCTCTTTGTAAAACTCGTCCAGCGAACTCCTGCGACGACCGGCAAATGAACTGTTGCTAAACTTTCTTGACACGGAATCGTTGGATAACGTGCTCTCAATTGGCTGAAATGTGCTTTCAGATGCCGAAATTTGCAGTTGCAGCATGGTATCTTCTTTTTGATGACGTAGACCAACGTGACATGCACTCCTGCTGTTCTTGAGAACACGAACGGGGGCAGTTTGCGGTCGAACTGCTAGCACTGATGGTGAAAAATGTTGTTTTAAGAAGTCCGACACCTCAAGTGACTCCACGTCTTGGTCGATAGTGTCAGGTCGACGTTTACTATGACGAGTTCGAACTCCCTCCATGTTGCTGTACATTTCCCGAGCTTTCCGTGTCAGAGTCACACGAGTGTCAATGGCTTGTTGAGCTAGTTGGTACTCCTTTTCGATCTGTAGTCGAACGTCCCCGTCTCGATTCGGGCGAATCAGCGGCGATGAACCCGTCGGACACGTGATCGAAAGCTCGTTCTCGAGATAAACCTTGTCCATCTTGAGATCTCCCGATTCCAAGAACGCAGGTTGCTCAGACTGTAAAATTGGCGCTTTCCGTCCAGATTGTTCATCGTGAAGAACGGGACCTATCTGGTTTAAACTCTGCAAGCGCAACGTTTGTCTTGGTGTGATTACGACGTTCGTTTTCGTCAACATTGACTTTGCCTGGATTTCCCGCAACTTGGGAGTCTTACTACTGTTGGTGGTAGAATCATTTTTTTCGTGAATTTCCTGCTCGAGCAACTTAATCTCTGGATTTTTGCTGATAATATGTTCTAACAACATGGTGTTAACGTTACGAAGCTCATTCACATTGCGGCGACCCACATGCTGCGCGTACAGTGATTGTCGACGGAGCTCCATTTTTTCAGCCGGAGTTCGCTCAAGTTGCTGCAACAATTCTTGTACTAACAAATCCCGTTCCTTCGTTCGAGTTGCATTATCTTTTCGGAAGCGCCAAGGCCATTGTCCTGGATTTTCCGGATCAAAGAGCTTCCCCAAGCACGCTCCTTCCCAGTCCCAAACGAAAACTCGCATATCCATTCCACACGTCACCACAATATTTGGATGCCGACTTATCTCCAAGCTTGTGAGTGCGTCGACGTGAGCCTGCCAACGTCGTACAAGCGCCACATCTCGAGGGAATTTTTCGTAGCATGAACTACCAGGCCACAACTTTGTCGAGTCTGGTATAGTACTTGAAGTAGTTTGACTCAAACCTCGTGAAGTGCGATGCTTTGGTAAAGTAAAAGTTGATCCTTTGCGCAGTAAAAACTCGGCGGCAGCCACAGCATTTACTACCGCTGTTTCTTTCACATGGACACGTGAAGGATTCTTTGCTTGGTGTACTGGAAATTTCGAAATATTTCCACTGCGTCCTCGACTTTCTTGACGACGTCGTGAAAGTTTTTTAAGATCTGTGTGTGACGCACGGACATTCATATGCTCCATGTCTTCACCAAGAAGCATCGCCCCCCTCCAATCACTAGAAGAGCCATGACTAACAGCCTGTCGGTGTTTATCACGATTTGGTAAGCTTCCGTCAACGCCACTTGTATCTTTCAAAAAGTCTCGAAAAAACATCGCTTTTGGCTGGTACCCACGACGTAAGTATTTACATTTAATCTCGGGAATCTTAGCCAGGGACAGCCTTTGCATCATCACCGTGGGGTCCCAAATCCCGATAGAACCTTGTTCATCGCCCACAAAGAGCAAATACCGGTTCGTTTCTTCGTCAAAAACCACTTTCACACACGTCACAGCGGATGCAGTTTCCATCGGAGTAGATTTCACTGTTTCTGGCTCGGGTTTGATCACTGGTACAGTTGTCAGCGCGTTTTTCCGCTTTTTCGAGTTCAGCAAAAGTTTTCGAGCTGCAGACTCAATTACCTCAGTTTCATTAAGTTTTGCGTCGTCGTTCTCGTCTTCAGCGGGACTTTCTTTGGTGCCAGTTCGTCGAACCTCGACAGCGTGATCGTTTACAAACGCATGCAACATTTTGCCTGTATATGCGTGTAGCAGTGGAGTAGCAGCGAAGAAATATACGCCACCGAGTGAGTCACCAGCCACAAGAATGGGGAACTCGTCCCAAAATTCCAACGTTTGTATACTCAAATTGGAGCCGTCTTTGTTGTTAAATTTTCCATCTTGATCTTCGTAGCGACAGTCGCCCAGATGAGAAAAAGTCTCGAAGTCCCAGAGCGAAATATTCATCCCCTCTGGATCAGCACCTACAGTTGCAATGATGGAGGAATGGAAACTATACGCACTCGAGGAAATTCCCCCCGGAATGTTAATAAGACGTCGGAGAATGCCAATTCCCTTTGACGAATCTTGGTTGGAATGATCATCAATGACGGTAATTGCACTAGTGCCAGCGTCTGTCACGATGATAAGTTTATTTTCTGAGCAGTAGTGCAGACCCACAACAGCACAGGATGAAGCAGAAGTCATCACTGGTATTTTACCAGCGACCGTTTTTCTGCGCTGGACACGAACTTTCGAGAGAAAAGAGTCCTGACATTGCCGCATTTGCACAAAATTCTGGCAGTTAAACACGCTGAGCACTCCTTGCTCCGACATGACGATCAATTTCCTGCACTTCACGTCATGTGTACAGGTTAATAACTCTGTGCCTGCCTCGTTATGAATCGATTGATCCGACGATCTGGAAGGCGAAGTTACTGAGTCTGGGGGTGGTGGAAGAGTTGCTGCAGAAATCGATCCAGAAGAGTCTTTCTTTAATCCTACAGCCAGATTTCCCACATGCGCAAGTTCTTCACTACAAGAGCCAGTCTTGCCATCCCATAAACTGCAAACGGAGCCAGCCACCACCACGAATTTATTAGCCGACGAGTGATAAAAGGCACGAAGAGGAACTTCATCAAACTGCTGGCCTCGCACACTGCGGAGACGCTGCAGTGTACAGCTTCCAGACGTGACAACCCAGAGATCTCGACTGTAAGGATGCAAGCTCACAAAGGATATAGGCTCTACTCGCACGGAAGGCACCCCCAAGTCGATGGATTCGAGCTGTACGGCTTGTGAAATACTAGCGTTTGTCGAACTAGCGTGGCCTCTGGTGATGTCCCAAACCTTAAATACACCCTCACAATCCGCAGTAATGGCACGTTCAGTCTGGAAAAGCGCGAGCTGCACGCCAATAAGTGGAGCTCGATGTCCCGACAGTTTAAGAGCAACTTGACGAGAAGCCAAATCCCACGCCAGCGCCTCAAATTCAAAACCGGCACTAAGCAAAAGATCGTGATGTTCCGAGTAACAAAGTTGCCGAACTCCCCGTTCATGGGCCATAAGAGCTCCTCGATTCCGGCCATCGGTGATGTCCCAGAGCTGAATAGTGTGACGAAGATCACACGTTACAAGCAAGTCATGTACTGGGATCTCGAGCGCGTCCATGACCAAATCGCTGTGAACTGAGAGACGTCGCCAGAGGATTTTGGTCTCGGCGTCCACAATTTTCCAGATATTCACTATAAAATCGTTCCCTGAGCCCAACAACAGCGCCGAAGACTCGCAAAATCGTAACATTCTCTGCGCTGTAGTGGTTGTAAGACCCAAGTTTTTCTGCAACTCGAAGGTTGTGGTAGGTGAAGTATTTAACGTCGACGTTGGTTTCCGTGACTCGCTCATATCGTAGAATGAAATCGTGAAATCTGTTGTGCTCACACCAAGCCGCAGAAAGCGATGGATAAAAACTGCATCTAGAATCGAGACACTGGAAGCCGAAGGAGGAGTCACAGACGTAGGAGTCACAAAAGCTACACCATCACCTACTAGAAGTACGTCGTTACTGGTACTGTTTCCTGCCGCAGTTGATGTTCCAGTATTGACTCCGTTTGTCTGGTTTTGCTTTTCACTGGTTACATTCACTTCCGTCACAAATTTGCCCTCACTTGTGAAGATTTTTACCGATCGAGCAGCATTTTCCATCACGAGAAACATACGAAAATCCGCAGACCATTTCAGTTTTTCGATCCAAGTGCTAAGTGGATTCGGAGTGGTGCTGGTGCTTGTGGCTCCATGAGGAGCAGAATTCGGAACTGGTGCTACAACAGCAGTCGTTTTAAGAGCATGTTTGGTATCTCGTTCATATCGATGCTTGAGGGTGGCACCTTGTGTTCGAGAAGCGACCATCCCGGCATCGACACAGAAACTTGTAAATTCATCAAACTCCATGACCCCGTCCCCGTTGATGTCAATATCTTCGAAAAGATCAACGAGAGCACTCACAGTAGCAGCTTTCCCCTCCGCTGTCTTAACCCGAGGTAAACCCGGTAACACGATATCCACGAAGTCGAGAAGTGGTAACCCTCCACCCAGTCTCTTCTCACGCTCGCGAAATGCGTTGGCGATGGTCGAGAAGCCTGCGCCTTTGAGGCGCATCATAATGTCCATGGCGGAAGAGTTCTGGTCCAGCCTGCCGCCCACGAGTTCAAGCGACAGACACAGACAGACCGGAGCGTCGGTAGTGAAAATAGCGTTTTGCAAAATAAAAAAAACGTAATATATTTCGTAACCGAAGAGCAGGATGTGTTGGTGACAAACCAATACTACCAAAACGTGGCTGGAAAGAGTGGAAGTAAAATTGACAATATGTGTACGCTTCATTGGCAGTACCTACACTAAATGAAAATCCTGTATTTGTAATTGTTTGGACGCCATTAAGTATTGCTCACTTGACCCACGTAATAATAACACATTTCCTCACAAAAATGCAATTGTTATCTTGTTATTATTTTTCCAACCACCTGTTTTGATTTTACGAATACGTTTCCAATTGAAAATACACGCAGAACAAGTCTTCACTACTGCATCGATGATGTCTCTTGCAAGATTTTGCCTCGAAGACTTGGATGCCTCATGGCACGTGCAAAAGTGCGGAGTTCTTGCATCTTGTGCGCGAAGAAGACAATGTCGAAGTAGTATTGTTGCAGAGCTCGGTTGGCTCGTTGCTCCCGCTCTTCGGTTGTCGAGTTTTTCAAGACACTGACTACAGCGTCGCACATATCATCCCTTTCGAACTTTCCCACGAGTCCCGAGATGTTGCGTAAAGCGTGTTTCTTGGACGATACTCCGCCCATAAACTGCTCTCCGTACGCAAGGGTTTTTGCTTTAACTAGGGCACCCGACGAAGGAGTGATCAGCTCATTCATAGGCGCTGCGTTCGTCGTGATGATAAACGCATTCGCAGATCTTGCCTGGTTGATGTAGTGGCCGTAGCCTTCCATAATACTTGGACACAAGAAGTACCGGCCCTGGGTGATAACACGCCCGAATTCTTCAGCAGACAACCGACCTGTGTGCAAATAAACGTTGCTACTCTCATTAATGCGCTCTTCGTAGTTGTTAAACGCGGTATCAAAGAGTTCTTGGTCCATGTAGAAGTCCAACCGAGGGAAGTCAGGTCGACTGAGCCAGCAATCGAGAACTTGACGCGTTCCTTTTTGAACACTTTTGCCAGCTGTGTGCAAGAACGCCACATCTGAGAAGTTCTTTTTGGACAATTCGTTGGCCTTGCTTGCATTGTTGGCAGTCAGCGCCAGGTTTGTTGTTGTGTGACGTGTATACACTATACGCGTGCCTCTGGGATTGCCTTCCTGACGGAGCCACTTCGTCAAATACCTCGCGCATAGTGCCGTCTTACACAGAATGGCATCTGCACGCCAATAGTGCTTTTCATCCAGCTCATACATCTCGATATTAGGCATCAAATACAGCGGTTTAGTAGCCGGCCAGTCATAAGCATCAGGAATTCCCTCCCAGTAGTGGTTGAAGAAGAGCATAGGCGTGCTCGGACACAAGTCATGATACGTGATCGATCGTTTGTTCGCTGTGTCCTCGATTTTCACTTTCAGCACCCATCGAGGCAGCATCCTTGACTCAAGAACTACATCCAAGTAAAAGAAAAAGTTCAAGAAAAGTCATCAACCACTATAAACTCTGCATCGTACATTTCGTGTAAGCAGCCGCATCTTCACAATACCCGAAGTTTCTCAAGTGATCAGGTAGAAGAATGTCGACATCCGGACACTTTCGAAGCTTTTCAAGCAGCATGGGGTCGCTGCGGTTCACCAATTCAGTAAGTTCTTCACCTTCATCCTGTCCATTGCGTCCAAATGTCCACGGGATGATACTGTTCTTGTGGGTCACACATCCTCGATGCAGTGCACTTTGGTGTAAAATATCCGTCGCCTTGATGTGTCGACTCCAGTCCACGTCGAATATTTCCTCGGGGTAGAAGGTGAGGGATTCATTGGAACTGTCGAGTACAGGAGAATCTTGTTCTGCAACATTCAGCAAGCGTTGAACTTTACTCACAGTAGTGAAGTCTGGTGTTACCAATGCGAGTTCGGTCCAAATTGCCCACATCGCCAACGCCAAAGGTGCGCATAGTAGTAAAGGTAGCAGTACGGGAGGTGACGACCGCGATTTGCTGCTGCTTTCTCCCTTCTTTGGCTTGAAAAGGGGGTCGTCAAAGGCTTCCCGCGGGACGACGACCGACGTCCTCATGTCGAATGCAGTAGTGATGCTAACTTGGAAACTGCGCCGAGCATTGTACAACTACCGAGGGGGCGGACGCAACCGCCAGAAACGGATGCTTCGTCGTCTTAGTCAAGCGCCTCAACCCGACAGATTTACGTAAACCTATCAATATATATGTCTTTTTCTTAAAAATAAGCCCTTCGTTCTATGAAAATCAGGATTTCTTGCTCTCACGCTGCCGCAAGTGTCCAGCATGGCTACGTGCGCGTGCGTAGTCCCTCAACTCTTGCATCGACTGAGCGAAGAAGACCGTGTCGTAGTAATACTGCTGCAGAGCCTTGTCAGCTCGACGAGCTCGTTCTTCCGGCGTTGTGTTGTCCAGAACGCCCTGCACTGCGTTGCATACAGCACCACTGTCGAAACTTGCAGCGAGTCCGGGGACGTCACGCAGCGCATGGTCCTTAGTAGATTTACCACCGAGAAACTGCTCGCCGTAAGCTCCAGCTCTAGCTCGGATAAGCGCTCCCGAAGACGATGTGATCAGCTCGTTCATCGGAGCGACGTCCGTCGTGAAGATAAACGCTCGAGAAGATCGAGCTTGGTTGATGTAGTGACCGTAGCCTTCCATATAACTCGGACACAAGAAGTACCGACCTTGCGTAATAATCCGTCCAAACTCTTCCGAAGATAATCCACCCGTATGCACACGGATGTTTGTGCTGTTACCGACTCGATAGTGATACTTGTAGAATGCCCCATTGTATAGACCTTGACCCATGTAGATATCAAGCGGCGGGAAATCAGGTCGAGACAGCCAACAATCTAAAACTTGACGAGTCCCTTTCTGGATACTTGTGCCTGCCGTATGCAAGAGCTTTACATCTGAAAAATCCTTCTCACTCGGACTCATTTGACTCTGTAATGTCAGTGCCAGATTCGACGTGGTGTGGCGCGTGTAGATTACGCGAGTGGCTCGAGGATTCCCTTCCTGACGGAACCATTTCCTCAGATATCTCGCGCATACTGCCGTCTTACAGAGGATAACATCTGCTCGCCAATAGTGTTTGTGATTCAGTTCGTACATTTCGATGTTGGGCATCAAGTACAGTGGCTTCGTCACCGGCCAGTCGGGTGCATCCACTAGTCCCTCCCAGTAGTGATTGAAGAAAAGCATGGGCGTGTTTGGACACAAGTCGTGATATCCGACCGATCGATTCCTCGCTTCGTCCTGAAACTTGACTTCCAATACCCAACAAGGTAACATCCTCGACTCTAAAACTGCTCTAACATACCTTTCAGTTAGTGATTATCCCTAACTCCGCTCTATCCTCGTCAAACGTACATTTCGTGTATGCAGCCGCATCTTCACAGTATCCGTACGAGCGGATCCCTCCAGGAATCAACACGTCCACATCGGGACAACGACGCAGCTTCTCTAATAGCTGCGGGTCGTCCCGATACACTATTTCATCAGTATTATTCTGCCCTGATTGTCCGAACGTCCAGGGTACGATACTGTCCTTGTGTGCAACACACCCTCGATGCAATGCCGCCTCATGGAGAATCTCCTCCGTGCTGATCCGCTGACTCCAGTCCGTCTCGAACACCGTGTCTGGGTACAAAACGTGCCTGGAATCTTCGTCGTCTTGAACTGGAACATCGATCCCCGCAGCGTTTAGCACGCGCCGGACCGGGTTGAGCGTCTTGAGACTCGACAACTCCGTCGCGATCGCGTACAACGTCAACGCCACTGACACACACAGCAGCAAATGCAGTAGCGACAGCCGCGCCACACAGCCACTGCGTCGGCTCATGACGGACTTATCTGGGAGACCGGCGAAACGAAAATGGACGGCATTAATAACGAAGACCCTTACCGTTCCTCAGGTAGTTAGTTACCACCAATATCCTCCAGGGTTCAGAGCCCGCTACAACGTCAGTGTCTTCTTTATTATCGAGGTGTCCAAAACCCGCCACGCAGCACCACTCAGCTATCTACCAACTTCACCGTTCGGACGGTTCGGGTGACGGCTTGGACTCGTCTTCGTGCCGTCTCAAGGTGCCGTGCAAACGGCCGAGGTGGCTGTGAGCACGCGCGAAGTCCCGGAGTTCCTGCATTTTCTGCGCGAAGAAGACCGTGTCGAAGTAGTACTGCTGCAAGGCCCTGTCAGCGCGCTTAGCTCGCTCTTCGGGTGTTGTGTTCTTCAACAAGTCCGTCACGGCGTCGCACACGGAGCGACCGCCAAAGTCGGCAACGAACCCCGGGACGCCTCTCAGAGCGTGCTCTTTCTTGGATTTCCCACCTAAGAACTGGCCGTCGTGTGCGATGGCTCTCGCCTTGATCAACGCACCGGACGACGGCGTGATCAACTCGTTCATCGGCGCTACATCCGTCGTGAAGATCAGAGCACGAGAAGACCGCGCCTGGTTAATGTAGTGTCCGTAACCCTCCTGTAAACTCGGACACATGAAGTACGCCGCATCGGTGATAAGACGTCCGAAAGCCGCAGGTTCCAGTCGTCCTGTGTGGAGAACAACGTTCCTGCTGCTGTCTATCCTTTTAGCATATTTCGCTTTAAACGCGCCGTCGAAAAGATCCTGAGCCATGTGCAGCTCCAGTCGAGGCAGATCGGGTCTCGCTAACCAGCAGTCCAAAACCTGTCGCGTTCCCTTTTGGATGCTGGTGCCTGCAGTGTGGAGGAACGTCACGTCGGAAAAGTTTTTATCCGGTCTAGCCTCTCTCTCGCTTGGCGTTAATTGACTCTTGTACGTTAACGCCAAGTTGGACGTCGTGTGACGGGTGTACAGTACTCTCGTTCCTCTGGGATTTCCCTCCTGTTTGAACCATTTCCTCAAATACCTTGCACACAGCGCAGTTTTACACAGAATCACATCTGCTCTCCAGTAGTGCTCGCTCTCAAGCTCGTACATCTCCATGTTGGGCATCAGATAGAGTGGTTTGGCGGCAGGCCAGTCCGGGGCATCCGGTAGTTCCTCCCAATAGTGATTAAAAAAAATCATAGGCGTGTTGGGACACAAATCATGGTACGTGATGGTTCGGTTCCTGGCTTCATCTTGAAACTGGTGCTCCAACGCCCACCGCGGCAGCATCCTCGCCTCTAAAACTACAAACAAACAAAAATAGTTAATATAATTATCGAGTAGAATATTCCTCATGAACGTACGTACATTTAGCGTACGCAGCGGCGTCCTCACAATATCCGAAGGAACGAAGTCCTTGAGGGAGGAATATATCCACGTCTGGACATTGTCGCAGCTTCTCAAGCAGCTGCGGATCGCTCTCATTCACTAGTTGCATCAGATTCTGAGTCTCGTTCTCTCCCGTCTGGCCGAATCTCCACGAGATTATGCTCGTCTTGTGCTTGACGCAGCCACGATGTAGCGCCGCTTCGTGGAGGATGTCGCTATCCTTAATGCGCTGGCTCCAGTCTGTATCGAATACAGCATCTGGGTAGAAGGCGTCGGCTCCTGTGGGCGGCTTGTCTGAGTCTTCGGCGGCTGCGGCGGCGTCCAGTACGTGGAGAACGTCCTGATACTCTTCTGGGTTGGCCGTTAAGGCGTCTGGGGACACGAACGAGAGCTCGAAGGCAAGCGCACCCAGTACCAGAGCTACTAATACGCCTAGCAACACACGCAGAGTGTTGTAGCGTGTAGAACTTACGCTGCCAGAGCGCGCTCGCGGAGGCGGAGCGGTCATAGCTACAGTTCGAGTTATTGTGCTGGAATCAGAAACGTTTGGACGAATGGGTGATGGAATCAGATGTAGCTCGTCACATGGCTACGTTGGTGTAATTGAGGATACGTGCGGCCTCGGTGATTGCGCGACGCACACACGAGATAGGGAACTGCGCTGCGGGGAAGGACGGGTGGAGAGATGCCTCGAGGTGACAGGATAGTGGCGCATTTGGGACGCTCCGTTTGAGATCAAATTGAAGCACTGCTTACCGGCCTGACATGTGAAACGGCGAGTGGGTTGTTGATCAACGCTGTGAGGCCTGGCTCAAGAGCACCGTGTCGTTTCACTATAGTTCGGTTGAGGTGTGAGACTTCGCACTGAGAGTAAGAACTCCGTCTGGAAAATGGAGAGCGCTCTCTTCGCTGTGTTTGTACCAGGACTATTCGGCTTTGGGCACAGAAGCAATTCAGATTGATCGATGCTCGACTTCTTGACGCTCAAAATAATCCTCAACTTAACTGTAATTACTTTTTTAGCCGTATACAAAACGCACATTTGATTTTTCCGTCCCGTCTCATGCTCCACTTTACCACCTAACCACTAGCCAGTCCCACACTTTAGCCAATTCCATACCCACTTCGGTCTAATTCGCGCTTCCTAGGGTTTGGTGCACAGAATTCACATGTGGAATTGCGGCTTATACCAGAGTAAGTATGTCAAACCATCTTGAACCCTAAAATACAACTTGCATGAGACAACAATTAAAAAGGCAGATACTTTGCCCTGAAAGTTTGAGGCTGACACCGTGCAGCGAGATTTTAGGACATGATAGTCACAGAGCCACAATCCGCTCGACTATCCCTCGTCCAGCGTCACTCTCTCACTCTCCTTGACGCCGCGCCCCACGTCCTCCGGCAGGGCGATGGACAGCAATAGTTCGCCTGCCAGCACGCGGTCCGCGCCCAACCCATGGATCCGCGGCATTCTGGCGCTTCTACTAGTCACAGGTCTACTCGCGCTGGCGCTGGAAGCCTCGACGCTCGATTTCAATCCGAAACTGCGGCGTGTGGCGCCCTCCAACGCGTCACTGGGCGTGCAGCAGTTGCTGCATCATCGCCAGCACTACGCAGAGCTTATCAATGGCTCTAGAGCTGGAGAGACGCAGCAGGACGCCACTGTCTCGCTGGAAGAGCTTCTGACGCTCCAGAACGCGTCTAGAGCCAATGCCAGCGAAGAGGTGACACCCGCAGACCTTTATCACTTGAGTTTGCTGCACGGTGCGTGCATCACACACAAAGACGCGATTGTTTCATGGGAATTCGGAGCTCCAGGACCTTTGCAGGACAACGAGGAGCACAATCTAGGCACGTTTATCAACGAAAACGACCCGGATCTGCTACAAAAGTTAAGACAATGTCCCGACGTGGACTTGTTCATGCCGTCGGGGGTGAGGAATAACGGATACTGCGAGGATACTATGGCGTATACCAAGTACTTGAACACGAGACTACTCCCACTGTGGGCGTTGACCAAGAAGATGCACGATCCCAAGTCGGGACGTGACGTAGACTACTTCGATCTGTGTCCGAAGACGCCCATGCTGTTCTTCCAGCACTACTGGGAAGATATCCCATCGTCGCCGCGATGGCCCAAGGGGAAAAAGATGTACCTGATGCCGAATATCGAGATGTGGGAACTGGACGAGACCCATTTCTGGCGAGTGGACGCTGTGTTGTGCAAGACGCGCATCTGTGAAGAGCGCGTGAATAAATGGTATGAGCAACAAGGAAATCCACATGATACCAAGGTGATTTATACCAAACATACGTCCTCGGACCAAGCCAGTTACGCGCGACGCGTACTCGGAGACGAAGTAAAACCCAAGAATTTCAGTGATGTCAGGTTTATTCACACGGTTGGAGGCAGCTACTGGAAAGGTACGCGACAGGTGATCGAGTGCTGGTTATCGCGACCAAACTTCCCGCCACTGGACCTGTATATTCACAATTGGGCATACGAAGGAATGTTCAAAGGCGCGTACAACAAGCGCATTCCGAAGAGCCAAATCAGACTCACAACGGATGAGGTAGACGCCAACACATTCAGTAAGGCTGTCGCTGAGAGCGCCTATTTCCTGTGTCCCAGTCAGATGGAAGGTTATGGTCACTATATGAACCAGGCACGTGCATCCGGGGGCGTTATTATCACTACCGACATGGATCCGATGAAGGAACTGATCCTGAACGATGAAATGGGACTAAAAGTACCGTCAAGACCTCGTCATGACCGCAATATTTTTCTTGGTGGGAGGAGTAAAAAGGGCTTAGGACTGAGAGATGTCCCGGGTATGGTAGCGCAATTCAGCACCAATGACTTGTGTAAGACGGTCGAGCACCTTCTCAACGACATCAGCATAGATCAGCGCAGAGAAATGGGCGAGAATGCTCGGTTACAGTATCACAAGGACACCAAGTTCTTCGAGCAGGCGATGATTGATCTACGCGTCCTAGCACGGCAGCATGCCAGTGAAAGTGACACTGAGGACAGCGAGGAGATTATTTCCAGTGCTCCTCGCAATTATATTCGCGACAAACCTACTACGGGGTAGCCAAGGCGCAGGTTAGAGACGCATAGTTTAGTAATAGACCAGCAAGTGCTGAGGTCCAGTTTACCCTCCAAAGGAACGTTAGATGTACATTTCGAGTGTACCAACAGCGTTATATTACAATTTAATTTCTGGCGAATTCGCTCAATTCTTGCATCGAGCGAGCAAAGAATTTCGTGTCTTGTTGGTACTGCTGCCTCGCTCGGGATCCCTTGGCTGCGCGTAGCTCGGTGGTGGTAGATAAATAAATTCTCGGATTGCAGTGCATAATCCACGGGGGTTATACAGTACCTGACTAATATGCCATCAGGGTCTTTCAGTCCATGTTCTCCTTTGAACTTCTTCGGATCATGTTGAGTTCTTGTCGGTATCAAAACTCCCATTTCATTCGACACGATCAACTCGTTCATCGGATGTGCGTCAGTGGTGATCACCACTCCAGCAGATGCATGCACTTGGTTAAGTAGTGACCGTAGCCTTCACTTCGACTCGGACACATGAAGAACGCTGACTCAGCTGTCAACTTGCTAAAGCCTTGAGGCTCTAACATGCCATGGTTGATCTGGACAGGACTGCGGGCACGGTCCAACCTGCGCTGGTATGTCTGTGGAAACAGGACGTTGTACGAACTATCGTCGATATAGACATCCAGTTGAGGCATCCCGGATGACAGTACCCAGCAGTCCACAAGCTCTCGTGTGCCTTTCCAAACACTCGTTCCAGCCGTGTGGATAACCTTAACGTTGAAAAAAATCCTTTGGAGCGATGGAATCGTTACCTAGACGCTGTCTTGCAAACTCCGCCTGGTCCGACGACGTGTGTTTCGTGATAAACACATTTGTGTTGCGTGGGTTACCGTTCTCCTCGTGCCGGCGCGTCACGCTGTCGTTGCACACGTGGGTCTTGCACAGCACAACGCCGACTCTCCAATAGTGCGAAAGTGTGAGCTCAATCATCTCGATGTTCGGCATCAGATAGAGCGGTTTGTCCTTTAGCCAGCGCGGAGACTCCGGTACGCCGTCCCAGTAGTGGTTGAAGAAAATCATTGGTGTCTTGAGACACAAGTCGTAGTAGTCCACTTCCCTTCCGAGAGTTTCATCATAAAACTTGGTCCCCAAAACCTACATCGGCAGCAATCGCGAGTCGAGATCTAAGCACATAACACCGTCAGCATAAAACTACTAGAAACCACAGTAGACGGACGTACACTTGGCGTACGCTACTGCGTCCTCGCAGTATCCGTTCCCACGCAGTCCAAACGGTTGGAAAATGTCCACGCCGGGGCAGCACCTCAACCTTTCGCTTAAGTTGCTGTCGTTGATGAGTTCGTAGTCATTGTCTGCCGTTGCGTTCTGCCGTTGGTGGTGATCCGAACTGCCAGGGCACCACTGCGTCTTTGTTGGTGACACAGGCTTCATGCAGCAGACTCAGATGCAGGCGGTCATCTATAAGAACTTCAATGTCATCTTCTGATTCCACCCACGCAGGTAGATCGTTGGCAGTCTCGTCGTCCTCATGCCACGCGATGCCGAAGTTCACTGACAGCGAGTCTCCATCGGCGACGTCACTGACGCCACGCAGCGAACTCTCCAACACGAGTGTCAATGCACATAGCCCCACGATATCGAGCAGGAACCCTCGCAGCTGTAGCGCTGGGTCTTGCTTCATGGTTTATGCAGAGATGAAGTGGGGTGGTGGTCCGGCTCAACGATGATGATCATTTGGCTCCTGCCCGTGCCCTATGTATGCATCTCCTTAACGTTTGACTCACGGTTTGTACCATGTCACAGAAACCGCTCGCCAGATGTAGTTTTGTGTATGATTCGTGTAGAGCTAAATATCAAGTTAACCTGAGATTTCGGTGTGCCGTTTCCCATTTCGTTGTACACTAATTCGTCATAGCAGCACATTTATCGAATTGTGTTGCACTGCACTGTACTGCCTGCGCTGCACCAGTTTCCATTGGCATCAACCATGGTCAAGTCCAAGCCCCCAGCTCGGCAGCAATGGCTGCACCGCCTTCTTGTCTTCCTCATTATGATGGGTTTGCTCACCCTCATGGTGCAGATTTCTTCGCTTCTCGGGCGTTCAGGTGACCAATTAACCGGCAGTGCGCGACTCCGACGTGCCATCAGTCAGCGGATCCCGTGGCGCCATCGCAGCAACCGCAGCGAATTACAGGCGGTTAATGAATTGCAACCGGTCACCAATGAATTGAAAGAATACGAAGGGGAGCCGACGCCAGTTGCAGACACTGGAGACAACGAAGTGTCGAGCGAGGACCTGTTGCACTTGAGTCTGTTGCACGAGCGTTGTGTTACCGACACGGACGCAGTTTTGCCCTGGCAATTCGGCAGTCCCGATCACCAATCACCCACGGCAGCAGCCAGCAATCCAGAGGTTGTGGTGCACCAGAACGACTCGATTTTGCTGCAAACGCTCAAGCAGTGTCCGGACGTGGACATTTATCTACCCAATCATTTGCACGGCAATGGGTACTGCGAGGATGCAGTAGCGTACGCCAAGTGTGAGTCTTGAGACATAGTGTGGTTTAATTTACTTGATCTGATGCTTATTTTATGTCTATTTGTGATGCAGATTTGAATTCAAGACTGCTGCCCCTGTGGGCACTGCAAGTCAAGATGTTCGACCCGGAGCTTGGACGCGACGTGGACTACTTCGACTTGTGTCCCAAGACGCCGATGATCTTCTTTAACCACTACTGGGACGACGTGCCGTCCATGCCGCGCTGGCCCGAGAACAAACCAATCTATCTTATGCCAAATATTGAGATGATCGAGCTGACTCCAGAATTCTACTGGAGAGTGAATGCCGTGCTGTGCAAGACGCAGATCTGTTTCGACCGAGTGACCAAGTGGTACGAGCAAGAGGGCAATCCACGCAACGCAGAGGTTTTGTACACGAAACACACGTCTTCGGACCAAGCGCAGTTCGCTCGCAAGCGTTTGGGTGAAAGTGCCATCGCTGCGAAGGATTTCTCGAACGTCACGTTCCTACACACGCCCGGTACCAGTATTTGGAAAGGAACTAGAGCAGTACTGGACTGCTGGACTTCGATGGCCGGCTTACCGCCGCTGGATGTGTACATTAACGAAAGTGCTTACACCTACATGATGCCTCCGCCATTCCAGACCAAGCTGAACCATAGTCGCAGTCCCGTTAACGTCCATTTGGGTATGGTGGAGCGCTCTGAATTCACTAAGATCACTGCAGAGGCTGCGTTCTTCATGTGTCCAAGCAGAAGTGAAGGCTACGGTCACTATATTAACCAGGCACGAGCGTCTGGAGCGGTTATCGTTACGACAGACGCAGCTCCAATGAACGAACTCATTACCTCGAGAGAAATGGGAGTGCTGGTCCAAACGAGGCATCAACAAGACGATAGAATGCTACTGGGTGGCAATTTCAAGGGAGAGCACGGCCTGAAGAACGTCAATGGTCTCGTTGCCGCATTTTCCTCCTTCCATCTATGTCATACAGTTTTGGCAATGCTGAAGTCCACGACATCTGAACAGCGCGCAGCTATGGGAGCCAACGCACGTCGACAATACCATGAAGATACGAAATTCTTTGCGGAAACGATGCAAGAGCTGCGAGAATTCGCAAGGAACGGAAGATAATAAAATGATGTCATTAACCATGTGAAAGGTTATTGAATCTAAAGTGATGAAGATATTATTATAATAAATCCGTTGATGCTGGGGAGATAAATACATTGAGCATGAGCACGTGGCAGTCAAACCATGTGCTCATGCTCAAACCCGCAGAAGCCAGTGGCGCAGTTTGTGCCATGAATACGAGAAGCTTTGCGAGGATTTGCAGTTGTCGATTCCACGTGGAGTGGCTTCAGGTATCTCGCCGCCGTCATGGACAAATTGAGCGCAGAGGAGCCTTCACGCGGCCGTCGGAGCTGGGCGCTGCTCCTGCTCGTACCGCTCGTAGGTGTGGGACTCTTCACGCTAATTGTGGAGACGACGTCACTGCTTGGACCACCGGGAGATAAACTCCTCGGTCTGCATCGGGCAATCGGCTTGACATGGCGCAACCGCTTCAGCTACTTCTTATCTCCCGACGAGGCTGTTGCAGATGAAGACCTGCTGCATCTGAGCTTACTACACGAAGTCTGCATTACGGACACGAATGCATCGCTACCGTGGCAGTTCGGTTCACCAGGGAACCAAGCTGTAGGAGGAACGGCCAATAACTCCCAAGTACTGATGCACAAGAACGACAAGGATCTACTCCAAAAGCTTCGCCAGTGCCCGACCGTCGACGTTTTCCTGCCGCATAACGTGCATACCAACGGATACTGCGAGGACGCTGTCGCCTTTGTCAAATGTACGTATGGTTTGTGCTGTGACTTTTTTTGGATGATTAAAAATTAATTGTGCCGATTTGGTATGAACAGATCTTGAATCCCGACTATTGCCTGGGTGGATTCTAGAGACCAAGTTCTTTGACCCTAATCTCGGGCGTGAAGTGGATTATTTTGACCTGTGCCCTAAAACACCCGTGCTTTTCCTGGATCATCATTGGGGTGGAGTGACCGCGTCTCCACGATGGCCAAAAGAAAAACCCATCTACATGGTTCCCAATATCGAAATCGTTGAACTAACCCCAATGCACTACTGGGGAGTTGATGCGGTGCTCTGCAAGACAAACGAATGCAACGATCGAGTGACGAAATGGTATGAACAAGAGGGCAACCCACGCAACGCCAAGGTGTTTTATACGAAACACACGTCAACAGACCCAGGTTTATTCGTCCGCAAGCGTTTGGGTGAATACGCTGTGTCGGATAAGGATTTTTCCAATATCAGGGTTCTTCATACGGCAGGAACCAGCGCTGCGAAAGGCACGAGTGAGGTTCTAGAGTGCTGGACGTATACGTCGGGTCTGCCTCCACTCGACGTATACATCGACCGCAAGCCGTTCTATCGCTTGTTCCCAGCCTCGTACAAAATGAAAATTGCGCGCAGTCTCAGCCCTGTGAGCATCCATCTGGGCATGATGAATCGCATGAATTACAGCAAAGTTGTTGCTGACGCCTCGTTCATCATAAATCCAAGCTACAGCGAAGGCTATGGCCACATTATCAACCAGGCGCGTGCTTCAGGAGCTGTCATTATTACGAGCGATGTGCCTCCGATGAATGAGATGATCATAGCGAATGAGTCGGGGATATTGGTATCGTCGAAACGTGAGAAGCACCCTATGGTGATGCTAGGCGGCAAGTACAAAGGAGAGCATGGCTTGAAGGGCGTTGGGGGTCTTGTGGCCTCCTTTCAAAGCTCCGACGTCTGTGAAGCGGTTCAACGAATGATGCGGTCAACCACGCCTGGAGATCGTGCGGAAATTGGGCTGAATGCCCGTCGGGAGTACCATTCAGATACCAAGTACTTTGCCAACGCAATGCAGGAAGTGCGAGAACATGCCAATAAATAATACCAATGCTGTGGATTTTGTCGTAGACATCAGTGATGGCGATGGAGCTTAGATTGAATTGCAAGGATGAATCGATAAATTACGATTAAAAAGGTTATGGTACAACGAAATTTATGGTACATCGAGAACAAGGATATGTATCATCGTCTACAATATTATGCTGTTCATTAACTTTGTTGGAACGACGTTGTAGATTGCAAAGTTATGGAGTGCTCTATAGAGACATACACCTTCACTGTGGACGGTAAGCTTATCATTCACGTTTCACATTCCAAGACCTGGATACTGCCGCAAGTTTTTTTAAAAGCATAAAACAAATGGTTCACGATGCTTTTTTTTCATTCGGAATGATTTTGGAAGAGAAGGAAGGGATGTGTGTTGTGGCATCTGTCTCTGTGTGCTTTACATCACCATCCTGGCCGCTCAGCAAGTACGCAACACGAAAAACCTTGAGTCTCGCCCCTCGATCGACGCTCAGTTCCCGTTGAGCTCTAGGACAACCGCTTCGCCATGGATAAACCGCGCCAATCGCCGCGAACAAGAAGCCTCGAGTTGTATCGCTTGTTCGTGGTTCTCCTGGTCTTATGGGGCTTCGTTATTGTACTACAAACGTCGTCACTGTTCGAGGCTACAAAGTGTCAACTAATCAGTAGCTCGCGGCTGCAAAGAGCCTTTAGTATCAGGACACCGTGGCGCCGGAGCGACGAAGACGAAGACGAAGCGTATGAGCTCTCGGCTGATGCTGGCGACCCGAGCGAAGTGTCCGAACAAGACTTGCTGCACTTGAGTCTACTACACGAACATTGTGTATCGGATGTCAACGGATCGCTGTCCTGGGAGTTTGGTAGTCCAGAGCATCAATTATCCAACGCATCAGCTAGTAATCCAGAGGTTGTGATGCGCCAAAGTGACTCAAATCTACTGGAAAAGTTGCGCCAATGCCCCGACGTGGATATTTTCCTACCGACGGATTTACATGGCAATGGATATTGCGAGGATGCTGTCGCCTACGCGAAGTGTAAGTTCTCTAAATGTTGCTAAATGTTATGAAAATTAACTAACTGTTTTCTTGTTTCTAGACTTAAATTCTCGTCTGTTGCCTAAATGGGCGCTCGAAGTTAAACTCTACGATCCGTATCGCGGATACGAAGTTGACTATTTCGATTTGTGTCCCAAGACGCCCATGATCTTCTTCAATCATTACTGGGACGGCGTGCCACTGATGCCACGTTGGCCCAAGGATAAACCTATTTATCTAATGCCTAACATTGAGATGTTTGAGCTGACGCCAGCACATTATTGGAAAGTGGACGTGGTGCTGTGTAAGACACAGGAATGTTACGACCGAGTGACGCGTTGGTACAAACAAGAGGGCAACCCACGTAACACACCCGTGTTCTACACGAAACACACGTCTTCTGACCAAGCTCTCTTCGCTCGCAAACGTATGGGCGAACGTGTTATTAGGCCGAAAGATTTCTCCGACATCAAGTTCATCCACACTGCTGGTACTAGCTCTGCAAAAGGCACAAGGGAACTGTTGGAATGCTGGATATTTGTACCGGGACTACCTCAACTGGACGTGTACATCGACGACAAGCCGTTCAACCTCTTGTTTAAAGAAAAGCTCAAGATGTACCTCAAGTTCAGTCGCAGTCCCGTCAACGTTCACGTTGGTTTAGTTGAACGTTCAAAGTTTACCAAGTTGACAGCAGATACTACGTTCTTCATGTGTCCAAGTGTAAGTGAAGGTTACGGTCACTATATCAACCAAGCGCGTGCAGCTGGAGCTGTCGTTGTCACCACCGACTTATCTCCTATGAACGAGCTCATTACGGCGAACGAGACGGGTTTCCTGATCCCAGTTGAGCGTCGAAAACACTCTAAGATGCTCATGGGAGGGGCCTATAGAGGAGAGCATGGATTAAGGGATGTCGATGGCCTTGTGGCAACATTCCGAGGTCCCAACGTCTGCGAAGTGGTTAGAGAAATGATGGCCTTAACTACAACAGAGCAGCGAGCCGCCATGGGCGCCAACGCTCGTCGAGCGTATCATGAAGACACCGAGTTCTTCGCTAAGGCAATGCAAGAGCTACGGCAGTTCGCAAGACGGAGTAATTGAATAGATTTAGTCACTTTGTTCGTCTTCTTCAGCGAATGTGTGCACTCGGAGAATAGAAGACGCTTGGATCTGGTACGCGTCGCCTTGCTCTGCTTGACCTCGCCACTTCATGAGTTGACCGAGCTGCATCAACGACTGAGCCTCCAGCTTCCAGTTGCCAGTCTCCCTCGCCAGTACGAGCTTCTTCTGCAGTTTATCTTCTTCGACCACCGTGTCGATCGGAGGGATGTCGTGTTGCAGATACTATAATACGCAGTCCTTCGCAGTTAGAATACCGAGCAAAGACGTTGTCCGAACTCTCAACTCACCCTGGTACGCTCTGTAATGTACACGTAGCGATTCTTAGGCCACGGTAATACACACAACGAGTAAGTAAAGTTTCGTAAAAGAACTGTATCAGCGGTGTAGTCTCCGCGTACATCCTTGCTCTTTTTCTTCTTCGCCTTGGTAGGTGATGGGGGCATCAGCTCGGAAAGTGTCGACGGAAATAGTCAGACACAACTTGATAGAGGCGACGTTGCGATAAGAAAAGGTATCATTGAGGCCGCTTTGGTATCGCAATAAGGCATTTCAAACTTCATTCGCCCCGTCTCAATGCAGAGACAAGGTGCTGGATGAACGGATCATGTCGCTACATGTACATGTAATAGCGACTCGCTATCCTACGGCAGGCTGAGCCTGTTCATTCTTGAATTCACCCACTTCCAGTCAAGGCAGACAGTTTCGAGTATGGTTGAGCTTAGGTGGCAAGCCAGATCTCCATTACGAAGCAGATTGGGACACGTCCGCAATGTGACCCGATTGTCTCGCTGAGGAAGATCGACCGGGTGAAGATCAACCACACTCGCGTACGAGGCGGCGCCGTCTTCTACAAGGTCGAAGTGTATCGCTAGCGCTTGAAAGCTAACCATTACCAACCGAACTACGTTGTCCTGCGTCGATTCAGCGACTTCGACTTGCTCTGTCGTCACGCAGCGCAGCACGCTCGACGTGAGGTTGTCGGTGCGTGTCGCTACTGCGACCGCTTACGGTTGTTCATGCTGCATTGCTACACACAGCCAAAGACGATCGTGAAGCTCTGCGCGGGTGTTGACACGCGGAAGAAGATACTCGAGAGATTCCTCAATCGGAAGATTGATCTCACCATTACAGATGAGAGAGCAGCGCTGGGAATTCCACGAGTATGTTGGTGCCTTTCGCGCTATCCCGGTTATTGTCGACCAGTTTGTGCGCAACCGATACGTAGTGTGAGCGAAGGAGGTAGTTGATTGCGAAAACCAGTCGATTATGGAGGTAAGTTTACCATCTCCTGAATCTACTTGTCAGTAGTGGAGTTTACGAAATGGTAAGTGCCGTAATACCTTCAAGACTCCAGATCTCGCAGTATCCTAGCAGTTTGGCTAGTCACGCCATCAGCCACGATCGATACGTGGTTGAACTATTAGTCGTCTACCTTGAATTCATTCAGACACATAAGATGCTGCCAGGCATTATACCAGCAATACTGGATGGAGTCTCAAAACAATGTTCCTCATTTCGAACCTGCTTTAAATCGAACAAGCTCGTTTGATGAAGTTCCAGTCGACAGTCGCTCTCTTCACTGCGTTGGCTGCTATCTCGATTAGTAGCGTCATCAGCACTCCCGGTTCATGGAACTCTTACATCCAGTCTCCTGCGTCTCGAGACGTTGTTCCAGAAAACATCATCGAGACATCCGGCAACGTCAAGCTGTCTGAGTCGAACCCGTTGGCTGCAACGCTCTTCGGTAACGGCTCCACCGCCACCTTTGACTCAGATATCGGGTGTTGTCACCGTTGACTTTGGTCCAGCGGCTCGCAGTTGGGTGTCGCCTTCTCCGAGAACAAGCGGTACATCGGTACCACGTCGGATCGCGCTACCGGTCCGCTTGTGGATGGTACGCTTTACGCCCCTGCCGAGCCTGAGTCCACTTTCACCTTTGGTCGCGAGTTTGGACGCGGTGGGTTCCGCTATCTTACGGTTTCTACGAGCCCAGATGCTACTGTCGAAGTGACAGGCATCTCGACTCTCTTCACTGCTGCTCCCAGCACGGAGGACGATAAGTTGCGTGAATATTCCGGCTACTTTTACTCGGACGACGACCTGCTTAACCGTATCTGGTATGCTGGCGCTTCTCCCCCTGCTATTACCGCAGGGTGGGCGAACAATGCCACGATTGAGAACGTGAGCGTTGATGCTGAAGTCTTCGTGGATGGTGCTAAGCGTGACCGTACGCCGTGGCCTGGAGACTACGGTGTGGCTACGCTTTCCAAGGCGGTACCGCTGAATGGGGACAACCTTCTATCCGTTCGCAACGCGCTTGAATCGATCATTGCCATGCAGGCTTCAAACGGTGAGTTCCCCTACGCTGGTACGCCACTCGGTCGTGGTTACCAGGAAGCAGGAACAAACTCGGACACATATCACCTCTGGACGCTCATCGCAGTAGCAGACTACACGATGCTCTCGAATGATCAGACCTTTGTGACGGGAGTATGGGACCGGATCCAGCGCGGCTTTGAGTTTACTCTCGCGAAGGTCGATACTTCCGATTCCCTTCTCAACGTCACAGACCTGAAGACTGGGGGCGTGTGGGCCAGGGAGGCAAGAACCCCGCCGCCAATTCGTTACTATACAACGCATTGGTTTCGTACGTGAAGCTGGCAGATGAGCTCGGCTACGGCGAGCTAAGCTATGCCGGCAAGTTGTTCAGCGAAATTGCTAAAGACCTGAAGAGAGCTGTCAACGTCAAGCTCTGGGATGCCTCGGTAGGATTCTTCCGTGACAACACAACAGCGCTCGGTGCCGAGTTCTACCCGCAAGATGGGGACGTGCTTGTAGTTCACTTCAACGTGACTGAATCGCTGGAACGCTCTGCCACAATTTCGCAGAGCTTGGCCACTCGCTGGAACGAGTTCGGTGCTGTATCACCTGAAGCTCTGGGCTCGATCTCCCCCTTCATGACGAGCCTGGAGATCGATGCTCACCTGCGTGCCAACCCGGGCAACGCGACGTTGGCTATGGAGATTATGCGTCGCCAATGGAATTATATGCTCAACAACTTCAGCAACTCCACCACGATCGAAGCGTACTATTACACTGGAGAGTTAAAGTATCCGTTCTACGAGGCCGTTGAGAAGAACCTCGGCAGCTATATTTCACACGCGCACGCTTGGTCTACGGGTCCGACTGCGTCTTTGACTCTACAGATAGGCGGTCTGAGCCCTTTGAAAGATGCCGGGAAGAAGTGGGAATTCGTCCCTCATGCCGCTGGGTCGAATGTTGGCCAGCTGCAGACTGGCTACACGCTGGCGACGGGTGAGCTCATTGTGGAGTGGACGACTAAAACTTCTTTACCGCTACGATTTCTACACATTAAGATACAACGGGGTCGATCTCAGTGCCCACATTTGGCAAGTCGCTCGACTCGATTGAGATCTCTATCAACGGGAACATCATTTGGTCGAACGATGCGTCGTTGTGGGGTGGTTTGGGCCTCGCAAAAGGATCCGACGACTATGTGACGGTGTCGGACGTCTCGAACGGAGGCTCGTTCACGATCGTGGCGAAGGAGGTAGGTAGCGAAAGTGGTTTAAATGCTACGTCTTGTTGAATTGTCGGGAAAATGCAGTTTCTGACTTGATAGAAAAAATATTTTGAGACGCCCTCTCGCTGACGAACCACTTACCGCATGCATTAATACACATACTGAGTCTTATTATCCTTGTCCGGTTGAGAGTGCACCAGATGATCACGAAAGACAAACACCTACGATTATCATCCAGCACGATCGGTCGACAATAAAAAAGGCGGGCGTTTTGGGACTGAGCTGATTTTTTTCTGTTCGAGACGTGGGTTGGTGGATATTAACAGTATCCGCTCTACCACTTTGCAATCAACAGTGGACGAGGTAAGACTTGAGCATGGATAAACCAGGAAGTGCGTGCGATATTGGGGATAACCATCGCATCAGCAGCACCAAGACAAGACGCAAATATTTCTGCTCGCTTCTCGCGGTGATCCCAATCTTCGCGTTGTTGCTGACCGGACTCGTGGTCCTCGATGTCATCATGGAGACCAATATCGTCTCACACTCTCCTGCGTCCATCCTACTAAACTACCAGGGGATCTGCGTCCCGTCGATCGTGAACACGAGCTCCATTGAGTACCATTCTGACGACAGATACTACACCAAGCTCAAGGACATGGGCCACCTCCCAGAGCCAGTCTTCCGCAACGACCACACCAATCTCTGCAGCGACTGGTCTGGCAACCTAAAGAAGTACAGCTACTGCTTACCGATCTCCGGTCGGAAGGACACGCCGTTCTGTGAGACACCAGACCGCTTGGACCTACTTAACCTCCGCTCCTCCAAGTCGATATGCTACGCCAGCGTGCTGCACATGCTGCTGGTTGAGGTCTACGAAGAGCTCCAAGCTACAGGGAACACCCCGTTTCTCGCCTTCGGGTCGCTACTGGGAGCCGTACGCAACACGACACTGATCCCATTCACCGAAGATGCGGACATAGGGTTCGTGGGTGACCTGCAGCAAGAGGACGCATTGAGAGACGCACTCCGACGAAAGGGATATCACATGTTCTTCATGAATATTTGGCGAGTCTGCGTCGCCCCGACACATCCTCTGGCTGGGTACCTGTACGACCCGAGCTTGCCTATCACCGAGGAATATGCTGTACCATACTTGGACCTGTACAAGATGGAGCAGAAGAAGAATGGTGGCTGGAATGTGGAATTCTGGAAAGGGAACCATGGTCGCGTCCTCCCCGACCACAAAGTGAAACCTTTTTCCCAGGTGACAATCAACGGGATGGAATTCGACACTGTATACGATCCCAAATACTTTTTGACGAAGGCGTACGGCTCAGACTACATGACTCCAAAACCACGGAGCGGGTAGCTTTCATCTAGGTCTGAGGAGCCGTGCAACGATTTATATTAAAAATAATACATTATTATTACAAGTTTTGTAATAAGTTATTAATAAATGTTCAGTTGCTATTAACCCTTTCGAATAGTATTGATGGCGTGAGATGCGCCAACTGGCCACTACACTGCCTTTGAGTGCATTGCCTCGCACTCTTCTATATATGCATATATAGTGAGAGCACCAGACCGAGGCAACTAAACTGACGTTTTGCCTTAGCGAAAATATAACGTTAAGTCGCGTCTAAACTATACACTATACAGTATGCGCACTTTGCAAAATTTTAAATAAGGAAATATAACGTTAGAGTGGCTATTTTAGCTAGTAGCTTCTGGCGGGTCGGGTCGAATTAGAGGCCTGCATCAAGGAGGAGTGGGCTCGTATTGAGCCCGACTACATCAAGTAGCTCGTCAAGAGCATGCCAAAGCGTTTGCACTTGGCGATGGCGCTGAAAGGGGCTACAACGCATTACTAGAGGACAACTAGATGACACAGAGCGCATATAGTTTGGCGTGGCCGCTTAACGTTATTTTTTCGCTAGTAAAAACTACTGCCCCTTGTCCAACTAGACTTTCAGGGTCGTTATACCATTGCTTTACACGGTTCATAGTGGTTAGTTTGATACCAAGTTCACACTACCTGGGGAGAAACCAACAATTTTCGAGTGCGTATATAGTGTTGACGTGCACTGTAAATAAAAATTGTGCTTCATTTTTGTTTATAAAGTCGTAAAAAATGAATCATATTTTTAATGAAGTTTGAATTTGAAATTCATGATACTATATTTATACTGAGATAGCAACTACCGTAGTTCAAGTTTAGTTAGATTGATTGTCACCATTCGATTGGCCTGGATAGATACTTCACTGAAAATGGGTCTATAAAACGTCAATTGCTGCTCTTTCAAAAGTGGCAAAAGTGAGAATTCGGGTGATCGCTGTCGATGCTGTGGATCGGGCAAGCCGAGCAGCCTGGGCTGCGCAGGACCGCGATAGTGCTGAATTTCGTTATCTCCTCTGACTCAATCGCTTTAAGAGACATTGGTGGGCCGCCGACCGCGTCCGTGACCCCATTGCGACTGGCGAGGATCACGGGTGAAGCCGAACGGCGTCTCTTCTTTTAGTAGACCAGCCCAATGTTAGCCTTGTAGCTTTCCTGGAAATGTCGACTGCACTGTCCGTTCTGGAACGTGAACAAGCGACCTGGAGTCAGTATCATTGCATGAATCACAACAAGTGTGTTGTATATCTTGACGAGAGTTAGCTCAAGAAACTGCGCCTCATTGTCCGGGTACCCAATATCCTTTTGAACGGTTGTTGCACCCATTTCTTTTTATAAAGAATGAGTGCAACAACCGTACAATAGGCTTTAAAAATATAAAAATTTACAATACGTTTTACACGGCCTATGAGTATTTATGTTAAAGGAAGCTATCTCAGCCCCCGCGAAGCTCTAGTTACTGGTACTATCTTAAACAATAAAATGAATGTCTGTCTGTCGTGTTACGCTTTTCCGCATTTTTATTGGCTGAAAACGATAACATATGTAAGTACATTTCGGACATGCTCCGAGTGGCTTGAGCGAGCTCGACCGAACACGACAAAGCAAAGATGAGCTCGAAACCGTACCGTTCGCTTGTGGGCAGCTTGATGTACGTGGCATGTGGTACGCGGCCCGACATTTCGATCACCGAGTCCAGTTGAGTCGATTTTTGGAGAGTCCCGGACAGAAGCACTGGGATGCCGGTGCGCTACCTGTTGAAGACCAAGAATGTTGGCACTACGTACGATGGACGCCAAGGAACGGAGCTCGTCGCCTACTCGGATGTAGATTGGACAGGCAAACAGACGATCGACGCTCAGTGAGCGGTTTGATGCTCATGATGCACGGTGTTCCTGTGGTGTGGCGTTCGACTTTCCAGAACACCGTCGCATTGAGCTCTAATGAGGCCGAGTACATAGCCCTCAGTGACTGCGTGAAGGAGGTGGTGTGGATGCGACTTCTACTCAAGGACATTGGCTCGGAGCAAGATAATAGAATGGTGATCTACGAAGCCAACCAAGGCGCCATGGCTCTGGCCAATAACGTTGGTCTGGAGTACGTGGACACCAAGAACCAGCTTGCCGATTACCTCACCAAGGGCTTGTCGACCAAGCCGCTGCGCTACTTGGTGGATCGCAGCAACTTCGGATCCAAGCCCGAGACATCGAATTGAGTGAGGGTGTTGTGGTTGCACTTCGCTGTCTACTCGACTGGATGCCCCGCGGCGTGCGCGTGCCGAGCGCGTACTGCAGTTGAATGACAGGAATGGTACGATCTGATTGGCAGATCATTTGGGATCCTGGATTGTGATTGGGCGACAACTTCAATTTAGACTATCATGGGATCGACCGCGCGAAAATAATCGTGACATGTGGCGTTCCCGTTACATCAAGCGTTCCCGTTTCAAATGACAGGACCCGTATGGTTTGTATACCCTTTTCAAGTGCTCTACAGGAGGGATAGTAGAAGCAGTGCATGTAGGAGGTAGGAAACTGCTAGCACCAAACTCAATCAATCTCACTTTCAGATTTCCATTCATCGACTCACATCGACTACAAGCCTCGTTCGCATCGTCCTACACTCTCAATTAGCACAACCTTAACGGAATAGTATTGCTGTTCCCCAACATAGTGGTAGCACTATGTCGAATATGCCATGCCTGCCGTCTGAGTGCGAATCCTTCTAGGCTTGCCTGTTGTGGCACTCTATCGGACGTGCAGGGCGTGAGCATGGTGCTTCTTTGGTGAAGCGAAAGAACGGTTAGCTGCACTAGTAGTGATCCATGCAAGGCCTCCAATGTACATGGCTAGCGCTTACATTCTAAGTGTCGCATTTTGCCAAGAGAAATTAGTACAAAGAAGATCGCGTTAGTCTAGTTAAAAGACAAATAATAATATGCAGGATAACGTTAGTCCGGTTAAAATATCTGTTGTGCCATGTCTCTAAAGTGCCATCGAATAGATCGTTCAGATTTCTACATTCACGCTATCATAGATGCCACCCCACACCACCAGAGCTCTTTTTGACATTTCCACTCGGTTTACGTTTGAATTAACCTTAGTATTAATAGTGTCTTCCATGTGGAGACCGATGATTTCTGGCAGGGATAAAGAGGATACATTAAGTCTTAGTCTCATCTACTGGTATTGAGCAAGCGGCGAGGCCGAGTTTAAGACTTTTGTGAAGCTAATACCAATCATTCAAACCATTTGGAAAATTGCACCAAGGCAAAGAACTACACCAAGACGACTGTGGCAACGTTTTCTTCTCGCAACGATGCATGCTGTGCTGTAGCTCCGCTAGCGCCGTCCAGATCCCGAGCCAGGATAGGTTTCAACCTTGGGCTTATTAAACCAGTCAAAGTCATGGAGCGGTAACTCATAGCAAAATCGAATAAGGCCATGGATACAATCGAAGAAAGACTGGGAGCATCATGGCTGTATAAGGTCAAAACCATTTTCAAGATGAGTCCTGGGACCTCGAAAAGACTCAAATCGATGAAGAAGAATCCTAGTCTGCGGAAACAATTCGAGAAGATGAATAATGAGCCTGCTTTCACAAACTTGAGTGCAGAAAACTGCGAAATTGAAACATCAAGTCGTCTCTCGTGTGAAGCAGCCAACATGTACACTTGAAAAGCTAAAAACTATCGCGAAAAAAACTACTGTTATCAAACAAACTGAAACGGTTATAAAGGCAATCGCATGACAGGATTGCCCTATATAACCGTTTCAGTCTGGTTGATAGCAGTACTTTTCTTCGCGATAGTTTTTTTTAGTATCGTTTTGGCGTTATTGATCACTTTTGTCGGTATGGTTTTTGCTACGAGTGTGGAAGAAACTGAAGTATCACATGCAAAAAACATTGGCCTTGGTAAGCCAGATCCTACAGGATTGCTAGCGTCAATTCATAGTATTCATGGATATAATACCTTTGTGTAACGCCTAAGAATGTTGGTCTCGCGTTTGGCATTGCATAGCAATCAGTTTGTGGACCAACTTTCGATATAACAAGGTTATCATAGAAGTGCGCATGATTTTTAAAAATGTAATCAAATTTGAGCAAACTATTAGAAGCGTAAAAACAATTGTAAAAAAGTATTATCTATTGTACACTACCTAAGAACATCCCAGCGCTAGCTAAGTAAAGTTAAACGCATTTTTGTGCCAGAAATATAAGTTTAGTTTTATCCAACTACTGGTGGAGAATCTCCACAGGAGAGTGTAGATTGGTTAGTTTGATTGGAGTATCTAACAAAACAAATTAAAAAAAAAAACTTTATCAGTTTTTTATGGTCAAAAACATTTTCTAACCATTAGAAAACCACATTCAAAGTTGAAGTTTATGTCACGCTACGGATGCAATGGTGCACTGCAAGTGCATGACTAGCACTAAGAGAGCTTAGTCGTCACTAGCCGCGTAAAGCAGCTCGTCTAGCAGACTCCATGGAGGTGGTAGTTGAGAAATTGCTGCTGCTAGGGCCTCTTGTTCAGCAAGTTCTGCTTCAGTCAAATCAAGGCCGTCGTCATTTTCATTCACAGCATACTCGTCGTCACCGGCGCTGGATCCGATACCAATTGCGATGGCAACCATGCGCTATTCGAAGCGCTGTCGGCCCTCTGGAAGCTTCTGTGTTGCTACGGCTGCATTATGCGCGACCAACTTGCTCTTCGACTTTCCCTGGATAGCCTGTTTCGAGTAGGAGAATGGATTCTCTTCGCCACCTTGTGATGCCGTTCAACACCCGCACTGAACGATGGTGATGCGTAGAGCTGAAGCAGTTTAATATCTACTTGCAAGGGCTAGGTCGGTCTTAGCTGACAAGTTCAACTTGAGCTGAAACCAAAATGATACGCAAAAAAAACAAAAAAACGTTTCTAATATGTTTATCAGTTTGTTTCGCCATCTAAAAAAGTGATTCCATACTGGAGATATTCCAAGCTATGCGAACTTCGTATTCGGTCCAACTGCATACTATACATAAGTATATCGCATTGGGACAAAGCCATTATACCTTGGTACTTGGAGCTTTTATTTTAGTATTATTAATAACAGTAAAGTATGTATAAAATATTTTTAAAAATAAAATCTAGGACGAAAACGGATATAAAACGCATGGCTACCAAAATATATCGCTGTCGACAGTTAATTCTAATCCTTACCCAAAACGTATCTGTGTGGAATATTGTACCAGACGACAGCGACGACACAGCGGCGACCAACACAGACGCCACACTAGCGGCAGCCACCCGGCAGACCGCGTCAACAGTGACTCTGCACGTCAACAGCAGCACTGCATAATCAGCCGCGTCAACTGCATACTCGGTCGCGTCAACAGCGGCACTACATAAGCAAGAGGGAGGACGATGCCACAGGACACGCCCTCCAGTGGTGAGGAACTAGAACGGTAAAAAAAAATCAAGCTTAATAGAACTCACTTTGCAGCGCGCAATACGTCACAATCTGGTCGGTTAGTGTAGCGTGATCACATAAAGAATTCGAAACCTTGAGAGATTCACGCTCCGTTAGGCGCATTCCTCAATTTCGTTTCTTTCACCAACACCCCACTGGCAGCATCGGGAGATCCACCAACAACTATGCGTCTGCTCTTGTGGGTTCTGCTTCTGACTCTGACCATTTTCTTATCGGGCACCAATGGAGCTTCGTCCAAGCTCGCGAAGTGGGATCCAACTGAGCGTTACAAGCTAAAATCAGTTGTTCAGCCGTTACCAGCTCGTATTTTATCGGCTGACTACAAGATCAACGCGAAGAGAAGTCTAAGAGGGAGTAGCGAGAAGGGAGCCACTAACGACAACGACCTCGTGAAGATTCATACCAATAATGATGAAGAGAGAGGGATTATCAACTCGAGGATCGTGGAGATGGTGTCGGGTAATATAGCAAAGATAAAGGTTGGCTTGGGATCGAGGCTGTCAAAACTTCGGATGAAGATCATCGATATGATGTATTGGAAGCTTTACAAGATGGGAGCAATACCGCGTAAGGGAGCCTCAGAAAAGTTTAAAGACCCCAGAGCCTATCACTTCTCATATGAGCGTTGGTACCGGATGAATACCCCACCAGGCAACGTAAAGCGCAGGGAATGGTGGAACTGACGGATGATACGCAGTAAAACCAGTTGGACACAAAGACGCACGTTGCACGAGCAAGCAGTTGACCAGTAGCTGATTAAAGATAATCGACGCTATCGCATCTTTTGTTGAAGAGCATCTATCGAATATGTATAACGCTCGGAAGTAATTGAAGTTGTGAGATATCCCACCTGGGACCTGCCAGTATCCGATCGGTGCCAGCATTGCATAATGGCATCTCCTGCGCCTGTTTCCGGCCTCGAGTGCGCTGTGGTAAGTTATCCCAACCGTAATTGGTAACAGTTGGACCCGCTTTTACAAATTTCAGCACTTGTTCGGGTCATGGCACGATGTTCCATTATTAAAGGTATGGATGGAGCAGAGATCAGAAACGATAGATACTGGCCGATATTTATCAAGATACGATATCGGGGCATCACGAAATATCGCGATAATCTCGTGACTTTCATTGTCAGACAAATTATCTAGAGATTAGCGTCAAGCTGCGATTCTTTGGCCACTACTCATTTACAAGTACGGCCCGCACAATACATGTAAGCTGGCTACCCTTCCCAACTGAAAAAATATCGTGATTATCTACCAGGTTCTTCATTTCCCCACGGTATGCCAATATATATATATATATATATCCAATCTGATACGGAGACGACGTGGTTGGATTGCTTCACCGAGTAAATCTGACCTTTGAAACGATTTCCTTCCCGAGAAGGAACCAACAGGTTCTCCGTCCATTATCGTTGCATCCATCGCTAACAGCAAAAAGATGCACGTCACTACTGCATCCATATTGCCGGTATCAATTACGCCTTGCTGTAGCAATTCATAGAATTGAGGCAGGATGTACTTCCCCAGCGCCTTTTGCTTAACCTCGTACCACATGTGCGTCACACCGAATGTGTCAAGATCGGCTCCGTCACGTAGCTGCAAACGTGAGCGTCATGCTTGAGCTTAATATACTGTAGCACAGCCATGAAACTCGCCACGAGTTGTGACGCTAACGATGAGTTCGACACTGGGCGCAAGCCAAGTCGGCACAGTACTGAGGCAACACCATGTAAAGCCTTCTTGCTTTCGTAACTCGTCTCCTGGGTGGGGCTCAGCCCAACACGCAGTTTGGATGCAGCCAGATACACCTCACGACGGACGTGGTCAGCTGTTAGTTCAGCATAACTGTGTCACAGCGGCCTGCCCATCGAGACGAGTGTGGTCCAAAGCTTTCAAGCATCCTTTTCAAGAACCAACGCCTTGTAGGCGAGGTTGGTAACCCCTGGTAGTTGCTTCAAAAATATATCCATGTTGTACGTGAACACGAACGGCGGAAATGAACTCGTGGGCGATGAGTCAACATCGCAGATCTGCGGGTTCGTATCGAGAGCACTGCAAAAATCATCACTTTGCGGTTTTTCATAGTAAGGTTCACCTGGGTCAGTGCTCTGCTTAAGAGGCTTAAGTACGTGTTTCCGTGCCTGTTTTTCCTTTCCAATAAAGACTTGGCCTCGTCAACAGCCAGCACCAACACCTTTACCCCCTCGTCACTCTGCTTTGCCAGCTTGGATGGGCTTTGTGATTGGTTGGCAGACGAAATCTCAGCATCTTACTAACAGCACGATCGGGTGTGTCCGAGGAACGCTGCCGTTTAGTTGGTTGGTTGTCTCCATTGACAGTCTCCGTAGACTTCGTAGTACGGTCTGCGCTTGAGATCGCATTGAACAGCCCGAGCCAGTCATTCGCTGTCCCCAATTGCCATACGCATATTCGAGAGCAACCTCCAGCCGATTGGCCATAATGTTTTTGATTTCAAAGAAGAAGAAATAGGACAGCTCTGGCGTGGCGGACGGGAAGCCAGACGAGTTCTCATTGCTTCATACACATTCATACAGGAGTCGGGCATCGAGGGTGTTGCTTTCCGGCAGGTTTTCATTGGGCTTTGCGAGCTTCTTGGCTACCTCGAACAGGATGCGGCTCTTCCCAAAGCCCGAGCTCTGCACGATCGTCACATACGGAGCATCGTAGGCAGATGAGTTGCCGTAATAGCTCTTGCAGCATCGCGTCAGATATCGCAAGAATCTCACGTCGGCGTCTCCGACGTAGGGCAGATGAAAGTCCTTCTTCAAACGCTCCATGGGATCCCGAACTTCTTGTGAAATTGTATCCGGTCCGAAGGACCGTTTTTATCCCAAAAGATTCTTGCAGCAAAAGCGTTGCTCAAATTTGTAACTCATGAAGGATAGGCTGGGATTTGACCTGTCAAAACGTATATACAAATAGGCTTCATTAAAGTATGGTTTCCTATATGAACTAATATCTTGTGTTTCTCCTCCGACCGAGCGAGAACAGCTGAACGTAACCCCCCCCCCCTGTATTTCTCTATACTTGTATTCTAAAAAATGATCTCCTCACGGCCGCACCCACGAAAAACTCATATAACCTAGTGTACCTGTTATCTTAGAAATCTTCCATGATATATTAGACGAAAAGTGGGCATATCCCTTTGAATTCGTAGGCATTGGCTACAAACGTAATTCTCTTATTCTTTGTTATGTCGACATTGACCTTCTATATCTTATACCCGGTACATACTGAAAAAAGTCAAGTGAACGTTGACCCTGGCGGACAGGGTCGACATCAAAACTCAACCACCCAGTGAATGTTACCAAGAAATGTGGGTAAAAAAAAGAAATCTCACAAAAAGCACAAATTCAGTGGGTAAAACAGCAGCATCAGTCATATTAACCCACCCGTTGACGTGGGCATTGAGTGGCACAGCGTGCCTCGGAGAACTACCACGCTGCGATGTCGATATTGATCAGTGTGAATGACAGGGTCTATCGATGGCGTACACGTTACCAACCATAACAGTGCAAAGAACACCACCTCACGTGCAGCACGGCCTTGCGCAACTCCTGGTAAAAAAAAAAACGTTTGGGTGCCGTAGCCGTTGTGCTGCACCAACATGTCCGAGGAGTAGCGAGGGCTGCGGATCGACACAGGAGGCGGTTCCGTTCTTGATGTTCAGCGCGCCCTCGCACATGTCATCTCACCAAACGTTCTCAACGCTGCAGGTGTCTGTGACAAGTCGAGATCGTATGTGTACATGATCTAGTGAAGGAGGGCTATGTCTCGGTGGGTGACGACGAGTTCGACGTTGGGTGGTGAGACTGTGCAATGCACAGGTTACTATTCAAATATTACATTTTTTCATTTCGTTATGGCATTCGTATTTTGTTTAAATTGTAAAAACAAGTCCCAACAAATGATTTAAATGTGGCGAATAACTAAGGCAAACTAGTTAACGCTTCCTGGTACTTAATGAGTACCATGCTGTCCGTGCTATGGGCCCTGACCCGAGTCATTGTCAATTTTTAGACCTAATTTAAATATCCATTTTACCAGCAGTTTGAGAACACAAGCTAAGATGGCTCAGAGTTCGGGACTGTCGATCCGCTCGTGTGCTGCTGCTGCTGCAGCGACATCAACATTGACACCAGCTCAAGCAGAACATGCATGCACTGTGCAGTACGAGATCGAAGAAAGCGAGAGGGCGACAATACAGACAACATTGGACTCGCGGCCAGTTAATACGAAGCGCAAGTACGATAGATACCAGAACAATTTTATGCAGTGGTGTTCTGGTCGAAACTTTCGTGACCATGACACAGTGACCGGAGGAAAGCTCCATCTTTTCCTCTCTAGTACTGTCATAGGACGAAAGTCAAAGAAAAACAAGGATAAAACCATCAGAGGATCTACTGTTTGCGGCTACGTGAATGCGATTGTCGATCTCTACAACCAGCAAGTCACCCTGCGCATAAACTCCAACACCCATCCTAGAACGACATCAGTCAAACAGCTCATAAGAAATGTACAAGCTCAATCGACAGCGACACGAAAAAAGAATGACGAGGACAGAGGAATCGGGTTCTTATTGGACGGCTACTCGCCTGCCGAGCAATTTCAGCAAATGTGTGACTCCTTTCTCGTGATGGATGATTTACGAGGGCGAGCTGCCTTTCTTCTTTCTCATTTTGGGTTGTTGCGTGGTGAGAATGTTCGAGATTTGGAGCTAGCCGACATGTTCTCGCAAAAACTAGATCAAGAAGGATTTCAACCTTGCACTGCTCTTGTTTTGCTGATCCAACGTGGGAAGACCCACACATTTGGCAAGTTACAGCATGTCGGGTATATGCATAACAAAGATGTACACGTTTGTCCAGTTGGAACCGTAGCATTGTACCTATTTGAGCTTTTTCATGTGAAACAAAAACCATTTCCATCGTTCAAGCAAGTCAAAGATTGGTATGATATAAAGTTTTTACGTGGCAGACAAAGAACCCAGTATATTACCTACAACACCCACAAGAAGAGTTATGAAGCTGTGTTCCAACATCTCGGCCTCACATTAAAATACACACACATACATCAATCGCCAGCAGGGCGTACGGCAACTTGAGGCAGCAGATGTGGATATATCTCAAACTCAGCGACATGGTAGATGGGGTATGGACACCTGCGAGGCTATTTACTCTGCGCCTCTTGCTCGCGAGGCCATGCGTGCTCTTTCCGGTCATCCAGCTCGCTCGCGTTTATATTTTCTGGAGCAACAGTTGACCCCCCCCCCCGCCCTCCTTGGATTTGCAACGGGTTGTTTTTCCTGATTTAGATTATTCAAATTTCAGATCACAATTGGGAAGACAATTTGGCTGCACGGGGGTTTCTCAAGTTGCTTCAGTACATTAGGGTTGTTCTTTTACAAGATTGCGCTGTTCTTTTTGAACAGCTCCCGGCTCGCATTCGCCAGCATAGCATCTTTGGAGAATCCTTCCAGCAATACAGGACTCGAGCTTTGGCTGGTGCGGCAAGTGCTCAAAGCCCAGTGGAAAGAAATCTACAGCTTGCAATGCCACTACTGTCTGAACACATATCTACACAGCACTCCGAAGCAATGAACAAATTAGACTCACATCACACCGAAATGCTGAAGTTGCTCAAAGAAACTCGAGAAAAGTCTAACCTTGATGCTGCAAGGAAACATGACGTTTCGCCTACTTCCAGTGAGGGAACCCGCCGGATCTGATGCCGCTGGTGTTGAATGTCCTGAACCTTCACCAAGTGACCACGCATCGACGGGTGGTATATTCGTCGAATCTCAGCTCGCATCAACCAATAACGCACCGCCACAATACTCGATGAGCAGAGGTGTCTTAACCGTGAGGGAACCATGGGCTGAATGTCACGATGACATCGCGATAAACCATATATTAAGTATCTAGAGAGTACATACGGCACAAAGTGGCGTCAATCGTCAAAGGAGGCGAAGTTTCCTTCGAGACACCTTTATGGGATAAAATTCGTACAATCATTTGTGAGTGGAGGGCTTTCAGCCGAAACTGCGCTGGAGCGCGCCGATATTGAGCGCGAAAGGAGAAGCACCGATGCTTTCTCAAAGTACCTAAGCACTAAGAAAACACACTAAGCATTTAAATGCGATTGAGAAATATTTCAGTTAAAATAACTTACAATTTATAAACGAAGCACAACAAATATTCTGAACGTCAAATAGAATCGCTGGCGGCTCGCTGCAAGACTCACAAGACGACGGAGATATCTGGTATTGCTGTTTATGGAGGAGGCCACGACGGCCTCGGAGACGACGTGCAAGACCGTGATGGCGAAGGTGACGTCGGTGGCTGTCATTGAATAGACAGAGGATACTACCACGCTCACGGACTCCGCGTCTTGGAGAGAGAGAAAACGGGAAGGGTCGAGATCACGTAGTCGACAAACGCGGTCGTGAAGACGGAGGCGGCGTCCGCACAGGAGACCGTTAAGACAACGTAGCTGACGTACACGATAGAGACGCCAGAGGTGCCGTCGATAGTGTTGTCCTCTCGAGACAACGGAGACACCGCACCCAAAATTGACGCCGGAGTCATCGAAGATAATGTTTGAGTTTATGTCCACGTCCGAGCCTACGGGGGCCGCAAACAGAAGTACACGACTGCGATGTCGAAGGACAGCAAGGAAAAGAGCAGCGCATCTTTTATAAATTGTAAGTTATTTTAACTGAAATATTTCTCAATCGCATTTAAATGCTTAGTGTGTTTTCTTAGTGCTTAGGTACTTTGAGAAAGCATCGGTGCTTCTCCTTTCGCGCTCAATATCGGCGCGCTCCAGCGCAGTTTCGGCTGAAAGCCCTCCACTCACAAATGTTTGTACGAATTTTATCCCATAAAGGTGTCTCGAAAGAAACTTCGCCTCCTTTGACGATTGACGCCACTTTGTGCCGTATGTACTCTCTAGATACTTAATATATGGTTTATCGCGATGTCATCGTGACATTCAGCCCATGGTTCCCTCACGGTTAAGACACCTCTGCTCATCGAGTATTGTGGCGGTGCGTTATTGGTTGATGCGAGCTGAGATTCGACGAATATACCACCCGTCGATGCGTGGTCACTTGGTGAAGGTTCAGGACATTCAACACCAGCGGCATCAGATCCGGCGGGTTCCCTCACTGGAAGTAGGCGAAACGTCATGTTTCCTTGCAGCATCAAGGTTAGACTTTTCTCGAGTTTCTTTGAGCAACTTCAGCATTTCGGTGTGATGTGAGTCTAATTTGTTCATTGCTTCGGAGTGCTGTGTAGATATGTGTTCAGACAGTAGTGGCATTGCAAGCTGTAGATTTCTTTCCACTGGGCTTTGAGCACTTGCCGCACCAGCCAAAGCTCGAGTCCTGTATTGCTGGAAGGATTCTCCAAAGATGCTATGCTGGCGAATGCGAGCCGGGAGCTGTTCAAAAAGAACAGCGCAATCTTGTAAAAGAACAACCCTAATGTACTGAAGCAACTTGAGAAACCCCCGTGCAGCCAAATTGTCTTCCCAATTGTGATCTGAAATTTGAATAATCTAAATCAGGAAAAACAACCCGTTGCAAATCCAAGGAGGGCGGGGGGGGGGGGGTCAACTGTTGCTCCAGAAAATATAAACGCGAGCGAGCTGGATGACCGGAAAGAGCACGCATGGCCTCGCGAGCAAGAGGCGCAGAGTAAATAGCCTCGCAGGTGTCCATACCCCATCTACCATGTCGCTGAGTTTGAGATATATCCACATCTGCTGCCTCAAGTTGCCGTACGCCCTGCTGGCGATTGATGTATGTGTGTGTATTTTAATGTGAGGCCGAGATGTTGGAACACAGCTTCATAACTCTTCTTGTGGGTGTTGTAGGTAATATACTGGGTTCTTTGTCTGCCACGTAAAAACTTTATATCATACCAATCTTTGACTTGCTTGAACGATGGAAATGGTTTTTGTTTCACATGAAAAAGCTCAAATAGGTACAATGCTACGGTTCCAACTGGACAAACGTGTACATCTTTGTTATGCATATACCCGACATGCTGTAACTTGCCAAATGTGTGGGTCTTCCCACGTTGGATCAGCAAAACAAGAGCAGTGCAAGGTTGAAATCCTTCTTGATCTAGTTTTTGCGAGAACATGTCGGCTAGCTCCAAATCTCGAACATTCTCACCACGCAACAACCCAAAATGAGAAAGAAGAAAGGCAGCTCGCCCTCGTAAATCATCCATCACGAGAAAGGAGTCACACATTTGCTGAAATTGCTCGGCAGGCGAGTAGCCGTCCAATAAGAACCCGATTCCTCTGTCCTCGTCATTCTTTTTTCGTGTCGCTGTCGATTGAGCTTGTACATTTCTTATGAGCTGTTTGACTGATGTCGTTCTAGGATGGGTGTTGGAGTTTATGCGCAGGGTGACTTGCTGGTTGTAGAGATCGACAATCGCATTCACGTAGCCGCAAACAGTAGATCCTCTGATGGTTTTATCCTTGTTTTTCTTTGACTTTCGTCCTATGACAGTACTAGAGAGGAAAAGATGGAGCTTTCCTCCGGTCACTGTGTCATGGTCACGAAAGTTTCGACCAGAACACCACTGCATAAAATCGTTCTGGTATCTATCGTACTTGCGCTTCGTATTAACTGGCCGCGAGTCCAATGTTGTCTGTATTGTCGCCCTCTCGCTTTCTTCGATCTCGTACTGCACAGTGCATGCATGTTCTGCTTGAGCTGGTGTCAATGTTGATGTCGCTGCAGCAGCAGCAGCACACGAGCGGATCGACAGTCCCGAACTCTGAGCCATCTTAGCTTGTGTTCTCAAACTGCTGGTAAAATGGATATTTAAATTAGGTCTAAAAATTGACAATGACTCGGGTCAGGGCCCATAGCACGGACAGCATGGTACTCATTAAGTATTTGAAAACTGTCAATATATATATATAACTGAAATGCAGGGGCCGTGGAAGTAATTTCTTCCTGTCTAGAAAACGATACTGAGTGAGACCTTCACAAAACCAGCACGTAGTGGAGCACTAGAATTCCAAGTCTTGGATGCGAGTGGAGAGCTGGCTGTTCTTTCCAAGATACATCTGAAGCCCAGTGAACCGCTTGAATTTGACGATGTCGCCTTCTTGAGGGCAACCGTTTTTGCCATTCCAGGCATCCCAGATGCGGACCGAGGCAAGATCTCGGTCAGCGTTGGCCTTATCGTCTTCTTTCTTGTCACGATAGAGCTGACACAGATATATAAATTGAAATCAAGTTAAATACGGTACTGTGGGGTCAGGTAAGGGTGACGTACGCTATTAAGATGTTCTGGCGATGACTGATTTGTAGCATCGTAGAAGTGATAAAGCCAAGCTTTTTTGGCATCTTTGAAGCGTTGGAGTTCTTTACAGAGGAAGCGAGCGTATATCGTGATCTTTTTGGTTTCAGGCTGACCGTAGTTGACGTAGTCTTTTAGGCCTAAAATACAGACTCAGATGAGACGATTCACGCTACAGGCCAAATACTAACGGACCGTGCAGGAAACACAGTGTTACCTGCAAAGGTACCAACGGCACGGTATGAGAACTGATCAAGTTCTTCACGTCGCTTCTTAGCAGGAGAAACGTAATCATCAGGATGAGGAGGAGGAGTGATTCCAGTTTTCTTTGAATTCGAGGTAATTTTGCTCGAAGCTGCTTCCTTAGACTTGTCTTCCGTGATAGTAGACAAAGCGCGCTTTGGAGGCATGATTTCTGGACCCGAGTGTTCACTACGCAGCAAAAGAAACTGTGAGTAATGACTTGAAGCAGCAAGGTTCTTGCTGTCATGATGGGTAAAAGATATGGAATAGAAAAGAGCGTGTGGCAGTTAGAAAATATGTGAAATCTTAATTGTAGCGAAACCGCCGATGCGGTAGGCTAGATTTTTCTTACGCTTGCAGCAGTTGAGATCATAGTGCAAAGCAAAAAAGCTGTGCAACTCAGGTGAATTCGTATACGAGACAGTGTGAAAGAAGATGTCGCACGATTCATGTGTAGACAGTTACGGCTTTTAGTTTGAATTTGACAGTTGGTCGAAAAGAACTGACTTAGGCGGAGAATAACGAACAACATGAGCGTTGCAGGGAGTGAAGACACGAGAGATGCCGGCTTCAACAATGAGAGTGAAGTCGAGGAAAAGCGACGCAAGCGCAGAGAATATATGAGGCAGTATCGGAAACGCGAGCAGGACGATCAGCGGTAAAGGCGGCTTGCAAGCGAGCGTGAGTATAATCAAACGGGATCTCCTCGTCCAACAAAGCGACACGCGGAAGAGGTAACGGCACAGGAAACCAAATCTGAGGCAACAGCACAACATCGACAACGAATCTCATGGCGAGGGTCAGAAGCGACACGATTAGGCGCGGAGAAGGTAGAAGAGTGCACGTGCGCAGTTTGCAACCGCTTACAGCTTCGAGTTCATTGAAGCGATATAAGCTCCACTGATACTTCTTACAAAAGCTAGACGATAGTCTTGGCAATACGGATCCTTCAGGGAGGAATTGCATGAATTGGCTTCCATACGCGGACTTGGATTAATTGAGGATCTGAACAGCAACCGGTACAAGGTTAACGCTGGGAGACGCTCTGGGAAAAAAGGATAGGGTGCTCTTTTTGTGAAAGATGTCGTCACGTGGAAGCGCTGCACAGCATCTAAGAGGACGTTCGCCTTCACTAGTGCGGTCATACACCCTGGGGGCGTACCTAAAGTGGAACGCATGGTTACACTTGTTTTGACCAACTTCCCACGGATAATGAGTGCCGCCCCGCATACGTCTGGTATTTGACTGCAGGCAACTCCAACAGATCACCCTGGTATTATTAAAATTGGGGTGAGCGACAGAGTGGAGTGTTTGGTACACACTACTATTGCGGGGCCACCACAAATACGAAGGATGGTTGGACAGATGGAGCTCACAAAACACCTGCAGAAGACACTCTCCCCAGGCATTACGATCTACACAGTACACCCCCACCCCACCCTGAGTAGGTTAGTATGTCTATGGGCTGGATAAAGGCGTTGGACACGCAAAAGGAGAGGATACAAGAACAGGATAGCAGTAGGATCAACACGGAGGGGCACTGAGAAGCTTAAAACAAGGACAGCACAATGGAAGGAGCAAAGTCCTCTCGCTGCAGATGGCCTTGCCGAGCTTGAGTGGAAACGAATCAGACGGGTGATTGGCATGGGTCCTTGGGGAGAAGAACTCTTACACAGGATCAAACTACAAGCGCTTTCACTATACGATATCACCCAGAACAAAGCCGTGTGCCCACATGCACCCACATTCACAAGCTGGATGTGGATATGCACCATGCCATCTGGGGGTGCGAGGCTGCCGAAACATTGAGACGAATTATGCTTTCACCGTGGAAGCGGCTGGGTCTGAATGATAAGGCGGGCAAGCGTGCAATATTCAATTTATAACTACTGACGGTTCCAGCGTGAGTATGGAAGGCTGCGGAAATTATGATGGACGGTAACGACGACTACCCAACGCTACTAACGGAGGCGGTAACAGAACTGACAGAAAGCAGTTGGTGAATCGGAGCAGTTATGTATCTGCACACTGTGTGGATGTGGCGTGTAAGTCATTTTGACGAAAATAATAACGTTACTACCGCCCACCATATGGCAGTAATGACTCAGCGACTTCGACAGGCTTACCATACTGCGCACCTGCATCTGCAAAACACACTCCGACATAAAACGCCAGCATAATTATGCGCAGTATATTTTGAGACGGACGAAGCGCTTTTCATGAACAAACGGACAGCGCGGGAAATGAGATGTGTCACTTGTTTTATGACGGGGCTCGCGGTGCTACCCAGGGCCGGGGGGAAGTGGGGTCGTTGTACTGAAAGCAGGGATGACCTCATTGATACCAACTGTCTGCTGGGTTGCATCGATGCCTTACGCCAGCACCACAACCAATAATGTAGCAGAAAACATGGGCCTCCGCACAGGCCTCAAGGCATGCGTGAAGTACGGTTATTCGCCCCTCCGTATTACCGGAGATAGCGCGATGATAATTACACAGCAGCTGCGACGTAGACCACCGAAAGCAGCACACCTCAAACACATATATATAGGAGGAGCCGCCGCCTAGCAGATACTCTTAACGTGATCGGGTGTCAGCATCATCTAAGGGAAAACAACAAAATGGCGGATACACTTGCTAACAGGGCAATGAATACCAAACGAAGTGTCCGAGTGTGTATGTATGAGAATCCCGTACTACAAAAACAATGACAAGGTGTGCTACAACACCTAAGAGTTGACGTGGCGCAATGGAACAGCAGCATGGATATCGCGGCGCAAGGTGGCGACGTGAGCGACGTGCTTTAGCACGACGCCAGTAATACGGTGGGGGCAACTCGGGCCGGGGTAAGAAAAAGCTAGTGGAAGGAGTAAGGACGTACACTAGGACGGATATAGGAAGTCGTTAGCATAGCTAAGTGACATCAATGTACCTAACTGAAAAATGAAAACGAATCGGGATCCTACATTTAAACGAAGTGCTGGTTGGGCAATATGATTGCTCTTGCATATCGAGCAAGCTTGAAGGCATGTTATTGAGTCGTCATGGTATCTGAATGTGCAACGAGGATGAAAATAGGTGTTTATCACTGTGTGATGAGTGCACAGAGACAGATGCCGAAATTCGCTATCTTGAACGGGTTTAGTATTGGTTTTCTCCAGATAATTATAGGGATTTGACGTCGCCTGAGCGATTTCTAACGCAGCCGGTGAGTGTAGTAGCTTTCACACGCGTAATGCGGGGCGGTAAACATCGGTGTATAAGCTCTCACTGTATGGCGTTCGACGCCACACCAAGTCCTCCAGCTTGCCTCTTGCCGCGTTCTGTTGATGGGGTATCTTCGTACCGGGTGGTACTGGCAGGCACAATGGCTGAACGGCAAGACGCGCAAGTTCGAAAAATGCATCTTATTTGCTATCCCGTAGTCAAGCGACTATTGAAGTTTTGCACAGGAGAATAATGCGTTTTGGATGGCGTTACAATGGATGAAAGCCGTCTGCAGCGTAGTGAACACAAAAGGGATACCTTGAGCGCCAGTATTGTCATTGTGACGGACGATTCAATGCCAACCAAGAGGAAGAGGGTATTACAGATGGGCGCGATGACTATCATGCTGAGACAGAAGATGAGGGACTCGAGGTTGTTGAAGCGGTCATACTGGAGATGATCGGACCCATCCAGTGCCTCACGAAAAATGCATAAAACATTATATGTTTCTGAGCTCGCGTTGTTTACCCGAAGACTAAACTTTTACTTTCGTCAGTTTTGATCGAATAACATTGGAACAAATTTACAAACAGACATCACTTCGCTGTAAACGATCTCCGGGCGTTTTCCTTGGCTTTGAGCAGCTACCAGAGGCAGATCTTGCAGAAGCACTGGAAGATAGCGAACAACGTAGTCAAGGTCGCACCGCAGCAACTCCAGGTTCTACTCTCGGGGGCCGATTTTAAAGAACTGTGGGTGTGAGTACTGCAACTATGTGGGGTAGTGCTGCCGAACAGAGCAACACGCCAAGAAGCGGAATGCTTCTAGATCACCACGCCGTGAGGCGTTGGAGACCGAGGTTGACCCCTACAAGAACCGCTTCGGCTCAGACTCTAAGGAGGAAGAGGAGGAGGGTTCTATCAACGAGCCCCAGGAGATCTCGAACGATCTCGACCGGCAGCAGGAGGACTTCCAAGCTGCCCAGCGAGTGCGGGGGCGTCCTACGACGGGGTCCCACTCGCCAGATCACGACGGCTCGCCTGCTCGCGAAGGAGGAGCGCCACACCCGCGAGGGTATTGGCCTCCAGAGCCTAGCTCCGGTGCTGAGCTCTACTTGGAGCAGCTCGTTGCTCCTCGTGGGCTCATTGGAGGGCACACCTCCAAGGGTGCGTACGAGCGCACCTTGGTGCAGCGGAACCCGTTGTTCACGGAGAACATTGAGGCTGCCAGGTGCGTGCTTCTAGCACCGCACCGAATTCCTCTCAAGGAATTCACGACTCGGCGCAAGAAGCCCGAGAATCGGGGTGGCCTCCATCCCGTTTGGGGTTACCCCTGGGTCTGCCCCGATAACTGCCAGTCGAGCTCAAAAATCTGGCAAAGGAATGCGTTTAGCTATCACTCACAAGGAGATCGGCTATCCGTTTAAGCACATGCAAGGGGGGGGGGGAATGCACAGGGCGAGCATTTGGTCAAAAAATTGGGGAGGAGTGAAATTCGCAAAGGATTCTGGGATTTTGTCTCGTATTGCTGATGCAGCTGTTCCCGCTCTTGCAACCGTACTCGGAGCTCCACAGGGTGCTCTTCCAGCGAGAGCTGCTATCCGCTCTATGACTGGTATCAGAGTTTATGATAGCGACAGTGATACTAATGATCTTGGAGGACGTCTGACCATGGCTGATAGTAATAAAGGAGCTAAACGTACTCTCGCTTACACGTAGCGTAAGGGGATTCTCACAGACGCTGTCGATGCTGGAGAAAAAATTCTCTTGAGCAAAACTACCAAACCTGAACACGGTGATTTGATCAAGACGCTTCGTGGTGAAGTCCGTCGCCGCTATGGAGTAGGCGTGGCCAATCCAAAGGGTAAGATGTTGCAAAGGGTTTCCAAGAAGCTAAGGATCACATGGCGAAGATACGCGCCATGAAGGAAGTCTGGGAGAAGCTTTAGAATGTGATTCAGTAGAGGAGAAACAAACTAAATGAAGAGAGTTTATTTTTTGGTCTCAGCAAGAGCATGATCGAAACTGAAAGTATCGCGGGAATTTTACTTTCTGGTCGTTTTGGTTATAGATACTGATAGTAATCGGTTGATCGAGATAACCCATTATGGCAATTCATCCACGCATACTGTGATGGCTTATAGTTGATCAGCGACCAATACCGGCATCACCTCTATCAAAGACGCTTAGGATATCGCCAGAAGCAACATACCGCATTGCTCATGTCATAGAGGGAAGTAAAAAACGACGGTACTCGCCAAACACATGAATTCGCTTATGACAAGAAGAAGAAGCAAAGCCGAAGAAAAGTCAAACTAGTGGGTATTACATGATTTAGACAAGAGCGCTCTTCGACCAATGTCATCCTCGGCTACAACTGCAAATGCATCTAACTTGCTGAAGCTGTGTGGCGACCACTTGATAGATGCTTGTACTTCATCGTCTTCATGCGAGCTCGTACCCAGCTGGATCGTCACCACGCTCAGTGAGGTGACACTTGCGAAACCCAACCGCAATCGTGGTTGGAGGTAGCTCGCGCCAAGCCGATATAACCCACTTTACTATGTCGAGCCGCTGCGGTCGCCTTGCATCATCGTGAACGGTCTGTGACTGTTTGCTGTTAGTACCAGTTATTGTCGCAGTTGATACTCGTAGAAATCAAACCCAGTAGCCACGCAGCCGATGGTTTTCAGGGGCCTAATCCATACAGCATCGGCAGGTGCTCAGCCACGTGAGACCCGGGCCGGTACCCTCTGAAGCAAAACATTCAACGAGCGAGCGTATTCACAACAACAATCGCACCGTCGACCCAGTGGCCGCTAAAAATCATCGAGAAGCAGCATTACCGGAGGGCTGAATGGGTCGCGTAGCCAACGTGAAAGCGCAAAAAAACTCTTTGAAGTTCAATTTCCCCAGTCCACCATGCCGGCCTCATTACCGTAGATTTTGAAAAGCATGCTCTTTTTGAAGGAAGTGCTTCTATTTCTTTCCACACATGCCGTCCAAATCCATGGCGAACGCGGGCATTTTCGTCTCGACGTTCAGGCACCTTGTATGCTTTGATTTTCAGCATTAAGAATGGGGGTACACTTATTGCCGTCTAAGTCACCCAAAAGCATGGCGGTGACGCGTTTCTTTTCTTTTTTTACAACTCTTTACCCATATTTGTTATTGATCCAGTAGGGTGCCAGTGTTGTTTTAGGGAGCATCTCCCAAAACAATTCCAGTCTGGTCTGCATTGTAGATCCTCGTAACACCCTCCACATAAGCCCTGTGAACGAACTTTTCTCTAGCAAACTCTGCAGCGCGACGAGCCGCCTCCGGTGGTGTCTCCTGTCCAAAATGAGTTCGCACACGAAATGAAAGTCGGTGCCGTCGGGTAAAACCTCGTCGCCACTGCCAAGACGCCAAAAAATATTTGGATGGAACGCCGGCGCCTTGGGCGATCTCAAGCGCCTGCAACCGTCAACATCATGGCTGGAATTGGCAAGCCCTCTCGGCGAAAACCGTTTACTCATTTAAGTATATGCTGCTCAACTTCAACGGACAGTGTCAACCCCAAGCCAGGAGCCCTTGCACGTGCTTGAGAGGCAAGCCGCTCACTCTGCGCGGCGGTGTTCGATCGCCGGCGCAGACCTAGTCACTTGTAGACCAGTTTTAGCTTTGTTCGATTTCTTGGTCTCGCGCTGATGCTGTCGAAAAAAGCGGTCGAGCGTGGCACGCCATGCTCTTGGTCGAGTCAAAGTGACGGAGAACTTGTAATTTGAACGCCACTGTGTAATGCTTGACGTCGAAATTGATGCTGTCGACGGCCACAGCCGCGAAGAGGCGGTCTCTTCCTTGCCGCATCGGCACGATGGAAATTGCTTAGTGAGGGGCAGTAGGAGGCGCCAAGTAGGGTAATAAAAGCAAGCGGAAAGGATGGTTGGTGTGGCTGAATTGCGGTGAGCAATGCCAGTGGTAACCAACCGATGGTTGGCAGTAGCAATTGAATGGCTGTGTGAAGTTTAGAGATCACAAGGCTCCTAAACAAACCTAAATTAGGCCTGTAGCATTGAGCGTCCTACTTTATTCGTCTGCACGCACTTTGGCCTTTCCAGCACATACCGCTTATGACATGACACCCCCTTTGACAAGAGCAGTGCGGTACTCGTTTTTGATAAGATCGCAGCGAACAATGAATGAACTGGTTGGGTGGATCTGTGGGATGATATTGGATAGTTGAGCGCTTGCAACTGTCGCTGAGGTAGATTATTATGTGCCTGTAGTCATTCTTTTTCAGGTTAGGTATATTGCGTTCATTTAGTGTCTCTAACGATCATCAATATCCAAGACTACCACCCTTTCCGTTGCTAGCCTGAGGTTACATCAGTCTCTACTCACAGACTACCAATCCTATTTGGGGTCCCGATCAGGTCGGGAAGTTCTGCTTGCCATTCGCTAATGTCCCTGGCAGTATGATCCAGTGCAGGGTCCCATACTCCTGTTGGTAATACCCCGCGCTCATCGACGCACGCTTGTCTGCTCGCGTGTGTATCCATGGCGAAGTTGGCTAGTGCATCAGCCGTTTTATTGAAGGCTCTGAAATGATGCGTCCAGGATTGGACGCCGCAGATGTCGGCTAAGCTCCGGCAATGCCAATAAAGTCGTTGTAAGTGCCTTGCGCGCGGAGGTCTTTTGCCTACCATCTGGGTGATGATCATTTTGCTGTCACCAATAACGTGAACCCGGCGGAGATAGTCGGACTTGGCGTGTTTGAGACCATTTAGAAGCCCACAGTATTCGGCTTTGTTGTTGGTAGTGCATACCGCTCCATACGCCATACTGGCAAGCCAAACTGGTGTTGCAGCTGTGTCGCCCGCTACGATTTTGAGGATTACCGTTCAGCTGCCTCCAGGACCCGGGTTGCCTCGTGATCCGCCGTCGAACATAGGACATAAATTATCCCTTTCGGGGTGCTCGAGAACACAAAATCAGTGTGGAGAGCAGAGAGAGAATTGACCACACTGGTCCCAGCACGACGCCCAGGCTCCGCTCCGTCCATGAGGAAGGATGCCTCGACCGTGCGGTAATTCTGGCTAAATATGTACCTGTATTCAGACCAAGTATCGAACCAATTAAAAATGCAGCGTTATTGATGATTAAACGCGGGACGCGAGCTGTAGTAGGCAGACCAATACCACCAGCTGACTATAAACCAGTAGCAGGTCTCGTGTATCCAGCCGGAAGACTCGAAGGAGTCGGAGAGAAATCAACCTGTGCTGCGTAATAGACGCTGTTATCAGTTAATTGATATATAATACGTTGTTTCCAGATCCGTCAATTAGATAAGCTCCTGCATTAACAAGAGCTGTCTGGATACATCTGTTGATATCATCGTAGCTGTAATATCCATCTGGTAGTGTAATACTGATCGTAGAAGTGGTTGCAGCCGTCGGAACCTCGACTTGAAAGATTGTGTTCTGGAATTGAATAGAATCAATGTTATACTCGCTATTGAATAGACTGATTGATTGAATCGCGCAAACAACATCGCGAAAGTCAGCTGCCGATCCCGGAAACTGATATTTCCACGACGAGTTGTATCCGTTTGCTACGAGATTGGCGCTATCGATCTGCAAGAAGCTCGCCATGATGAAGTCATTATCGTCAAAATTTAGATGATATTTATTCATATTAAGGCAAGGCCGAAGGATCGCAGATTTTCGGACTTGTCAGCCCGAGCGTCAGCTCATTCTTCAGTCTTGACTGGTTTATCAAAGTTGTACCTGATTTGACCCTTTACAGAATCGATGAGAAGCATCTGACCTTTTCGTTCAGTAGCCTTGTTATAATAATAGACGATTGACCGATCATCTACGCCCTTGATATTAAAATCTTTGACAACCATCTGTAGATCTCGCTTTGAATTGGCTTTTAAAATTGCTACGTTTTCAGAATTCAAGCGAATCATCTTGTCAGTTGCAAAGTAGCTGTGGCTTAGAAATATGGTGCTCAACTTGAAATGACGTCCGCGAGTAAAGTAATGGGATAAGATATTCTTCTGGAGTAGCTTGTCGTTGCTGTAGTCGTCTATGACCACAAGCTCAGGTTTATTGGAGCTCATGGGTGTATGACGTACTTGATCAACTTTCGGAGGTGTATCTGGGTCAGCAAAAGTAATGAAATCTTCAAGCTTCTCACGGAGGTACTCATACAATTCTTGATGTGGATTACGAGCAATAATCGTTAAATAGGCAAATACGTGCCACATCGGACGAGGGCGCCCGGCGACCAACCCGATCATGGAGTTCCGAGATCTCCCGGCCCAATTGGTGCAGGCGGTCCTCAAGCTTCGCGAGGACCCCGCGATTACCGGCCTGGGCGGCAGCATCACCGCCAGTCCCGAGACCCAGAGCGATCTCGAGGACAAGAACGCGTTGACGGAGACGATCAACCTCCGCGTTCTGCGGCTGAGTCACAGTCGCAAGCGATGCACTCGACCGAGTGGAGCGCCCCGCAGGAGGTGCCTCGTACTCGAAGTCGAACGAGGGTTCCTCCACCTCTCCTCGACCGTAATGGAGAGACCCACTACCACGTGGAGCGGGTCGTCCGCGAGCGGCGCCTTGATAGAAAGCGCCAGCTCCTGGTAAGGTGGCTGGGATACCCCGACTCACAGAACTCGTGGCAGCCGATTGAGCGGCTCCAGGCTGACTGCCCGAAGGCTGTCGCAATCTGGGAACAGAAGCTGCGGCAGCTTCGTGAGTAGTCCGAGCCTTCTTGCCCGAACGGGGTATGGGCGCTGGTGCATACAGCTCATACCCGCGCTCACCTTGAGCGCTAGAAGCCGCGCGCTTCTGAAAGGCCTTTGGTAGTAGTCGCTTGCTAACCAAATGGACGAATTCAATCCGAAGATCGCGCTGGTCCAGGATAGAGGACAGCAAGCGACCTTATTGAAGCTCTCGGAGTTCCTCCAGTGAGTAGCTATGAGAAGCTACCCACTTCCAGAACAGCAAGTCGGCGGCGCCAAGAGCTTTAGCATACGATTCAGGATGAAGATGAAGCGTAGCACCAGAACCACTCAACTCATCTTTAGTTAAGGATAGAGTACCGGTCTTGAACGCTCGCTTGAGCTTTGTCTCTGGAACCGTCGCTGAAACTGCTAATCCTTTGAATGTCATCATTTTATTTTATGATTGATTTATTATTTAAAGAATGGTTAAATTCAAGTCTTTGGATCGGCTCAATAGTCCAATCTTATTGTTTTGTTTGTAATACAACCAGAGCATGCACCATATACCGCAATAGTCTCCGTAAGTACCTTGATACTGTTTGGGATTGTACTTTCCAATTCCATACTTGGTAGGAGCGGCTTCGCCCATACTATCGAAGTACATGTATTCACCTTTATGAACAGCTGTCCAATGACCTACATCAAGGTTAGGAGGCCTTAATAAGACCAATTATGTATCTTTCTTTGGGAGCGGTTTCGATATTTCATTCGATTCAAATATTCCATCCAGATGTACTCCAATTCGACCTGCAAGCTCGATAAGACCGTGGTCGCTGGTGATTGGTTTAATGAGATCGCTCATAATATTTAATTTCGACGAAAGTATATTAGAAACCATATAGATTCAACAATGAGTGAAACTCAACTATCCGATCAGTATTTGTACTAGAGCTCGCTCCAAAGCGACCCAGAGATCAAAGTATCTTCCGGCAAACGCGTGCCGTTTGTGATTGATCTTAATCAAGGATCGTATCAGAATGGCGTTATCACTATCGATGCTACAGCCCAGCTTAACGGATCTGAGGGGTTTGCTTGCCTTCGTGATGCTTACATTATGCTCCCGTACAAGGTGAGTATGAAAACTGGTGCTACTGCCCAGACAGTTGCTGCGAATCGTTTCTGTGCTACGCTCTAATGTGGTAATTGGAATGTTATCGATAGCATATCGCTTGAGCTCAACGACAAGTACATTGTCAGTATGGTGGACTATAAACTATTTTGGAACAACATTCGTGCTCAGACAAGCTACAGTCCTCAGTATGTTGAGAAGCACGGAGCTGAGTCGTTCCTATATCCGGATGCTGCTCAGTCGGCTTTGTACAGCTCAGCCACATCATCAACTACGGGTGATGGATACACTAATACTACTGCATTCTCATCATCGTTTGCTACAACTGGTCCTTCTGGCGGTGTCTCTATCGCTAATGATGGTCTTGTCAGACGTCTGTTGTCTAATCCACCTAACGCTGGATCTGATTTTTCCCCTTCGTGGCCTTCTCTTGGTGGAGCTGCAGCGTCTACCACAATCTCAAATCAACTGGCGCGTGGTGCCTTTGTAGCCGGTGCTACTACTGCTAACGCAATAACGGGTACATGGAACTATATGCTAAAGGTTAAGCTAACTGATCTTCATCCCATCTTTAAGGAACTCGATTTAATGGCCAATCCGCAAATTCGACTTCGATTCCGTGTCAATCAGGGTACTTCTACAATTGCTGTGGATGCTTCGAAGGGTATGTCTATAACCAGTACTAGCCTTGCGAGCGGTAATACTTGTCCAGTAATGGTTTCTGCTTCTTCCACCAATAACCCCATGTCTGGAGTCCTTGCTGCTTCTGGCGGGTTTAGTATTGCTTGGGGTGCTGTCGTCAATGCACTCGAGCCTACTGTGGATGGTACCAATATGTCATTCACAACTTCACGTCTATACGTACCGTTTGTGCATCTTGAAAACCCTCAGGCAATTATTTCGAAGCCTGTAAAGAAGGTCCGATACAATAATTGCTATGCTCAATGGTTCTACCAGCGCGCTGGAACTGGTAAGCAATCGACTCAACTCAATGCTTCATTCGATCTCCAGCTATCAGCTTCTATTTAGAATGCAAATAATGTAGTCTTAATGCCTTTTGCCGAGCAAACGGGTAGTTTTGCCTCTGTAGCAGTTCAGGAGTTTCAGAGTCCTTTTGATTCAGCTCCTTGGACTCTTTACCCTGGTTCGAGTATCCGCAGCTTCAGTGCTCGTATCGGCTTGCAGCAGACCTTTGATATCAGTCATGACTACAATTTCCACCACTTCACTAACGAGGTAGCTAAAATCAGTTCGATCAATGGTGATCTCACCCCTGAGCTGGTTAATGGTCTTCTTGACTACCAGACATGGTCTCTAACTAACGGTGTTCTCATTGCTGACGTTAGTCGTCTAACAGAACGTGATGTTCCCCAATCGATTCAGATCCAGGGTGTCAATGCCGGCTGTCAGGGCAAAAATATGTTGGTGATCGTGGTGAGCGAGCAGGAGCTGACTTTTGATAGACTAACCGGTGAGATTTTGGATTTTACCACAGCTTAAGAAAAACTTTTATACGTTTAGTCTAGTTTAATTATGCTAAGAGCTTAGGACACTTCTCAATAACAAATTGACTCTTTCGAAGCCAATTGATGTAATTGGGATCAATTCGGCTGATCTGCTTGAGAGACTTCCCTCGAAATTTTCCCCACGTCATCATATATGAATTATCATCAGTTAGGAATTTGGAGTGTAAGAATATTTTGATCTCCTCCCCAATATTTAAACTGGGTTGATTGAATACCCATCGACAATAACCAGGACCAGAAGAATATACTTCTTCGATCCGGGTGCCCTTGTATTTTCCAAAAGTTAATTTGTTCGACATGTTATCAGCTAGGTGTATCTAACGGATAACACCAATTAGCGTACCCTTTCCGAATAGAGTATCACCTGTCAAACCTGATAGAACTGCTGCGTATACAATATGTATAGTACCCACTCCAAATAGTATACCACACGACGAGTTCTCGTTAACTTTAGATATGCGCCGCCGCTTTAGTGCTTCAATCGATCTCTACCATTTTGCAATCCACTGCACATCGCAAGAGTATCCACCCACCCTCTTCCAAGCAAGCATCATGCCCCCGTCTTGCCTCTCCAAGTCCATGGCCGAAAAAACGGAAGTCGTCACGTGGATTGAGCTACACAGGGTGACTCCAGCGAAAGCAGCGGACCAGTTTCAGAACGAGCGTGGCTGGAAAGTCTCTGCTGCCCAAGTGCGCTATTGGTGGAAGCAGAAGGAGTCCATCAAGAACGCCCCCGTCTCCAATCTTCGGTTGAGAGGTGCTGGTGCAAAGCCCCGCTTGGCTGAGGTGGAGGATATGATCTTTGATTAAGTCCTTTTCCTCCGTTCTGAGAAGAAAAAAGTCTCACGAGCTCTAATCACTGAGCTGGGCAAAGAACTAGCCTGATCCGAGTTACGTGACGACAGTATTGTTGGGTCAAACAAGTGGGTCGATGGCTTCATGCGTCGCTATAATTTATCCCTACACTGGACAACAAATTTAACGGTCCTCACTGATGATGTTCTCACGAAGAGAGCCGTGAAGTTCATGGAGTTCGTATCGGCACGGCTGGGCTCACTGGATTTGGCGAACACAGTTCTTATGGACGAAACGGCGGTGTATTTTGAAGACCCACGCCTCCAGACGATTGACGTCACAGGTGCTCGCCATGTGGTGTTGAAGTCAACGAGATTTGCATCGATGCGCGTGACTGCTGTCCGCGTCTTGTCGTAAACTGCCTCCGCTGACCGTGTGGAAAGGCGCTCGTCAAGATGATGCAATTGAACGCATTGGTAACGCATACGTGACATACCAAATGTGAGCATGGGTCGATTCCCAGCTGCTAATCAAGTAGCTTGATCTCGTCTTTCCACCTATCCTGGACCCTTCAACACCAGGCAAGGTAGTTGTCTGGGATTCAATGCGTGCACACACGTCCAAGGTGGTAAAGGCTCGGTTTGCGAAGAAGAATGTGCAGATGTTAGTTGTGCCAGGCGGCTTGACGCCGTACGTCCAAGCAGGCGACATCGGAATCTACAAGTCTTTTAAGGACAAGCTATCGAGCATCATTGACGAGTGGAAATTATCGGATCGCGTGGAGTATACGAAGGGTGGTAACCCAAAACATCCTCCTGTAAACGATGTTGTTGAGTGGGTGCAATCCGCTTGGAAAGCTGTGCCGGATAACGTTATCAATCGCTCCGTGCAGGCAGCAGGGTTTTCACCCTTGTACGAAGATTGGCACATCAGTCGGCACGATGTGTACGGCGAGTTTTTTTGCAGGAAGTGGCTATCTCGCGACGAGAGCTCTGAGGATGAAGAAGTCACTGAAGACCTCATTAAAAACCTGGACGAATTCACGATTTGGGAGTCGGAAGCCTCCGAAAAAGCTCGAGTAGTATACCTATTCCGATTTGTATACCCTTCTCTTTTTTTGGTAGTGTTCTATTCAGTTGTATACTGTATACACATCGACGTTATCCGTTATGTACATAGCCCCCTTAATTTGTTTTGAGAAATTTTAATTAATTAGGTAGGTGCATCTAGTCGCTGAAGGAGCTTTAACCCTTCTCAAACCTATCTTATATGTGATACATGACCCCTTACGCTCTGAGGCTATCGATTGGTGGTCTTGTTAGAAACACCAGCTGGGTATTAGAAACGATTAAACCTACTCCCCTTGTAAAAATATGTTAAGAAAAAAAACTGCCTGCGTAATCTTCCAGTGCATATAGTACTACTGCCACGAACCATTTACCGCCAGCCAGGTGCTGTTGGGTGCTGCTATGACCAAGCAAACCTCAAATGTTTCAATCGTGTGTGACTTCCAGATCTCTGCTCTTCCGTGACATTTAGACCACTTATCAACTTCCTCACTGCGTATCGTGTTCGATGTTCAGATGTATCCGAAGGTCTTCAAGGAGCTGCTCTGTATTCTACGTCCTGACGGCCGAGCAGTGCTGTTGGTGATGTCCAAGAAGCTGTTCAAGGGAGCCGTCAAGGACCTACCGTTCCGTGTCATGGCCGAGCACATGGTGAGCATTGGCGGTCTGGGCGGCGGCATCAACGTCATCGAGCCTGCTACATCCGTTCCACCTCAGCCTACAGAGGCTAAACCCTCCACCATCGGCCAGAAACGCAGTGCCAGCAGCGTCAGCACCTAGACATAAACTAAGCTTTCATCGGTTCGTTCAATAGAAAACATGAATGCATCCACTATATGGCTACATCTCGCCCATCCCGAACCCGATTTTGCGGGTTCGGGTCCCATAGCTACAGAATTCTATACCATAAAGTATCCGACTAGAGAACCTATCCGACTCGTACCGTAATCATGGTACACGAACGAAGAAAAACCTACGGAATTTATTTGGCAAATACGGCACTTAACGGTAATCAATGTGTTTAGACGATATGCAGAGGATGCGAGGCACGATTTGAAATGCAAAAAAGAGAGTGTTGTGTCTAGTTTATAGGCGGCTCAGAATCGCCTGAAACGGCCTGGGGGCTGAGAAAAGGGCAAAAAAGTAAAAAAACGTGCAAAATATGCTCGAGAGCCATGTGCTCTCGAGCCATGCACTCTCGAGCCGGTAAATAAAAAAATGAGGACCAACTTGGCCTTGATCCGGATAATTAGACTATGTCCGGATACTAAGAGGATATCGATAGCCAGTCACTGCTAGACGCATATTATTGGACAGGCATCAGCCAATGAAATCTTGCCGTTTGGTAGCACACAGACACGCAGCCAATCAGCGAATTCTAGCCACACACTGTCACACTTCGTCGCCGACAGCAAGCAGTGCGGCTCAGTCGTCTTTTTTTCAGACCTACTACACAGAGCTCCAGACGCTCCGACGTCCTCAGCGCCTGCCCAGGTGGCCCAAGCGTCTGCTGCCCCCCCCTCCACGACGACGAAGCTCATGGTGAGCACCGAGTACTCCTCCGAGGCTTGCTGGTTCGATTCCAGCCGTCGCCATTATTTTGTTTCGGGGTGAGGTGCCTGCGGACGTTGCTGCACCTGTCGTCGTCGAGATCCTTCCCACTACTGAAGATGTTCGCCCCAAGCTGCATCTGTTTGCTTTGAAGAGAAAGATGTGGGCTAACTAGTCTTTATGTACGTTTATGCATTTGATACGTATGTCGTTCGCTTGCTTGTTTCCTACAGGGCAGCAGCCACGGGATCAAGCAGGTCTTGGCAGTCCGGGTCTTGGATAGCGCCAGCCTGAAGCAGCTTGCGGTGACGCGCGATCAGGTCGTTTAGCGCGCCGGCGACGTGAAGATCATGAAGGCGCTTGCGGACAGCGGTGGACCCCCGCGACGTGATCTCACGCTTGCGTAGGAAGTCAAGCACCGCCTTCTCCACCTGCTTTCCCAGCGCGAGGACCCTCTCGTGGAAGTCGCCAGCGCTTGGTTCCAGCACGAAGCCTTCAGCGATGAAGAGCTTCATGTACGCGACGAGCTGCTTCGAGTTCGACCGCTGGTGCTTCGGTGCGCCAGAAAGCCAACGTGGCTCCTGAGCGTACCATGATTACCACGTCGCGTGCAGGTGAGTGACGGAAGTTCGTCGACGCTTGGGTGGCTTGTCTTGTTCTTGTTCTTGCTCTTGATCGTTCTGACGCTTACCACGTTTGTGTTGCTGTGTGTTGCCTTCAACGTTAGCTTCTAGGATATCCATGTGCTCATTCTGGCGCTTAACGAGCAGGAGTAACTGGTCAATCACACTGCGTTGGTGCTCGATGATCGTGTTCCCTTGGTTCGGTTGCTTGCGTGGTGTGGTCTCTCTCTCTCTTCCGTTTTCGTTGGGAGCTGTGGCTTTGTATTGCAGGCAGCGGAGGCTAGATACGTCGACCAAGCAAGTCCGCGAGCGACGACTCTGCCAGCTGCACACAGGCTTCCAAGCGCTTCACCGATGACCCCTCGGCATGGAGTTCCTTCAGCTGCAGATAATACAGAAGAAGGTACGCTGTAAGCACATCAACTACACGCTGGCTCACGTTGTCATTGGCTTGGTCTAGCTGGAAGCACGTTGCGAACAGGTACTGCTGGACAGCTGTGATCTTCTCCTGCGTCTGCGCGTCGAAGGACTTTAAGTCCTTCAAAAGTACCTTCACTTCCGTGTCGTATCCACTGAGCGCCTTGTGATCCTCGCGGCTTGTGTTGAAGATGTATTTGAAGCCCTTGTTCGTTGTGCTCATGTTCCAGGCGCCACGATCGAAGATCCAGCGATGCGTGAGCCCATCACATCCGTTGACATGCTGCGCTCCGCCACGGCGAAAGGAGTGCGAAGAGAGTGCGGCCTTGACACCAGCCTTGGCTGCGATCCGGTCAAGCACCCTGTTGACGTGCGAGTAGATGGTCGGTGTCTTCTCAGCAGGAGCAGCGCCTGTCGTAGCGGCAGCAGCAGCAGCGCCAAGGGCGGCATACTCGGCTGGGTGGTCAAGAACCTCAAGCAACGGCGTGGCAGACGACAACGAGATGACAGCTTGGACAGGCAACGCGGGCAAGCTGTCCAGCAGGTCGACACATGTGTGATGAGCGCCAGCGCGATGGCGTGCACGGGGCAAGTGACGAAGTCCAGATCGGGAAACAGCGACAGCCCTTGCTCCTCGGACGTCTTGAGGCGGATAAAGCGCACGAACAGGATGTCGGCGGCATCGATGGTAAGGTTCTGCTTCTGGACCCGCGAGAAGTCGGACGCGCGTCCAAACAGGTACTACAGCATGCACAACAGGGCTGCGTCTTGGTAGTCGCTTGAGGTAGACGCATTCTTTAATAAATAAAGCATCATCTTGCGTAAATCTGTCTTAGAGCATGGTGGCGCCTTGCTTACGACCTTGCCATCTCTTTTCATACAATTTTTTTCAAGCGTCTTCCCCATGCTGAGCAACCTTGCCTCGACAATGTGTCGTTGGGTGGGGAAGAGCTCAAAAAGCCACATTTTAGTCTGCCTATAGTATTGCATGGCGGTATTCCGGGCAAGTTGTTTGCCCTTCTTTCCTTCATTAAAGGCAAGATACATACCAAACATATCTAAGATAGACACAAAGCACTTTCCACTCTCATCTTTTTCAATGCATCTGCTTACATACTCAAAATCTACAGACTCACTCTTCACAAAGGCCTTGAACGCCGCGATGGCAGTTGCCTGAGCCCGTCTTGTGTTTCCAGGCTTCAGCTCTTCTAGCCCCATCCTTGTCGGATGTAGAGCAAATATGCAAGTGATACGTTCATTACTTGACTTTTGAATAAGCATACACATATTTCTCGTGTCCCTCCGACCTGATACGTCGGAATGGCTGGCCTAGCTGACCCACCTACCCCTAATAATTGCTATTGGTGGAAATCCAAAATTTAGTGCACTATGATTAGTCCAAATTAATCAAAAAGCTGTAATTGGCTGTTATGAAGCACTTCAAATGCATACAAAACTTAAGTAAGGTCGGATAAGTGATGATATTCATCCATGTCGACCATGGTGGGCAAAGGCCGCGGCAAGCGGCTGACAGATAGCGAGCGTATGGAGAAACTATCAATATGAATGTACGGAATCTTTGACGGGAGCTTATAGTTGCTGCGCGAATTCCGATTGAGCAGGAGCTTCTCAACATAGCTGCGCTCCACTGTCCAATCCTCAGCGAATTCGACCGTTCTGCAATCCTCAATATTGCCAGTCTTCAAGCTCAATACACGATAGCTAATCGTATCCGTAGCATCTCCAAGAAACAGGCATGGTTTGCCCGGGTTCTCCAACTTATTCTTCCTCAACACCTTGTGTGTGAAAGCGTACGCCAGACAACACCACGTTCTCAAGGAGGAGATATCTAGTCGCTCACCAAACCGTCGAGTATATGGAGTCTCACCCGCCAATGCACTGGTTGGGCTAACGTTCAACACTTCAACAGCGAACATAAATGCCTCTCCCCATAGTAATTCAGGCATGTCCACCGTGGTCAGCAAGCTACGGACTCGAGACAACACCAGTCCATTCATATGCTCCACTAACCCTTTTTCTTCAGGGTTATAGGCATTAGTGGTCACGAGCGTAATCCCACGGGCTCTTAGAAACGTTTCAGGCAGTTATTCACAAGTTCCCGACCTTGATCAGCCCCGAACACCTCAATTGTGTGACCCTGAGCCAGAAGTCAAGCAACATGCTTCATCACCACGTCACATGCTTCTTGTTTCCTCTTCAAGAGAAATCCCCATGTGTAACGTGTGGCTTCATCTTCTACTAGCTGGAAATGCTCGTATCCGTTGTAGGTAGTAACACCCACATATCACATATCGGACATGAGCTTCTGGTAAGGCACAGTCGACCTAACAGTATCCAGATTTTTGTAGGACATCCGCTTCATCCTCGATTGTATGCACGTCCAGCACCGATCGTTGGCGCGCACACACTGCCAGCCAACTCTAAGCCATCCACGGTCTTATTTTTCACCATTTCCTGCAAGGCTCCATAGTTCAGGTGTCCGAGGCGAGTGTGCCATCGCACAAGAGCTCGTTCATTCTCGCTTGTCATGGCCTTCACTTGCTACACAGGGACTACCGTGGACCGCAATACAGCACCTCAGTGAGACAGAGCGACCCATTTGCTGGATATTGGTTTCATTCTTCACTTGAACTTTCAACTCTCCAATCTGCCCTCGGTTCTTGGATGGGTTTCCTTCCCAGTCAAACACCAATGGACCATCATCTTGGCGCAAAATAGAAAACAATTCTTTCGTCGAGCACACGTGACAGTCGCTCGCGGAATCGAGCACCCACTCAACAACATTGTCGATCGCATTCTGAGCTGCCGCAGGTTCCGAGTCAACCACCTGGCGCGACATCATGTCAACGTGTCTCTGGTTGCCACTATTACTTCGAGATTTCTTCTTATTTTACCAGCGTTTACGCTCCGGAAGTTGCGACTTCGACTCATCGCCATCGCGTTTTGAGCGCGGACAATTTCTCTCAATGTGACCGGTCTCGTGACAATTCCAGCATTCACGACTGTCTTCCTTTCCATTCTTCTTGCCACCTTGTTTTCCATCCAAAATTCGGATTCTGATTACCTTTGACTTTGTATCTCCCACGACCACGCTTCTTCGTTTTTTCTTGTTGGCCTTGCTGCTGGCTCTGTGGCTTACTTTGCTTCTTGCCAGCCTGCGCGGACGAGATACTCAGTCCTTGTTGTGGCTCGTCGCTTTGTGCATCAAGTTCTGATTCAGCCCGGAGAGCGTTCATCACTTGAGCAGACGATGGGGCAGAATGCTGATAACCAGGATAGTAATGCTTTGAAAATTGACGAACAACTTCGAGATGTGTCTGCAACACATTACTCAGGATAATCTCTGCAAACTCCTCGTCAGAGATCACCTTCTTGTAATGAAGTAACTCATTACGCTGAAACTGCATGTCACACAGCCAGTCGTTCATATTTCTCTCATGAGTTAATTGTTTGCATACAGCTGCTGTCGGGCGAAGATATAGCTTGCATATTCTCTCTTTGTCTACTTGTTGACAAAACGTGTCCACATCGCATGAGCGTTTGTCTCGTGACAGATTAGATCAGCGTCTGCAGTCGGTACACCGTCCAGAATAGCACCGCGAGTTATATTATCCATCAAAGCAAACTGAGCGTCATTTGTTGAAGATCGCACACCGACAGGATCCTCAATCACACTCCACACATTCATACACCTTAGGAAAGTCTCCAACTCAACTGCATATAAGTCGAAGCTTCCATGCATAACCGGGCGGTTTATTATCTAGCTTCATCCCAAATGCACCACCGGAAAACTGCGGGGCCATCATCGGCGCTGCTGCAAATCCTCCACTACCTGGCATTGCCGATGCAAATACTGCAGATCCCAAAGACGGGACCGCTGGCCACACCGAGGTCGCATACATCGGTGGAACCCATGCTGACGGAGACGAATCCACCGCACAGCATCAAGAGCAACACTCACCACACTATTCATCACAGCGCCACTTCCAGTCGATCCAATAAACGTGAAGCCACCGCCAGTGTACCCATCCAAACCGGCCGAGGTCACCACAGGAGCAACAGAGCTCACGTTCACTCCACTCACTCCCTCTCCGGAAGCTATAGCACCCATCATCGCCGTATTCACTCCAGAATACGCACTGAGACCACCACTAGCAGTCATGGCAGCCGATCCGCTCACAGTCGACGACGCCACATTTGATGTAGCCATTGTATACCCACGAAACTCCAAGATTTTACTCTGTAGAGCTTGCAAGCCTTGAGCTCATAACCTGACACGTTGCGCAGGCGATCGGAGGAGCATGGAGTAGCTTGGTAGACAGAAAGCAAGCAGAGAACGTCTTCCCACTGAGCACTTTGGGATTAAGGAGGAAACTTCGAAGGTGACAACCCCCTTTCTTATACACTAACGAACGTATACTTCCAACTGCAACCGTACGGTCCCAACCGTATACTCAGCCACTATACACATGAACACGACCTTCGTCATAGTTTCGATTGGAGTTCCGCTACCCGAGATACGATCTTTTCTTCCTTGGGTGCGTATTCTTCCCTTCTACTTCGTCTGAGATGGACGCCTGAGAGTTTTGTGACGGAATCCCTTCGCCATCATCGCCGGATGCAGTGGGGACGACAGTGGCGGAGGTGATGCCACGAGTAGTATATACTGGAAGATTACGCCGGCAGTTTTTTTTCTTAACATTATTTTACAAGGAGAGTAGGTTTAATCGTTTCTAATACCCAGTTGCTGTTTCTAACCAGACAACCAATCGATAGCCTCAGAGCGTTAGGAGTCATCCAAAGCATATTAACCAGGCCTGAGAAGGGTTAAAGCTCCTTCAGCGACAGTAGATGCACCTACCTAATTAATTAAAATTTCTCAAAAAAAATTAAGTGGGCTATGTATATAATACACCCAGCTGATATTAATAACATGTCTTACAGTCCTGCAACCGATGTGGACCACACCATTGTTTCCCACTTCTCCCTCCTTTCTCTCTAAGAAAGAAGAGATGGCACGAAAAGTGTGGTTCCAGCTAGTGGATGCAGCAACTCGCGGCGCGTACGCGATACCACAGCAGATTCATGGCGAGTACCTGAAGATGCTGAGGATATTGGTGATCTTCGCAAGGCAATCAAGGTCCAGTGTTCGAATTCACTCGCGCACGTTGACGCAGCCAACCTGCGAGTCTACTCCAACAGAACTGCTTATGACGCTAAGGAGAACCCTTTGGAAGAGGATTCGTCGATTGATGCGCTTGGCGGATCGAAGAAAAATGCGCTCATCGTGGAAGTGCCGCAGCAGCATCTTGTTCCTCGCACTCTGACATCAGTGGCCGAGTTAATTGCAATTCCAAGGACCACTGCACTGAATGAGCCGAAAACATACGCTGAAGAGTGTTTGTCGTTGACAGAATGGGACGTTGGCGTTGTGCACAAGATTCCTCTGATCTGGGAATTCATGAGCAGCTTGGGCGGATGTACAACCAGTGGGGAAATGTTTTGGCGAATGGAAGACAAGCAAGTCGTGTCATTGATGGTGGATGGATGGTTTCGAGAATCTACTCGCGACCGCATTAATGTGCACGCAAACAAGAAGAGTATTCTGATGGGCTCGCCAGGCATAGGCAAGTCGACGCTGTTGTGCGTCATGGCCTTCCATCTTGTTTTCAAGCACAAGAAGAATGTGCTGGTATACCGACGATTGACCAAATTTGAGCAGGAGAACTGTCTCTTTTATCTGGGTTACGAAGATGGCAAGGTCGTGCAGTTTGCAGTGCAAAGATGCAAAGCCCCGAATGCGATCAGCATATATGAACATCTCATCCGCCAACAGGGCATATCGAACGTATGGCTGTTGTTGGATGGATTTCGGTACGAAGATATTCCGGAAGGTGTGCGGACGTTCAAGATGCTGGCAACATCGCAACAAGTGGATTTGAAGTCTCAAGAACTGGATGATGCGTACTGCTGCTTGTTTTCGTGTTGGAGAAAGCAGGACCTTTTTAAGCTGGGAGAACAAGTCTACCAATTTAAAGTGGAAGAGATGGAGGAGCGATTTTACTATTCTGGTGGAAGCGTTCGGGAGTTTGGACGAGCCACAGCGGAGGAAATACGCATCGCCATCTATAATGCAGTAACACAAGTCGAGGACGTAGGGCTCCTTCTTTCGACCAGGGCAAATGTTCATTCGGGCCGAAATCACGTCGATCGACTGCGTCACACATTTGTCAAGGATATTACGCATGCAAACGGGTTTCTTTCTCGTGAGCACTGGGAACAGGTTATCGACTCGGAATATGCTGTTCTAGCTCTCTCTGTAAGACTTCGGTCGGATGCGCTGTTTCGGATTTATTCGTGGGCGAAAAGTGCTGGATACGGATCACTCGCTGGAAATGTTTTCGAGATCTATCTTCATCGCCTGGCTGCCGACAACACGTTGAAACTCTACATGTCAGAATATGATCCGCCAGAAAGAAGGAAACCAAACGAACCGCGGCATTTCGAAGTGAAGCAAGTGGGCTTGAGGAATGGCGGTGCAATTTGCTGCGGAACGGCAAGCGATTATGAGAACCATTTGGTGGATTGGAGAGATGATGAAAAGCTCACGTACTGGTTTCCTGCGTGTCATGATTTTCCGAATATTGATAGCATTGTGAAGCTTGAGTCTGCCTCCGGCAAGAAGAGCAATGTCGCTTATCTTCAGATTACCGTCGCAGCAGATCATGAAATTGATGGCAAGCAGTTGCAAAAGATGAGCGCGATTTTTTTTCCAGACACTGTGAAGGAAGCTGGAGATACCGATCCACCAATCTATATTGCTGTTTGTCCGGATTCTAAATCGTGCGAAGCGTTTGTCCTGAAGCCACGACCCGAAGTTTTAGCAGCGAGAAAGACATGCCGAGTATTTGTGGGCTACTACGCCGAAGCTGCATTTGCCACCGCAGCCGATGGCCCGATGAACAATGTGTATGTCAAAGAATTGCCGCCCCCTCCACCGTACAACTTTCGAAAGCGATTGCGTACGGAGTAGGAAGAAGTGTCATCGTCATTTTGTAGTCTGAATCCTCCTATCCAAAAAGCGACTGCATAATTTGACCTTTTCACGTACAATATACTTGATATAAACTGAGATAGCGCTCGGAAAAAATAACTGTAACCCCGTTATTATTGTATTGTCCCATTAACATGATTTATTATCGGTCGCCCAATTAAATTTGATATTGTCCCAATAATACAGCACAATACTTCTGAACGGTCGTTTTAGAGATTTGCCGCAAGTTTTATGCCCTCCAATTTTTATTTTTTATCCTAACAAATATAAAGTTAGTAATATACAAAGATGACGTACTCTCCCGAGCAATACTCAACTAACAAAGAGCGTATCAAGGCGGCGCAGAAGCGCTACTATCAGCGCACACGTGAAGCTCGCTTAGGCTATCAGAAGGGGTATGACGACAAGAATAGAGATCAGATTCGGACTCGCAAGCGAAACACTAAAAGCGAACCTAATCCAAGTGAAAGCGAACCTAAGAGTGAAAACGAACTTAACTAATTAATTAGTTTTTTTCTGTCATAAAAAGTCAAGCTATGTATAGGCGATGCATGAGCGCACCTACACCATCTGAATTAGTTAATTAATATTCAAAAACTTTCTATGGGACCATGATATAAAGTCAATCCTGATACGACATCCAATAATTAATAAAGTCATTCCCGCGAGAATAATATAGCCACAAATATATAGCAAATATGCTGCCTTACGAACGTGAAGGACTAAAGAGATTAAATATTAACGTAATCCGTTGGGGTAGCGATTATCGCGTCAACGTTCGAGGTAAAACTGGGAAGCTGGTCTTTGTGAGCAGCATTACTCGCCCGAGCAATCAAAAGTTGGTTGCAAAGCAGTACAAGATTTCTATCAAAGACTTGGTGAAGAACATATCCAAGGACTATAAGACTGACCCAAAGTATCGTTTCTATAGCGGTCAGCATATGGAGTATCATCTATACGAAGGTATCCAGCCATCGGAGTTCTACGATAAGCTTGAGCATGTTCTCTCTACGCAAAGCAATGCGTTCAAGGTGAATGTTGCTCTCGGCTACGACCTGATTAGTCTCAGGGATGAGAATGAAACCAGGTACTTTCACCCGAATCTGGGTAATACCTACGTATTTAATACTCCTGTTGCGGTCAATAGTAAGGCTGATATTCGAAAGAAAATTATTTCGGAAATCAGGTCTATGAAGCTGGCTAACAAGCTTAACTATCCCAGCTCTGGATACAAGGTTAAGGCAATGACTGGCTTTAAGATTTTCATCTACCATCGCAACCATGCTCTTGGTGATAGCAAAGCTGTCATTCCTAAGGTCATTCGCGAAAACAAGCATGTCATCAACTTTCCCAAGACGAACAACAAATGCGTCTTCCATTGTATTGCATGGCATTTGCTGCAAGACCCTAAGAAGGACCCTCGGAGAATTCAGGCTCACGTGAAGGAGGCATTCAAGCGCTACTGCTCTTACAAGGGTATCAACTACACACTGAGTCTGTTCAAAATCTTTAAGCCTATTGACATTCTTCAATTCGATGAGGTTGAGGACTGCTTCCAGCTTGCTATTATTATTTATACGATGGATGTTTCCTCTGGGAACTTTGAATGCATTCGTCGCTCGGACAAGAAGTTTGAATCCATGGCTATTCTATCTCATGAGAACCACGCTCTATACATTAAGTGCATCGATATGCTTCAAATCAAGCATCAATGTCCTAAGTGTGAAATGGTCTTCATTAGTGCTGACATGCTTAGCAACCATAAGAAGAACCAATGTAAGCTTGTCTATGACTCTTGATCACTTGAACACGTTGCTGAAAAAGCAAAAAATATCTGTGTGGTCTATGCTGGTGTCAGCTGACCGTCGATACTGCATCAGCCGATCGCATCAATAACAAATTGGGGCACATTCACGGTAATGTCTTCATCACGTGCGTTCAATGCAACGTCGCACGCAAGGACATGTCGCTCAGTGGATTTCGCTTCAAGAAATTACTTGAGTTCAACTCGGACAAACTTGTCTATTCGATTGACAGGGAGGAGAAGGACATTTACGGCAAGATGAAGCAAAACATTGCTGGTGGACCATCTATCATTTTCAACCGCTACGCCAAACGCAACCAGACTAAGATTCGTGGTGGTAAGCTCGTGAAAAAATCATCGGCTACGACGCCAATGCTCTATACCTCTGGGCTCTTGGTAATAACATGCCTTGTGGACGCCTTACCACTATTGAAGCTTATCCAAATATTGTTGAGGACATCCAGAACGACAAAATCTTTGGCTTTCTTGAGTGTCATATTCGAACTCCAGATCACCTGAAAGACTATTTTAGTGAAATGACTCCCATTTTCAAAAATACACTGATTGACTGTACTAACGAGAAGGTCATTGGTGATCATATGTTTGAGTACAACGAGGCACGAGAAAAGAACAAAGCCAAGCCTGCTCGCAAGCTGATTGGAAGCTACTTTGGTGAATAGATTATGATCTACACTCCACTACTCAAGTGGTATCTGTCTCATGGAATGGAAATCACTAAAACTTACAGTTTCATTAAGGCCAGCGCTCACAAGGCTTTTGCTCCATTCATGGAGGCCGTATCGAGCGCACGTCGTGTCGGTGATGAGGATAAGAGTAAGGCTATGATTGCGGAGACGATGAAATTGGTTGGCAACTCGGCGTTTGGGAGATCGGATATGGACATGAGTAGGCACACGCAGGTCAAATACGAGTCGAATGAGGACAAGATCAAGTCGCGTATTGAGCACTTCACGTTTCATGGATTTGATAAGCTGAACGATTCCTGTGAGATAACTATGAAGAAGCGCCGTCTCAATAACAAGAACCCAATCCACTTGTCCATTGCCATCTATCAGCTTGCGAAGCTACGCATGCTCGAGTTCTACTACGATTGTACTGACTTCTACTTCGATCGATCCGATTTCCAGTATCAAGAAATGGACACGGACTCTGCCTACATCGCTTTCAGCTGTAATAATCCATTTCAGGAGTGCGTCAAACCTGAGCTACGTGATCACTTCAAACAGCACAAGTACGATTGGTTCCCACGAGACTATAACACGGAAGTAGCTAAGTTTGACCGTCGAACCCCTGGTCTATTCAAGGATGAATGGTCTGGTGATGCTATGGTCTCACTCTCGAGTAAGAACTATATTTGCTATCTTCCAGACGAGTCATACAAGGTGAAGGTTTCAGCTAAGGGCGTGCAACAAAGTCGTGGTCGCAATGATGTACTCAACCCTTTGGGATTTGAATCTGTTGTTCGCGACCGCATCACCCTTCGTGGTACTAACAAGGGATTTAGATTGTCAAAAGAAACTAAATCAATCACCACATACACTCAGACCAAAACTGTCTTATTATATTTCTACGACAAGCGACAAGTGCTTGAGGATGGAATTCGTACCATCCCACTTGATATATAGAAGTTCTCCGACCTATCACATGTTTTTTCTTTGAATATTATATATGAATTATGGATGATCTCCTCAGCAAACTATACTACAACCCTAAAACTGGTTATGTTGGGGCTCAAGCGCTTTATCAGAAGGCTCGAGAGATAGATTCTAAAATAACGTTAAAGACTGTGAAGGAGTGGTATGCTACTCAGTCAGATATCCAGCAGTTTCAAGAGCAAAAGAAGCGATACGATGGGTTCAAAATCGCCTCTCATAACCCCAACTCTTGGCGGGTAGATCTTGCTTTCTGGGGTAAACAACCGATTCTGACTGGTATCAATATCAACTCCCGCATCGTTTACGCAAAGCTTTTGGTGAACAAGACTGCGCCTATAGTTTTAACAGCCCTCAAAGCGTTTGTTCGACTCTGCAAAGTCAATATTTTAACGAGCGATAATGGTAGTGAGTTCATGAATGCTCAAGCTCAAGAATTTTTAAAACCAAAGAGATAGAGCATTATAATAACGAGCCCGGTGATCATGGGACTATGGGCAAAATTAAAAGATTCAACCGAACTATAAAGCAGAGACTAACCAAGATTTGGCTGACCGGGGTTTCACCCGCTCCATCTCCTGAGCGGATTACACAAAAGCTAATCAGCGACGTTATTGCCAACTACAACAACACTGTTCATCGATCGATTGGAATGACGCCAAATGAAGCTAAAGGCCAAGTAATGGGACCTTAGGAATGACAGCTTTGCTATCACCAAGAGCATTGTTGCGATGGTAGATGAAAATCTTAAAGCCAGTCATTGCCTTAACCTTGTATCCAGAGCTGGGATAGTTAAGCTTGTTAGCCAGCTTCATAGACCTGATTTCCGAAATAATTTTCTTTCGAATATCAGCCTTACTATTGACCGCAACAGGAGTATTAAATACGTAGGTATTACCCAGATTCGGGTGAAAGTACCTGGTTTCATTCTCATCCCTGAGACTAATCAGGTCGTAGCCGAGAGCAACATTCACCTTGAACGCATTGCTTTGCGTAGAGAGAACATGCTCAAGCTTATCGTAGAACTCCGATGGCTGGATACCTTCGTATAGATGATACTCCATATGCTGACCGCTATAGAAACGATACTTTGGGTCAGTCTTATAGTCCTTGGATATGTTCTTCACCAAGTCTTTGATAGAAATCTTGTACTGCTTTGCAACCAACTTTTGATTGCTCGGGCGAGTAATGCTGCTCACAAAGACCAGCTTCCCAGTTTTACCTCGAACGTTGACGCGATAATCGCTACCCCAACGGATTACGTTAATATTTAATCTCTTTAGTCCTTCACGTTCGTAAGGCAGCATATTTGCTATATATTTGTGGCTATATTATTCTCGCGGGAATGACTTTATTAATTATTGGATGTCGTATCAGGATTGACTTTATATCATGGTCCCATAGAAAGTTTTTGAATATTAATTAACTAATTCAGATGGTGTAGGTGCGCTCATGCATCGCTTATACATAGCTTGACTTTTTATGACAGAAAAAAACTAATTAATTAGTTAAGTTCGTTTTCACTCTTAGGTTCGCTTTTAGTGTTTCGCTTGCGAGTCCGAATCTGATCTCTATTCTTGTCGTCATACCCCTTTGATAGCCTAAGCGAGCTTCACGTGTGCGCTGATAGTAGCGCTTCTGCGCCGCCTTGATACGCTCTTTGTTAGTTGAGTATTGCTCGGGAGAGTACGTCATCTTTGTATATTACTAACTTTATATTTGTTAGGATAAAAAATAAAAATTGGAGGGCATAAAACTTGCGGCAAATCTCTAAAACGACCGTTCAGAAGTATTGTGCTGTATTATTGGGACAATATCAAATTTAATTGGGCGACCGATAATAAATCATGTTAATGGGACAATACAATAATAACGGGGTTACAGTTATTTTTTCCGAGCGCTATCTCAGTTTATATCAAGTATATTGTACGTGAAAAGGTCAAATTATGCAGTCGCTTTTTGGATAGGAGGATTCAGACTACAAAATGACGATGACACTTCTTCCTACTCCGTACGCAATCGCTTTCGAAAGTTGTACGGTGGAGGGGGCGGCAATTCTTTGACATACACATTGTTCATCGGGCCATCGGCTGCGGTGGCAAATGCAGCTTCGGCGTAGTAGCCCACAAATACTCGGCATGTCTTTCTCGCTGCTAAAACTTCGGGTCGTGGCTTCAGGACAAACGCTTCGCACGATTTAGAATCCGGACAAACAGCAATATAGATTGGTGGATCGGTATCTCCAGCTTCCTTCACAGTGTCTGGAAAAAAAATCGCGCTCATCTTTTGCAACTGCTTGCCATCAATTTCATGATCTGCTGCGACGGTAATCTGAAGATAAGCGACATTGCTCTTCTTGCCGGAGGCAGACTCAAGCTTCACAATGCTATCAATATTCGGAAAATCATGACACGCAGGAAACCAGTACGTGAGCTTTTCATCATCTCTCCAATCCACCAAATGGTTCTCATAATCGCTTGCCGTTCCGCAGCAAATTGCACCGCCATTCCTCAAGCCCACTTGCTTCACTTCGAAATGCCGCGGTTCGTTTGGTTTCCTTCTTTCTGGCGGATCATATTCTGACATGTAGAGTTTCAACGTGTTGTCGGCAGCCAGGCGATGAAGATAGATCTCAAAAACATTTCCAGCGAGTGATCCGTGTCCAGCACTTTTCGCCCACGAATAAATCCGAAACAGCGCATCCGATCGAAGTCTTACAGAGAGAGCAAGAACAGCATACTCCGAGTCGATAACCTGTTCCCAATACCGCCTTGCGGTAAACTGATTTGTGTCATCCGCTTTTGTGACGAATGTATGGCGCAAACGATCAACTTGTGATCCCCCCGTCAATGCACTGGACTTGTTGGATAGCAAGTTCGAGACATCATCCACACCACTGATCGCATCATCGATTGCACTGCGTATGTCCTCCGATGTAGCGAGTGTAAACTCACGCACGCTTCCGCCAGAGTAGTAGAAACGTTCTTCCATATCCTCAGTAGCAAACTTGTAAATGAGGCCTCCCATCAACCAGAGATCCTTCTTTGACCAACAAGGCAACAGACAGCAGTACGCATCAATTCGTTCTTGGGACTTCAAATCCACTTGTTGCGATGTTGCCAGCATCTTGAACGTCCGCACACCTTCCGGAATATCTTCGTACCGAAATCCATCCAACAACAGCCATACGTTCGATATGCCCTGTTGGCGGATGAGATGTTCATATATGCTGATCGCATTCGGGGCTTTGCATCTTTGCACTGCAAACTGCACGACCTTGCCATCTTCGTAACCCAGATAAAAGAGACAGTTCTCCTGCTCAAATTTGGTCAATCGTCGGTATACCAGCACATTCTTCTTGTGCTTGAAAACGAGATGGAAGGCCATGACGCACAACAGCGTCGACTTGCCTATGCCTGGCGAGCCCATCAGAATACTCTTCTTGTTTGCGTGCACATTAATGCGGTCGCGAGTAGATTCTCGAAACCATCCATCCACCATCAATGACACGACTTGCTTGTCTTCCATTCGCCAAAACATTTCCCCACTGGTTGTACATCCGCCCAAGCTGCTCATGAATTCCCAGATCAGAGGAATCTTGTGCACAACGCCAACGTCCCATTCTGTCAACGACAAACACTCTTCAGCGTATGTTTCCGGCTCATTCAGTGCAGTGGTCCTTGGAATTGCAATTAACTCGGCCACTGATGTCAGAGTGCGAGGAACAAGATGCTGCTGCGGCACTTCCACGATCAGCGCATTTTTCTTCGATCCGCCAAGCGCATCAATCGATGAATCCTCTTCCAAAGGGTTCTCCTTAGCGTCATAAGCAGTTCTGTTGGAGTAGACTCGCAGGTTGGATGCAATCAAACTCGCCGGAAGAGCGCGCGAAACCTTGGTGAAAACTGCATCTCGCAGATCGCCAATGTCCTCAGCATCTTCAGGTAATCGCAATGAATCTGATGTGGTATCCGCGTAAGCGCCGCGAGTTGCTGCATCCACTAGCTGGAACCACACTTTTCGCGCCATCTCTTCTTTCTTAGAGAGAAAGGAGGGAGAAGTGGGAAACAATGGTGTGGTCCACATCGGTTGCAGGACTGTAAGACATGTTATTAATATCAGCTGGGTGTATTATATACATAGCCCACTTAATTTTTTTGAGAAATTTTAATTAATTAGGTAGGTGCATCTACTGTCGCTGAATGTGACGGGTGACACGGCACCTTGCACAGAGGAAGTGAGAGCTTCCGAGAGTATACAAACTCTCAGTGAACGGCAGTTCACTAGTCCCTGGCCTAAAGCGACAACTGACCAAGACTAGGTAGATTTAAGACTGAGTATATTTATAGGTATTTCTAAATCGATCTACATACTAAATGCAAGTCACCTATAGAGTATCCTAGATGTTATCCTATTGGTTGACTTTGAGGGCATGTAGCCATGGTGTGTCCACACCACAGAGCCCCTGAAGAGTGACAGGCACTCTTCCATATAATCCCGTTACATCCTCCCCCACTTAGGTTCGGTTTACCGACCAATCCGGGCGAGCGAAGAAAGTCTCACACTTTTCACTCGCCAAGTCGAAAGCCATCGACTAGCTGCGGTGCCACACCGCGGCGGCTCATTTCCGTTTGAACCCGAGCAGCACGCGCGCTCTTCTTCACGGTCTCCACGTCGACCTCAGCATGCCCCATGTCGAAGCATCATGCGGCGCGAAAGCGCACGCCAAGTCTGCTGCTACGAAGCAGCAGACCAAGAGCTCTAAGCCTCGCGGCAAAGCCTCTGCACTACAGGATGCTACTGAGGTAGCCTCCAAGGCCGTCACCTCGTCTGGTGACGCGCCAGCGGATACGGGCGCGAGCTCACGCCGCAGTCGATCACCTTCGTTGCCGAAGGACGATGGCCCGAACCCGCGCTTCGCCATTCTGGAGCACAGTCCTGGCAACGTGGCTGAAGCCAGGGCCGAACACGATGGCAGCCACTCCGAGGAGGCTGCCGGCGAGCGTACTCCGCTGCCTAGTGAGGGTGGACGCGAGTCCGTGCACTCACTCGGAGGAAAGTGACCATGGTGGCCACAGCCCGATGAGTCCGGCCGACGAGGCCATGGACTCATCCAATACCCGGGTTTACGAGGACGAGAAACCTCGTCGTGTCCTCAGGAACCTTTCGTTCTCTGAGGGTCGTTAGCGAGCTCAGGCTACCTAGGCGGCTGCCGAACAGAGCAAGCACGCTAAGAAGCGGAATGCTTTTAGGTCACCACGCCGTGAGGCGTTGGAGACCGAGGTTGACCCCTACAAGAACCGCTTCGGCTCAGACTCTAAGGAGGAAGAGGAGGAGGGTGCTGTCAACGAGCCCCAGGAGATCTCGAACGATCTCGACCGGCAGCAGGAGGACTTCCAAGCTGCCCAGCAAGTGCGGGGGCGTCCTACGACGGGGTTCCGCTCGCCAGGTCACGACGGCTCGCCTGCTCGCGAAGGAGGAGCGCCACACCCGCGAGGGTATTGGCCTCCAGAGCCTAGCTCCGGTGCTGAGCTCTACTTGGAGCAGCTCGTTGCTCCTCGTGGGCTCATTGGAGGGCACACCTTCAAGGGTGCGTACGAGCGCACCTTGGTGCAGCGGGACCCGTTGTTCACGGAGAACATTGAGGCTGCCAGGTGCGTGCTTCTAGCACCGCATCGAATTCCTCTCAAGGAATTCACGACTTGACGCAAGAAGCCCGAGAATCGGGGTGGCCTCCATCCCGTTTGGGGTTACCCCTGGGTCTGCCCCGATAACTGCCAGTCGTGGGGCGCCGCCGACTTGCTGTTCTGGAAGTGGGTAGCTTCTCATAGCTACTCACAGGAGGAACTCCGAGAGCTTCAATAAGGTCGCTTGCTGTCCTCTATCCTGGACCAGCGCGATCTTCGGATTGAATTCGTCCATTTGGTTAGCAAGCGACTGCTACCAAAGGACTTTCAGAAGCGCGCGGCTTCTAGCGCTCAAGGTGAGCGCGGGTATGAGCTGTATGCACCAGCGCCCATACCCCGTTCGGGCAAGAAGGCCCGGACTACTCACGAAGCTGCCGCCGCTTCTGTTCCCAGATCGCGACAGCCTTCGGGCAGTCAGCCTGGAGCCGCTCAATCGGCTGCCACGAGTTCTGTGAGTCGGGGTATCCCCGCCACCTTACCAGGAGCTGGCGCTTTCTATCAAGGCGCCGCTCGCGGACGACCCGCTCCACGTGGTAGTGGGTCTCTCCATTACGGTCGAGGAGAGGTGGAGGAACCCTTGTTCGACTTCGAGTACGAGGCACCTCCTGCGGGGCGCTCCTCTCGGTTGAGTGCACCGCTTGCGACTGTGACTCAGCCGCAGAACGCGGAGGTTGATCGTCTCCGTCAACGCGTTCTTGTCCTCGAGATCACTCTGGGTCTCGGGACTGGCGGTGATGCTGCCGCCCAGGCCGGTAATCGCGGGGTCCTCGCGAAGCTTGAGGACCGCCTGCACCAATTGGGCCGGGAGATCTCGGAACTCCATCATCGGGTTGGTTGCCCGACGCCCTCGTCCGATGTGGCACGTATTTGCCTATTCAACGATTATTGCTCGTAATCCACATCAAGAATTGTATGAGCACCTCCGCGAGAAGCTTGAAGATTTCATTACTTTTGCTGACCCAGATACACCTCCGAAAGTTGATCAAGTACGTCATACACCCATGAGCTCCAATAAACCTGAGCTTGTTGTCATAGACGACTACAGCAACGACAAGCTACTCCAGAAGGATATCTTTTCCCATTACTTTACTCGTGGACGTCATTTCAAGTTGAGCACCATATTTCTAAGCCACAGCTACTTTGCAACTGACAAGATGATTCGCTTGAATTCTGAATACATAGCAATTTTAAAAACCAATTCAAAGCGAGATCTACAGATGGTTGTCAAAGATTTTAATATCAAGGGCGTAGATGATCGGTCAATCGTCTAGGTTATTATAACAAGGCTGCTGAACGAAAAGGTCAGATGCTTCTCATCGATTCTGTAAAGGGTCAAATCAGGTACAACTTTGATAAACCAGTCAAGACTGAAGAATGAGCTGACGCTCGGACTGACAAGTCCGAGAATCTGCGATCCTTCGGTCTTGCCGTAATATGAATAAATATCATCTAAATTTTGACGATAATGACTTCATCATGGCGAGCTTCTTGCAGATCGATAGCACCAATCTCGTAGCAGACGGATACAACTCGTCGTGGAAATATCAGTTTCCGGGATCGGCAGCTGACTTTCGCAATGTTGTTTGCGCGATTCAATCAATCAGTCTATTCAACAGCGAGTATAACATTGATTCTATTCAATTCCAGAACACAACCTTTCAAGTCGAGGTTCCGACGGCTGCAACCACTTCTACGATCAGTATTACAGTACCAGATGGATATTACAGCTACGATGATATCAACAGATGTATCCAGACAGCTCTCGTTAATGCAGGAGCTTATCTAATTGAAGGATCTGGAAACAACGTATTTTATATCAATTAACTGAGAACAGCGTCTATTACGCAGCACAGGTCGATTTCTCTCCAACTCCTTCGAGTCTTCCAGCTGGATACACGAGACCTGCTACTGGTTTATACTCAGCTGGTGGTACTGGTCTGCCTACTACAACTCGCGTCCCGCGTTTAATCATCAATAACGCTGCATTTTTAATTGGTTCGGTACTTGGTCTGACTACAGGTACATATTTAGCCAGAATTACCGCACGGTCGAGGCATTCTTCCTCATGGACGGAGCGGAGCCTGGGCGTCGTGCTGCGACCAGTGTGGTCAATTCTCTCTCTGCTCTCCACACTGATTTTGTGTTCTCGAGTATCCCGAAAGGGATAATTTATGTCCTACTGTTCGACGGCGGATCACGAGGCAACCCGGGTCCTGGAGGCAGCGGAACGGTAATCCTCAAAATCGTAGCGGGCGACACAGCTGCAACATCAGTTTGGCTTGCCAGTATGGCGTATGGAGCAGTATCCACTACCAACAACAAAGCCGAATACTGTGGGCTTCTAAATGGTCTCAAACACGCCAAGTCCGACAATCTCCGCCGGTTTCACGTTATTGGTGACAGCAAAATGGTCATCACCCAGATGGTAGGCAGAAGACCTCTGCGCGCAAAGCACTTACAACGACTTTATTGGCATTGCCGGAGCTTAGCCGACATCTGCGGCGTCCAATCCTGGACGCATCATTTCAGAGCCTTCAATAAAACGGCTGATGCACTAGCCAACTCGCCATGGATACACACGCGAGCAGACAAGTGTGCGTCGATGAGCGCGGGGTGTTACCAACAGGAGTATGGGACCCTGCACTGGATCATACTGCCAGGGGCATTAGCGAATGGCAAGCAGAACTTCCCGACCTGATCGTGACCCACCAATAGGAGGTCGTCCGTGAGTAGAGACTGATATAACCTCAGGCTAGCAACGGAAAGGGTGGTAGTCTTGGATATTGATGATCGTTAGAGACACTAAATGAACGCAATATACCTAACCTGAAAATGAATGACTACAGGTACATATTCATCTACCTCAGCGACAGTTGCAAGCGCTCAACTATTCAATATCATCCCACAGATCCACCCAACCAGTTCATACATTGTTCGCTGCGACCTTATCAAAAACGGTTACCGCACTGCTCTTGTCAAAGGGGGTGTCATGTCATAAGCGGTATGTGCTGGAAAGGCCAAAGTGCGTGCAGACGAATAAATTAGGACGCTCAATGCTACAGGCCTAATTTAGGTTTGTTTAGGAACCTTGTGATCTCTAAACTTCACACAGCCATTCAATTGCTACTGCCAACCATCGGTTGGTTACCACTGGCATTGCTCACCGCAATTCAGCCACACCAACCATCCCTTCCGCTTGCTTTTACCCTACTTGGCGCTTCCTACTGCCCCTCACTAAGCAATTTGCATCGTGCCGATGCGGCAAGGAAGACCGCCTCTTCGTGGCGGTGGCCGTCGACAGCGTCAATTTCGACGTCAAGCATACACAGTGGCGTTCAAATTGCAAGTTCTCCGTCACTTTGACTCGACCAAGAGCATGCGTGCCACGCTCGACCGCTTTTTCGACAGCATCAGCGAGACCTAGAAATCGAACAAAGCTAAACTGGTCTACAAGTGACTAGGTCTGCGCCCGGCGATCGAACACCGCGCGCAGAGTGAGCGGCTTGCCTCTCAAGCACGTGCAAGGGCTCCTGGCTTTGGGTTGACACTGTCCGTTGAAGTTGAGCAGCATATACTTAAATGAGTAAACGGTTTTCGCCGAGAGGGCTTGCCAATTCCAGCCATGATGTTGACGTTGCAGGCGCTTGAGATCGCCCAAGGCGCCGGCGTTCCATCCAAATATTTTTCGGCGTCTTGGCAGTGACGACGAGGTTTTACCCGACGGCACCGACTTTCATTTCGTGTGCGAACTCATTTTGGACAGGAGACACCACCGGAGGCGGCTCGTCGCGCTGCAGAGTTTGCTAGAGAAGTTCGTCACAGGGCTTATGTGGAGGGTGTTACGAGGATCTACAATGCAGACCAGACTGGAATTGTTTTGGAGATGCTCCCTAAAACAACACTGGCACCTACTGGATCAAAAACAATATGGTTAAAGAGTTGTAAAAAAGAAAAAGAACGCGTCACCGCCATGCTTTTGGGTGACTTAGACGGCAATAAGTGTACCCCATTCTTAATGCTGAAATCAAAGCCATCCAAGGTGCCTGAACGTCGAGACGAAAATGCCCGCGTTCGCCATGGATTTGGACGGCATGTGTGGAAAGAAATAGAAGCACTTCAAAAAGAGCATGATTTTCAAATCTACGGTAATGAGGCGGCATGGTGGACTGGGGAAATGACTTTCAAGTTTTTGCGCTTTCACGTTGGCTACCGCGACCCACTCAGCCCTCCGGTAATGCTGCTTCTCGATGACTTTAGCGGCCACTGGGTCGACGGTGTTGTTGAATACGCTCGCTCGTTGAATGTTTTGCTTCAGAAGGTACCGGCCAGGCTCACGTGGCTGAGCCAACCTGCCGATGCTGTATGGATTAGGCCCCTGAAACATCGGCTGCGTGGCTACTGGGTTGAATTTCTACGAGATCAACTGCGACAATACACTGGTACTAACAACACAGACAAGTTCACGATGAAGTCGCCGCAGCGCTCGACCATAGTAAAGTGGGTTATATCGGCTTGGCGCGAGCTACCTCCAACCACGATTGCGGCTGGGTTTCGCAAGTGTCACATCACTGACGCTGGTGACGATCCAGCTGGGTACGAGCTCGATGAAGACGATGAAGTACAAGCATCTATCAACGCGGTCGCCACACAGCTTCAGCAGCTAGATGCATTTGCAGTTGTAGCCGAGGATGACATTGTCGAGAGCGCTCTTGTCTAAATTCATGTAATACACACTAGTTTGACCTTTTCTTCGGCTTTGCTTCTTCTTCTTGTCATAAGCAAATTCATGTGTTCGGCGAGTACCGTCGTTTTTTACTCCCCTCTATGACATGAGCAATGCGGTATGTTGCTTCTGGCGATATCCTAAGCGTCTTTGATAGAGGTGATGCCGGTGTTGGTCAGCTGATCAACTATAAGCCATCACAGTATGCGTGGATGAATTGCCATAATGGTTCTCGATCAACGATTACTATCAGTATCTATAACCAAAACGACCAGAAAGTAAAATTCCGCGATACTTCAGTTTCGATCATGCTCTTGCTGAGACCAAAAAATAAACTTCTTCATTTAGTTTGTTTCTCTCTACTGAATCACATTCTAAAGCTTCTCCCAGACTTCTTCATGGCGCGTATCTTCGCCATGTGATCCTTAGCTTCTTGGGAACCCTTTGCAACCTCTTACCCTTTGGATTGGCCACGTCTACTCCATAGCGGCGACGGACTTCACCACGAAGCGTCTTGATCAAATCACCGTGTTCAGGTTTGGTAGTTTTGCTCAAGAGAATTTTTTCTCCAGCATCGACAGCGTCTGTGAGAATCCGCTTACGCTTCGTGTGAGCGAGAGCACGTTTAGCTCCTTTATTACCATCAGCCATGGTAAGACGTCCTCCAAGATCATTAGTATCACTGTCGCTATCATAAACTTCGATACCAGTCATAGAGCGGATAGCAGCTCTCGCTGGGATAGCACCCTGTGGAGCTCCGAGTGTGGTTGCAAGAGCGGGAACTGCTGCATCAACAAACGAGACAAAATCCCAGAATCCTTTGCGAATTTGAAAGCGGATTTCACTCCTCCCCGAATTTTTGACCAAATGCTCGCCCCGTGCATCCCCCCCCCCCCTTGCATGTGCTTAAACGGATAGCCAATCTCCTTGTGTGTGATAGCTAAACGCGTTCCTTTGCCAGATTTTTGAGCTCGAAGAGCTTTAGCATACGATTCAGGATGAAGATGAAGCGTAGCACCAGAACCACTCAACTCATCTTTAGTTAAGGATAGAGTACCGGTCTTGAACGCTCGCTTGAGCTTTGTCTCTGGAACCGTCGCTGAAACTGCTAATTCTTTGAATGTCATGATTATAATTTATGATTGCTTTATTATTTAAAGAATGGTTAAATTCAAGTCTTTGAATCGGCTCAATAGTCCAATCTTATTGTTTTGTTTGCAATACAACCAGAGCATGCACCATATACCGCAATAGTCTCCGTAAGTACCTTGATACTGTTTGGGATTGTACTTTCCAATTCCATACTTGGTAGGAGCTGCTTCGCCCATACTATCGAAGTACATGTATTCACCTTTATGAACAGCTGTCCAATGACCTACATCAAGGTTAGGAGGCCTTAATAAGACCAAGTATGTACCTTTCTTTGGGAGCGGTTTCGATATTTCATTCGATTCAAATATTCCATCCAGATGTACTCTAATTCGACCTGCAAGCTCGATAAGACCGTGGTCGCTGGTGATTGGTTTAATGAGATCGCTCATAATATTTAATTTCGACGAAAGTATATTAGAAACCATATAGATTCAACAATGAGTGAAACTCAACTATCCGATCAGTATTTGTACCAGAGCTCGCTCCAAAGCGACCCAGAGATCAAAGTATCTTCCAGCAAACGCGTGCCGTTTGTGATCGATCTTAATCAAGGATCGTATCAGAATGACGTTATCACTATCAGCAAACTCTTTCTGCTGAACGCAATCACGAATCTTGTGATACTTGAGATCAATTCCTTTCACTTTGTAGTCCCCAGTGTTTGCCTCAATCACCTTAATCGCCGCTTGGTTGCCGTCATAGAGAATCGTCTTCTTGCGACGAAGTCCTAGCTCCTTGCAAAGATTATGTGTCCAGATTATCATCGTGCAGCACTCAGCAGCAGCTACAAACTCTGAACAGCATGTATCGTCCGCTATCAGGCGTTGCTTGTGGCTAGTGTACGCGTATGTACATCCCTCAACTTGCAACACAAATCCAGTCACAGGTCGGCGATCATCTTTTTCATTTCCTAGATCTGCATCTGCATACGCCACAATCTGCACTTCTTTCTTTGTAGGCCTCCATGCGTTCACATATGCCACAAACTGCATATCCGGACTTTCATATCTCGTCCATACGAGTCCATAGTCGGACGTGCCTCTCAGGTAACGTAACACTCTCTTAGTCAACATATGATGCTCTCTTGTAAAGCACTTCAGGAACTTTCCTAAGCGTCCGAACAGCGTTGGCAATATCTGGGCGTGTGCACTGCACCAGATATTGTAACGAGCCAACAATCTGCCGATAACCCACATCCGGGTCTGGGTTCACACACATCGGTTTCACATCCGGGTCTCCAGGCATAGGGAAGTTTCCTTTCACTAGAGGCGTAGGAACAGGCTTGCACTTATCCATTTTACAGCGCACTAGAATCTTCTCTGTGTAGCCCTTCTGAAAAATCGCCAACATGCATCCAGGCACGTACGTTATCTCCATTCCTAGCAAATGCTTTACATTACCCAAGTCCTTAATCTTGAACTCACTTTTGAGCTTTGCAATCACCATCTCAATGTCGGACTCAGTACCAACGATAAAAAGATCGTCGACGTATACTGTCATGTATACTTTATTTGCTCCCACTGTTCACACATACACACCCGCATCCATTTTGGAACGTTCAAAGCCGCACTTCCGTAGATATTTGTCCAACATTCGGTACCAGATGCGCGGCGCTTGTCTCAAACCATAAAGACTCTGCTGCAACTTGCAAACACGACCAGTACCGTCATCGAAGTAGTCGGGCTGCTCCATGTAAATATCCATGTCGTCCAAAGGTCCATTTAGAAACGCAGTGACAAAGTCCACTTGACGACACAGCAGACCTAGGAACAGCGCCAGCAGCAGAATTAATCTCAATGACTCAGCTTTTGAAACGGGAGCGTAGGTTTCCCAGAAGTTGACACCGAGCTCTTGCTGGCATCCTTTAATTGTGATCCGTGCTCGGTACCTACACACTTCACCTTGGGCGTTTCTCTTCCGGACGAAACCCACTTGTTCTTCAGAACTTTCACCCCAGCAGGACGGCCAACCAGTTCCCAGACATGATTTCGTATCTGTTCTTTGTACTCAGTCTCTAGTGCTTCAATCCATTGCTTCGCATCTGGAGCACTTAGAGCTTCAACCACTGACGTAGGTTCCAGCAACTCATTCACCGCCTGTATGACTAGGCTTGCTGGTATTTCCAACTCAAAGTCAAGCAGCCGAGCATTCGGTCTTCGAACACGAGTCGATCTCCGAAAGGATGTGCATGGATCATTTTTCGCTTCGTTCTTTGCTTCTCTATCCCCCCCCACCAAGCGGGAAATATCCTCCATCGGCTCGCCATTCGCAATCACACCATGCTCGTCAGAGTGATTCCCACTAAAATCCTCGCATTCATCGTCCGAACTACTGAGAGCTAGCGACGCCTTTGAAGGCATAGAATTACTGCTGTTAGACAGATCCTTCTCACCTTCTGCATCACCTCCTCCATCAGTGCCCACACAATCTCCTGCAGGATTCCATTCGCGTAGCCCGCGCGCACGCGACAACCGAGCCTCAGCCGCTGCTGATCTCGTCGGATTCGCACTCAACACACCACTCAAAGGTACGCTAGGCAACACTGGCCCACCTACAGCGGTTGGAGTATCAGCTACGGTACTCGTGTGGAGATCGGTCAACTCCTGACGACATTGTCGTTTATTACGATGTTCATCATTATCCGGCATTCCGAGAGACGTAGCAGAACTCGGCGATGTCAAACTATCCATATGAATGTACGGAATCTTTGACGGGAGCTTATAGTTGCTGCGCGAATTCCGATTGAGCAGGAGCTTCTCAACATAGCTGCGCTCCACTGTCCAATCCTCAGCGAATTCGACCGTTCTGCAATCCTCAATATTGCCAGTCTTCAAGCTCAATACACGATAGCTAATCGTATCCGTAGCATCTCCAAGAAACAGGCATGGTTTGCCCGGGTTCTCCAACTTATTCTTCCTCAACACCTTGTGTGTGAAAGCGTACGCCAGACAACACCACGTTCTCAAGGAGGAGATATCTAGTCGCTCACCAAACCGTCGAGTATATGGAGTCTCACCCGCCAATGCACTGGTTGGGCTAACGTTCAACACTTCAACAGCGAACATAAATGCCTCTCCCCATAGTAATTCAGGCATGTCCACCGTGGTCAGCAAGCTACGGACTCGAGACAACACCAGTCCATTCATATGCTCCACTAACCCTTTTTCTTCAGGGTTATAGGCATTAGTGGTCACGAGCGTAATCCCACGGGCTCTTAGAAACGTTTCAGGCAGTTATTCACAAGTTCCCGACCTTGATCAGCCCCGAACACCTCAATTGTGTGACCCTGAGCCAGAAGTCAAGCAACATGCTTCATCACCACGTCACATGCTTCTTGTTTCCTCTTCAAGAGAAATCCCCATGTGTAACGTGTGGTTTCATCTTCTACTAGCTGGAAATGCTCGTATCCGTTGTAGGTAGTAACACCCACATATCACATATCGGACATGAGCTTCTGGTAAGGCACAGTCGACCTAACAGTATCCAGATTTTTGTAGGACATCCGCTTCATCCTCGATTGTATGCACGTCCAGCACCGATCGTTGGCGCGCACACACTGCCAGCCAACTCTAAGCCATCCACGGTCTTATTTTTCACCATTTCCTGCAAGGCTCCATAGTTCAGGTGTCCGAGGCGAGTGTGCCATCGCACAAGAGCTCGTTCATTCTCGCTTGTCATGGCCTTCACTTGCTACACAGGGACTACCGTGGACCGCAATACAGCACCTCAGTGAGACAGAGCGACCCATTTGCTGGAGATTGGTTTCATTCTTCACTTGAACTTTCAACTCTCCAATCTGCCCTCGGTTCTTGGATGGGTTTCCTTCCCAGTCAAACACCAATGGACCATCATCTTGGCGCAAAATAGAAAACAATTCTTTCGTCGAGCACACGTGACAGTCGCTCGCGGAATCGAGCACCCACTCAACAACATTGTCGATCGCATTCTGAGCTGCCGCAGGTTCCGAGTCAACCACCTGGCGCGACATCATGTCAACGTGTCTCTGGTTGCCACTATTACTTCGAGATTTCTTCTTATTTTCCCAGCGTTTACGCTCCGGAAGTTGCGACTTCGACTCATCGCCATCGCGTTTTGAGCGCGGACAATTCCTCTCAATGTGACCGGTCTCGTGACAATTCCAGCATTCACGACTGTCTTCCTTTCCATTCTTCTTGCCACCTTGTTTTCCATCCAAAATTCGGATTCTGATTACCTTTGACTTTGTATCTCCCACGACCACGCTTCTTCGTTTTTTCTTGTTGGCCTTGCTGCTGGCTCTGTGGCTTACTTTGCTTCTTGCCAGCCTGCGCGGACGAGATACTCAGTCCTTGTTGTGGCTCGTCGCTTTGTGCATCAAGTTCTGATTCAGCCCGGAGAGCGTTCATCATTTGAGCAGACGATGGGGCAGAATGCTGATAACCAGGATAGTAATGCTTTGAAAATTGACGAACAACTTCGAGATGTGTCTGCAACACATTACTCAGGATAATCTCTGCAAACTCCTCGTCAGAGATCACCTTCTTGTAATGAAGTAACTCATTACGCTGAAACTGCATGTCACACAGCCAGTCGTTCATATTTCTCTCATGAGTTAATTGTTTGCATACAGCTGCTGTCGGGCGAAGATATAGCTCGCATATTCTCTCTTTGTCTACTTGTTGACAAAACGTGTCCACATCGCATGAGCGTTTGTCTCGTGACAGATTAGATCAGCGTCTGCCATGACTGCTAGTGGTGGTCTCAGTGCGTCTTCTGGAGTGAATACGGCGATGATGGGTGCTATAGCTTCCGGAGAGGGAGTGAGTGGAGTGAACGTGAGCTCTGTTGCTCCTGTGGTGACCTCGGCCGGTTTGGATGGGTACACTGGCGGTGGCTTCACGTTTATTGGATCGACTGGAAGTGGCGCTGTGATGAATAGTGTGGTGAGTGTTGCTCTTGATGCTGTGCGGTGGATTCGTCTCCGTCAGCATGGGTTCCACCGATGTATGCGACCTCGGTGTGGCCAGCGGTCCCGTCTTTGGGATCTGCAGTATTTGCATCGGCAATGCCAGGTAGTGGAGGATTTGCAGCAGCGCCGATGATGGCCCCGCAGTTTTCCGGTGGTGCATTTTGGGATGAAGCTAGATAATAAACCGCCGGTTATGCATGGAAGCTTCGACTTATATGCAGTTGAGTTGGAGACTTTCCTAAGGTGTATGAATGTGTGGAGTGTGATTGAGGATCCTGTCGGTGTGCGATCTTCAACAAATGACGCTCAGTTTGCTTTGATGGATAATATAACTCGCGGTGCTATTCTGCACGGTGTACCGACTGCTTAGTTGATGTCTAGGTGCTGACGCTGCTGGCACTGCGTTTCTGGCCGATGGTGGAGGGTTTAGCCTCTGTAGGCTGAGGTGGAACGGATGTAGCAGGCTCGATGACGTTGATGCCGCCGCCCAGACCGCCAATGCTCACCATGTGCTCGGCCACGACACGGAACGGTAGGTCCTTGACGGCTCCCTTGAACAGCTTCTTGGACATCACCAACAGCACTGCTCGGCCGTCAGGACGTAGAATACAGAGCAGCTCCTTAAAGACCTTCGGATACATCTGAACATCGAACACGATACGCAGTGAGGAAGTTGATAAGTGGTCTAAATGTCACGGAAGAGCAGAGATTTGGAAGTCACACACGATTGAAATATTTGAGGTTTGCTTGGTCATAGCAGCAACCAACAGCACCTGGCTGGCGGTAAATGGTTCGTGGCAGTAGTACTGTATGTACTGGATGATTACGCCGGCAGTTTTTTTCTTAACATATTTTTACAAGGGGAGTAGGTTTAATCGTTTCTAACACCCAGCTGCTGTTTCTAACCAGACAACCAATCGATAGCCTCAGAGCGTAAGGGGTCATCTATCACATATAAGATAGGTCTGAGAAGGGTTAAAGCTCCTTCAGCGACAGTAGATGCACCTACCTAATTAATTAAAATTTCTCAAAAAATAAATAAAGGGGGCTATGTACATAACGGATAACGTCGATTCGTATACCGTATACAACTGAATAGAACACTACCAAAAAAAGAGAAGGGTATACAAATCGGAATAGGTATACTACTCGAGCTTATTCGGAGGCTTCCGACTCCCAAATCGTGAATTCGTCCAGGTTTTCAAGGAGGTCTTCAGTGACTTCTTCATCCTCAGAGCTCTCGTCGCGAGATAGCCACTTCCTGCAAAACAACTCGCCGTACACATCGTGCCGACTGATGTGCCAATCTTCGTACAAGGGTGAAAACCCTGCTGCGTGCACGGAGCGATTGATAACGTCATCCGGCACAGCTTTCCAAGCGGATTGCACCCACTCAACAACATCGTTTACAAGAGGCTGTTTTTGGGTTACCACCCTTCGTATACTCCACGCGATCCGATAATTCCACTCGTCAATGATGCTCGATAGCTTGTCCTTAAAAGACTTGTAGATTCCGATGTCGCCTGCTTGGACGTACGGCGTCAAGCCGCGTGGTACAACTAACATCTGCACATTCTTCTTCGCAAACCGGGCCTTCACCACCTTGGACGTGTGTGCACGCATTGAATCCCAGACAACTGCCTTGCCTGGTGTTGAAGGGTCCAGGATAGGTGGAAAGACGAGATCAAGTCACTTGATTAGCAGCTGGGAACCCACCCATGCTCGCTTTTGGTATGTCACGTATGCGTTACCAATGCGTTCAATTGCACCATCTTGACGAGCGCCTTTCCACACGATCAGCGGAGGCAGTTTACGACAAGACGCGGGCACAGCAAGGACAGCAGTCACGCGCATCGATGCGAATCCCGTTGACTTCAAGACCACATGGCGAGCACCTGGAACGTCAATCGTCTGGCGGCGTGGGTCTTCAAAATACACCGCCGTTTCGTCCATAAGAATTGTGTGCGCCAAATCCAGTGAGCCCAGCCGTGCCGATACGAACTCCATGAACTTCACGGCTCTCTCCGTGAGAACATCATCAGTGAGGACCGATAAATTTGTTGTCCGGCGTAGGGATAGATTATAGCGACGCATGAAGCCATCGACCCACTTGTTTGACCCAACAAAACTGTCGTCACGTAACTCGGATCAGGTTAGTTCTTTGCCCAGCTCAGTGATTAGAGCTCGTGAGACTTTTTTCTTCTCAGAACGGAGGAAAAGGACTTGATCAAAGATCATATCCTCCACCTCAGCCAAGCGGGGCTTTGCACCAGCACCTCTCAAGCAAAGATTGGAGACGGGGGCGTTCTTGATGGACTCCTTCTGCTTCCACCAATAGCGCACTTGGGCAGCAGAGACTTTCCAGCCACGCTCGTTCTGAAACAGGTCCGCTGCTTTCGCTGGAGTCACCCCGTGTAGCTCAATCCACGTGACGACTTCCTTTTTTTCGGCCATGGGCTTGGAGAGGTGAGACGGGGGCATGATGCTTGCTTGGAAGAGGGTGGGTGGATACTCTTGCGATGTGCAGTGGATTGCAAAATGATAGAGATCGATTGAAGCGCTAAAGCGGCGGCGCATATATAAAGTTAACGGGAACTCGTCGTGTGGTATACTATTTGGAGTGGGTACTATACATTTTGTATACGCAGCAGTTCTATTAGGTTTGACTGGTGATACTCTATTCGGAAAGGGTATGCTAATTGGTGTTATCCGTTAGATACACCCAACTGATAACATGTCGAACGAATTAACTTTTGAAAAATACAAGGGCACCCGGATCGAAGAAGTATATTCTTCTGATCCTGGTTATTGTCGATGGGTATTCAATCAACCCAGTTTAAATACTGGGGAGGAGATCAAAATATTCTTACACTCCAAATTCCTAACTGATGATAATTCATATATGATGACGTGGGGAAAATTTCGAGGGAAGTCTCTCAAGCAGATCAGTCGAATTGATCCCAATTACATTAATTGGCTTCGAAAGAGTCAATTTGTCATTGAGAAGTGTCCTAAGCTCTTAGCAGAATTAAACTAGACTAAACGTATAAATTGTTTTCTTAAGCTGTGGTAAAATCCAAAATCTCACCGGTTAGTCTATCAAAAGTCAGCTCCTGCTCGCTCACCACGATCACCAACATATTTGTGCCCTGACAGCCGGCATTGACACCCTGGATCTGAATCGATTGGGGAACATCACGTTCTGTTAGACGACTAACGTCAGCAATGAGAACACCGTTAGTTAGAGACCATGTCTGGTAGTCAAGAAGACCATTAACCAGCTCAGGGGTGAGATCACCATTGATCGAACTGATTTTAGCTACCTCGTTAGTGAAGTGATGGAAATCGTAGTCATGACTGATATCAAAGGTCTGGTGCGAACCGATACGAGCACTGAAGTTGCGGATACTCGAACCAGGGTGAAGAGTCCAAGGAGCTGAATCAAAGGACTCTGAAACTCCTGAACTGCTGCAGAGGCAAAACTACCCGTTTGCTCGGCAAAAGGCATTAAGACTACATATTTTGCATTCTTAATAGAAGCTGATAGCTGGAGATCGAATGCAGCATTGAGTTGAGTCGATTGCTTACCAGTTCCAGCGCGCTGGTAGAACCATTGAGCATAGCAATTATTGTATCGGACCTTCTTTACAGGCTTCGAAATAATTGCCTGAGGGTTCTCAAGATGCACAAACGGTACGTATAGACGTGAAGTTGTGAATGACATATTGGTACCATCCACAGTAGGCTCGAGTGCATTGACGACAGCACCCCAAGCAATACTAAACCCGGCAGAAGCAGCAAGGACTCCAGACATGGGGTTATTGGTGGAAGAAGCAGAAACCATTACTGGACAAGTATTACCGCTCGCAAGGGTAGTACTGGTTAGAGACATACCCTTCGAAGCATCCACAGCAATTGTAGAAGTACCCTGATTGACACGGAATCGAAGTCGAATTTGCGGATTGGCCATTAAATCGAGTTCCTTAAAGATGGGATGAAGATCAGTTAGCTTAACCTTTAGCATATAGTTCCATGTACCCGTTATTGCGTTAGCAGTAGCAGCACCGGCTACAAAGGCACCACGCACCAGTTAATTTGAGATTGTGGTAGACGCTGCAGCTCCACCAAGAGAAGGTCACGAAGTGGAAAAATCAGATCCAGCGTTAGGTGGATTAGACAACAGACATCTGACAAGACCATCATTAACGATAGAGACACCGCCAGAAGGACCAGTTGTAGCAAACGATGATGAGAATGCAGTAGTATTAGTGTATCCATCACCCGTAGTTGATGATGTGGCTGAGCTGTACAAAGCCGACTGAGCAGCATCCGGATATAGGAACGACTCAGCTCCGTGCTTCTCAACATACTGAGGACTGTAGCTTGTCTGAGCGCGAATGTTGTTCCAAAATAGTTTATAGTCCGCTATACTGACAATGGTCTTGCCGTTGAGCTCAAGCGATATGCTATCGATAACATTCCAATTACCGCATTAGAGTGTAGCACAGAAACGATTTGCAGCAGCTGTCTGGGCAGTAGCACCATTTTTCATACTCACCTTGTACGGGAGCATAATGTAAGCATCACGAAGGCAAGCAAACCCCTCAGATCCGTTAAGCTGGGCTGTAGCATCGATAGTGATAACTTCATTCTGATACGATCCTTGATTAAGATCGATCACAAACGGCACGCGTTTGCTGGAAGATACTTTGATATCTGGGTCGCTTTGGAGCGAGCTCTGGTACAAATACTGATCGGATAGTTGAGTTTCACTCATTGTTGAATCTATATGGTTTCTAATATACTTTCGTCGAAATTAAATATTATGAGCGATCTCATTAAACCAATCACCAGCGACCACGGTCTTATCGAGCTTGCAGGTCGAATTAGAGTACATCTGGATGGAATATTTGAATCGAATGAAATATCGAAACCGCTCCCAAAGAAAGGTACATACTTGGTCTTATTAAGGCCTCCTAACCTTGATGTAGGTCATTGGACAGCTGTTCATAAAGGTGAATACATGTACTTCGATAGTATGGGCGAAGCAGCTCCTACCAAGTATGGAATTGGAAAGTACAATCCCAAACAGTATCAAGGTACTTACGGAGACTATTGCGGTATATGGTGCATGCTCTGGTTGTATTGCAAACAAAACAATAAGATTGGACTATTGAGCCGATTCAAAGACTTGAATTTAACCATTCTTTAAATAATAAAGCAATCATAAATTATAATCATGACATTCAAAGAATTAGCAGTTTCAGCGACGGTTCCAGAGACAAAGCTCAAGCGAGCGTTCAAGACCGGTACTCTATCCTTAACTAAAGATGAGTTGAGTGGTTCTGGTGCTACGCTTCATCTTCATCCTGAATCGTATGCTAAAGCTCTTCGAGCTCAAAAATCTGGCAAAGGAACGCGTTTAGCTATCACACACAAGGAGATCGGCTATCCGTTTAAGCACATGCAAGGGGGGGGGGGGGGATGCACGGGGCGAGCATTTGGTCAAAAATTCGGGGAGGAGTGAAATCCGCTTTCAAATTCGCAAAGGATTCTGGGATTTTGTCTCGTTTGTTGATGCAGCAGTTCCCGCTCTTGCAACCACACTCGGAGCTCCACAGGGTGCTATCCCAGCGAGAGCTGCTATCCGCTCTATGACTGGTATCGAAGTTTATGATAGCGACAGTGATACTAATGATCTTGGAGGACGTCTTACCATGGCTGATGGTAATAAAGGAGCTAAACGTGCTCTCGCTTACACGAAGCGTAAGGGGATTCTCACAGACGCTGTCGATGCTGGAGAAAAAATTCTCTTGAGCAAAACTACCAAACCTGAACACGGTGATTTGATCAAGACGCTTCGTGGTGAAGTCCGTCGCCGCTATGGAGTAGACGTGGCCAATCCAAAGGGTAAGAGGTTGCAAAGGGTTCCCAAGAAGCTAAGGATCACATGGCGAAGATACGCGCTATGAAGAAGTCTGGGAGAAGCTTTAGAATGTGATTCAGTAGAGAGAAACAAACTAAATGAAGAAGTTAATTTTTTGGTCTCAGCAAGAGCATGATCGAAACTGAAGTATCGCGGAATTTTACTTTCTGGTCGTTTTGGTTATAGATACTGATAGTAATCGTTGATCGAGAACCATTATGGCAATTCATCCACGCATACTGTGATGGCTTATAGTTGATCAGCTGACCAACACCGGCATCACCTCTATCAAAGACGCTTAGGATATCGCCAGAAGCAACATACCGCATTGCTCATGTCATAGAGGGGAGTAAAAAACGACGGTACTCGCCGAACACATGAATTTGCTTATGACAAGAAGAAGAAGCAAAGCCGAAGAAAAGGTCAAACTAGTGTGTATTACATGAATTTAGACAAGAGCGCTCTCGACAATGTCATCCTCGGCTACAACTGCAAATGCATCTAGCTGCTGAAGCTGTGTGGCGACCGCGTTGATAGATGCTTGTACTTCATCGTCTTCATCGAGCTCGTACCCAGCTGGATCGTCACCAGCGTCAGTGATGTGACACTTGCGAAACCCAGCCGCAATCGTGGTTGGAGGTAGCTCGCGCCAAGCCGATATAACCCACTTTACTATGGTCGAGCGCTGCGGCGCCTTCATCGTGAACTTGTCTGTGCTGTTAGTACCAGTGTATTGTCGCAGTTGATCTCGTAGAAATTCAACCCAGTAGCCACGCAGCCGATGTTTCAGGGGCCTAATCCAAACAGCATCGGCAGGTTGGCTCAGCCACGTGAGCCTGGCCGGTACCTTCTGAAGCAAAACATTCAACGAGCGAGCGTATTCAACAACACCGTCGACCCAGTGGCCGCTAAAGTCATCGAGAAGCAGCATTACCGGAGGGCTGAGTGGGTCGCGGTAGCCAACGTGAAAGCGCAAAAACTTGAAAGTCATTTCCCCAGTCCACCATGCCGCCTCATTACCGTAGATTTGAAAATCATGCTCTTTTTGAAGTGCTTCTATTTCTTTCCACACATGCCGTCCAAATCCATGGCGAACGCGGGCATTTTCGTCTCGACGTTCAGGCACCTTGGATGGCTTTGATTTCAGCATTAAGAATGGGGTACACTTATTGCCGTCTAAGTCACCCAAAAGCATGGCGGTGACGCGTTCTTTTTCTTTTTTACAACTCTTTAACCATATTGTTTTTGATCCAGTAGGTGCCAGTGTTGTTTTAGGAAGCATCTCCAAAACAATTCCAGTCTGGTCTGCATTGTAGATCCTCGTAACACCCTCCACATAAGCCCTGTGACGAACTTCTCTAGCAAACTCTGCAGCGCGACGAGCCGCCTCCGGTGGTGTCTCCTGTCCAAAATGAGTTCGCACACGAAATGAAAGTCGGTGCCGTCGGGTAAAACCTCGTCGTCACTGCCAAGACGCCGAAAAA
>NHQK01000089.1:0-242576 GCA_016864655.1 Phytophthora cactorum
CGGAGTGTTGCCTGTGGTTCTGCTCGCTAGACGCTGCAAGTGGCTTCTGGGCACTCACGGTAAACCTTAAGCGCGCGTAAAGTGTCAGCGTTTGTTTGTGCACTGGGGCACTTCGAGTGGTTGCGCATGCCCTTCGGGTTAAAGAATGCGCCCATGATATACCAGCGCATGATCGATAATGCGCTGTGGGGTTCGTTCAACCTTAAGGTGGCTGGCTTAAGTACTCGGAGATGATGCGGCTAGCTGAAGCACAAGCCAAAGAACGTCGTGCAACCAGCAACGAAGGCTCCTTCCAAACCAAGTTCGAAACAGACCGCGAAGCCTCGGTGGAGACTGACCCAGTCGAACTTCCCCCCCAACAAGCCCCGTTGCAGACATGTTTACGACCGAGAACCCTCGGCAAAATCCTCGTTGGGTGCACCCCTGTATTCGGTAGGACGGTCGTTCGTGGACGATATTCTGCTTCGGTGGCGAGGATTTCGACAGCCGTCTGGCTACGTTGGATCGACTATTGACGAGATTCGCACAGTGTCGGATCAGTATCAGCTTCACCAAGAGCATCTTCTGTCAGCCAAGGTGGACTTTTTGTCCCACGAGATTTCGCCAGAAGGCATCAAGGCTGACTCGAAAAGCCTGATGCTATTACCGAACTTTCGTTTCCAAACGAGCAGCGTGGAATGCAGTCATTTCTTGGGGCACTGAACTACTACAGGCGCTTCATCCAGGACTTCGCAGTCTACGGTGCAGCGCTGTACCAGCTCAAGGAAGAAGACTTTGGACCCGGGGGTGACCTTTCTGTGGCTCATCGTGCCTTCGAAGCGCTACAAACGAAGGTTGCCGAGGCCACAATCCTGAAACACTTCGACCGAACCAAGGAGGTGCACGTCATGTTATTTGCTAATGAATGGGCATTGAGTACGACAATCATGCAGGAGCACGAAGGCAAGCTGCGCCCCGTGCGATTCCTTGGTCGAGTGCTCAAGGAGTCTGAGATGAATTATCACCCGGCTGAGAAAGAGGTACTAGCCTTGTTGCTGCTGCTGAAGACGTGTTACATGCAGCTGGCTGGGAAGACATTACATGTATGTACCAGATTTTTGACGCTCGAATGGGTACACAAATCCAAGTCACTGTTCGGTCGTGCCGTACAGTTTGCGGTACTGCTGTCGCCATGGCACCTGAAAGTCCAAAGAGTCAAGGAACACGACGTGGTCTTTGCACAATTGCTCCAGTCTAGTATTACAAACTTTGTGGACTTGGAAGAATCGCTGGCGCCGTTAGCCCCGGCAAGCAAAGGCTCACCAACGATTCGAATGGACCCTGCTATGCTCTACGCGAGGCTGCCCCGCGACTACCGAGGATTCGTTGTGTCGTTTGATGGATCGGCGAAGAGCGAGAAGTACGGCGGCTACGGCAGCGGTTCCTGGGTGTTGTGGGGCGTTCCTGAGTGGAAAATAGTGATTGCTGCGAACGCTTACCTCCCGTCCACCACTACGAACGTCGCTAAGTACACCGGAATGAACAACGGTGTCAAGGCAGCTATTGTACACGGTGCCGAGGATTTTTTCATCTTGGGTGACTCGAGGCTCGCGATCCAGCAGTCACTATGGGTGATCTCGTGTCGGAAGGAATCCCTGCTGACGTTACTGAATATCCACAAAGCACTCGCGGCACAGCTTCGGTCGGTTAAGTACCTCTATCTAGCGAGAGAATACAACGCCGCCGCAGATTCGTTGGCCACTGAGGCTTTGGAGTCGAAGGTCTGCCGAGTGGTCGTTGCCGAAACTCGCAAGTCCGAGTTGGTGACGTTGAACCGTATCCAAGAAATGATCTACGAATCGGATGAAGACACAGCAGAAGCCGTACCACGAGAAGCAAAACACCATGTACATATACTGACCGGCAGCGAGTTGTCACAGCAAAAACCTTTTGAACATTTCGTGCGTGATGATACTACGATCGAGAACGAGTATGGTAATATGGCAGTGATGACCCGGCGACAAGCGAAAGCCAAGAAACATGTCATATTTGCCGATGAACACGCGGAGGTGGTCTCAAAAAGCTCACGAACAGCGTGGTAAACGTAGTGGAGTGGCCAACGAAAGTTCCTTCGACGAACGTTCGTCAAGCCATCCCTCCAATACTGTGCCGCCAGCGACTCTAGATGCCGAAGACATCGATCCAGTAGCGATACAACGTGAACGGCCCAGACGGATAGCTGCAGCACAAGATGAGGAGAAGTGGTGGAACCTCAAGAAGGTGCTACGAGGCCAGGCGGAGACGCTGAATTATAAAGAGGCTCGAGGGCTTGGAAATATGCAGGCCGGTTTGTCTTGTCGGAAGATGGTGTGCTTCATTACCTTGGGTTGAGACGTCGGTACGACCATGCTGCGTCTAGTGGTACCTACTACGATGATTCAAGAAGTCTTGCAGGATTGCCATGACTCGTTGGAAGGTGGTCATCAAGGTGTGGTCAGAACGTTCCAACGGGTTAAGTCCGATTATTATTGGGCCGGCCTGTACGCCGACATGGAGAAACATGTGACGGCGTGCCCGGATTGTAGTTCAAGCAGGAGCCGCCCACAGCTACGTGGTTACTCACCCGGCATAGTGCTGGCCGAGCGTCCGTTCCAGATCGTCTCTATGGACTTTGTAATACCGCTACCGAAGACTCGCAGGGGCAACACGGCGTTGCTACTGTTCCAGTGCTCATTCACTGGTTTCGTCATCGCCAAAGCTATGTCAGATACGTCCGCGCTTAGCGTGGCCTAGGTGTTCGATGAGTGCGTCTACCAAAGGTTCGGAGCGCCGTCATTGATAAGGCACGACCGGGACCCACGCTTCATGACCGAGGTCTTCCAAGCCTTCACAGAGATGATACAGTCAAGGTCTCGAGCTACTTTGAGTTATCGGCCACAGGCTAACGGCCAACAAGAACGCTCGGTGAAGTCGGTGATGACTTCCATACGTGTTTACGCGGAGGATCCTCTCCAGCGAGATTGGATGAAATTGCTGAGAGGTTGGTATTTGCTATTAATACCTCTCAGGTTCCACGAGGAAGGAGACGCCGTTCTACCTTGTTCACGTTTGGGACGCGCAGTCCACGCTACGAGCGATGTCGTCGTCCCTCAAGCGAGGATCCGGCAGACAGTCAGACGCACTAGAGTGGCGACGTGACGTTAATCGACAACACGAGATTGCTCTGACTATGGCCAAGGACTATCAAGCAGCTGAGAAGAAACGGCTGACCAAGGAACATAACAAGGCACTTAGCCGACTGGAGAAAGGGGCTGTACCGCGCCAAGGTGGAGAAGAACGCTCAGCTGACAGCCCAGAAGCTTCGTAGAGTGCCGAATATGCTGTGGAGAGTCCACCGAAGTCTCTTTTTGAGATTGGGAGTCGGGCGTGGCTCTAAATGGAACGCGTCAAACCTGGGTTATCCAAGAAATGAGCTCACCGAGGGCATGGACTTTTTCGAATCAAACGGAAGGTAGAAGAGTTTGCGTACGAGTTGGAGTTGCCCGATCGTAGTGGATACCGTTTCTACCCGGTGGTGCATGTGTCGAGACTGAAGGCAGTGGACGTGGATGAAATATCCCCAGTCGACCGAGGATTCGGTTGACGCAGGAAGTGGTCGAAGACTCGAGGTTGGATTTCGATGAGGAGTTACTGCCTGAAGATAGCTGGGAGCCAGATCACCTCGCCGGCGAGTTTGAGGTCGAGGTCATTCTCGACGACTGAATGCCGCTGTCAACGATTACAGAACGATCGGTACGAGAGTTCAGAGTCAAGTGGGTCGGATACGACGAACCGACATGGGAACCAGCATCCAATTTATCATGCGGTGGCCTGTTTTACGACTATTTGCGAGCTAAAAAGTGTGACCGACGGCTGCAGATGGTTCAAGTCGCCGACGAGGACTAGCGTGACCAAGTCACGTATGAACTGTCCACAGGGCAGTGCAGCCTGTGGTAACAGACGAAATAAGTTACTGCACCAACATTTGTATATGCATTTGATGAAAACGTGAACAAGATTACGCTATGGAAGATGGATTAAAAGAAAAAAAAGACATGAACGTGTGTGAAACGACGACTACTGAAAGTGAATGCTCGAGGGTGCCGTCTGAAGCTTGGCGCGGCACAGGCGAAGGCGATGAGACCAGCAACGAAACTTCAGCTGGACGTCATGCGATCAGCGGCGTCAGCCAGCAGGCCAAATGAGGAGGGACCACCACTATCCTTCTCTTCTTCGTCTGGAGGAGACACGTGGGCGACTGATGGGGCCCCAGAAGCGGACGAACCATCGTTACCACCGACAGCAGACACAGCAGCAGACGGTTGATGAGGAGAGCTCGGGACCGAGAAGAAACGACGTTAACGAGCTGAGCCGGTGTCAAGCTCGGGTCAACCATAATGCCTCGACCGATAGTAATGGGGTCTGCAGTGCGAGAACAGAAGATTGGCGCGTCACGGTGGCAAGGAACGTCCGTGGTGTTGTACGGGTGGCGAATGGCACAGACACCCAATTCGCACGCCATGGTTGATGACGCCCCAGAGCCGCAGCTTCAGCCAACCAGACGGTAGCCTTCGGTACGAACGGCACAGGCTCGACTGGGTATGAAGGGACGGACGGCTCGACGATCAACTCGGGGCGAATGAACGAACGGCGAGGCGTGGTGATCGACTCCAGACACCACTTCATGTACATATTACGGAGCCGATCTGCGCGATGGTTACGTTGAGTGAGAACCAATCGCCACAGAGCAATCTTACTCTTCAAGAGAGCTCGGTCGTGGTTGAGATCACTTGCTTCCTTCGTGAACTCTTCTCAACGACAGCAGCGAGTATCCAGTGGTAACGCCCCCATAGTGCGAATCCGAGATCTGGTTTGGGACCGTCATCATGAAAGTTTGCCCAGAGCATCTTAAGGCGAGTCTCGTACGGGGCACGCTTAGAAACGTGTGCCTTGGATCAAAACCGGCTATGTCGAAGAGACACGGTTCCTCTGGTAGGAGGCGACGCACGATCTGCCACAGATGATTGGGATCCTCGTTGGCAAAGAACGCTCTCAGATGCTCGATCGTCACGTGGATAACCACGTCACCTGGCGTCGGATCTGGTAGGATCGTGCTCAAGACACGCTCGAAGCAACGCTTGACTCCAGGAGCGGTGAACGGCATGTTCAAGTATGGTTGGACCACGGCGGAAACCTCGCGGATGGTAAGACCGGGTGTGAAGAGGAGGCGAAACGTGAAGCTTGACTTGGTGGCGAACGATCGCGGTCAAATAGGGGATCATTGACGTCATCATCTGGTCGACCGACGCTTCAGAATTCTCGGCGAGCATGGCCTGCAGCGAAGCCTCGGTGACGGGTGATGAAGCGTCCGCAGGCATCAGCGGTGCTGCCTGTGGCTCTACTGGAGCTTCAGCCGCAGCAGGGGATGCTGGAGGAGCATCCGAAGGCGCGGACGACACTGGAGCAGGGGTCATCGGGGCCAACGTCTCTGGCGGTGCTGGTGGCGCGGTTTCTAGAGATTACTGAGTGTTTGAATGGTCGGTGTCGCCCTGACGAGATTCACAGAGACGGATACGAGGGGATGAGCGCAGGGACGAGGATTAATGGTGAAGATGGGACAACATACCTGCAGACGCTCATGTTCCTGAGCACGCCGTGGAACCAGGGCCTTGAACGCCCTGTGGATGGCTCGGTTCAAGCTTCCTTTTGTCATCGTGGAACCCGGGGTGATATTCGAAGAATGAGGCAGTGTCACAACGGGCACCAGTGTCGTGGCTTCCATTGCAACAGGGGGAGTTGTGGTGCATTGATTTCTCGGAGATCGCTTAGACCATCAGCGAGCAAGGACAAGACTACCTTCAAGTTGCTCAAGCTACAAACCCTCGGTCATGTGGCCAAAAGCAACATCGAGGTGCGAGAGACTCGACTCAGTCACTGCCGAAGGCTCGTCAGAGCTCCATTATGACCAAGATGTCGTTCAAGGCAGGCTGGCCTTATTGTTAATAATGGGACTGGCCGGATTCACATTCAGCGGACAAGAATTGACGGCCACGGTACGAAGACTCGGCGGCCGTTGGGAGCGACGTTTGGGAAGACACGGCGACCGTTTGAACGCTCGGCATTACTCAGGAAGAGTTGTTGAGCTCTGAGGAGTCACTTGGCATGCGAAGTGGTCCATAACGGATCGTAGTTCACTTGATATTTGTATACTTGATTAGGATTGCATATTAGGACATGGACCGAAGGGGCAAACATAAATACAGAACAGAGTTTCCACTCAAGTACACGAGCGACGTCCGGCTTCAAGGTAAGCGTCTGGTTAAGCTTGTTTGAGTGTGTTATGCCTGTCGGTGGACTCGAAGCTCCGTAGCGAGGGTTCATCTGGCAAGGCCAAGTGTGTGTGTGGCCGATTAGTATCGGGTGTTTACGGGACGGCTTTATTGTGCCTATTTGCCCGATTGGGGATTGCGTGTCGCCTCCTATCTATTCTTTCAGCCGAGGTTGACCCTCGGCGGCCTCGTAAAAGGCTTACCCGTGCCTGGTACCCTTCCGCAGTTGGAACCACGAGGATTCAAGTGTGTGAGAACACCTGCTAGCTTTGCTCGTGCTAGTAGTGTGTTGGTATTGTACTGGTTGGCCTATATAAGCGATTTACAAGGTCCAGTCTGTCCCGGTGCAAGGGCAGAACTGGGGTCTTCAGGTCCGCACGAACGATCGTTTACCGTTCTGGTAGACGTATTGTTGTGGGAACTACCTATCTACATTAGTAGCTAGAGTTCACGTGGGATTTCCAACACCACTCCAGCGTCCTCCGTGCTCGCAGCGGCTCCGCGCGCGGGCGCTGTACCGGTCTCGAGCGCCGAAGTCCGTCCAAGGGTCCAGCGTCCGGACGAGGCGAGCTGCTGGGAGCATCAATTGAGGTAGCACTGGGATCGAGGGCCCTGAAGTGACCGTAGTGACGGCTACCGCCGTTGCTAAACACAGATGTGAGGAGGCGTCTGGGTCTGGGGCCGGTGCGGGGGCCGAGGCGGTTGTAATGCCCGACGTTGCCGCAGCGCACGAGGTCGACTGCGTGGACGAAGTGGGCGTCGACACCATCGGTGCAGACGCCACAGAACCCGCCGACTGGCACACCGTGGGCGAGTTTCCCGCCCTGGGCACCTTGGATGCCTTGGACGTCTTGCCCGCCTTCGCCGCTTTGGGAGCCTTTGTGTCTGAAGACCCTTCACCGTTTAGGGGGACATCGCTACCTTGAGCACCATTGCTGGCGTCGGACCCTCCACCTCTGAGGTCTCACCGATAGCCACCGCCGCACGTTGCGCAGCGTCAACTATCCCGGGTACGATCGGTGCTGCAGAGGATGTACTGATTGAGCCGATCGATTGTGCAGCATGTTGCATCAACGGTGGTTGTGACGAGAGGCAGCTGCGCCGAAGGGCCAGGCGGGGCAGTACCCGACGGGTATGGCCCCAGCGGGGCCGCAGAAGGACGCGCTGCTGTGGCCGCCGTGGCGGTCTTCTAGTCTAGCACCAGCGTGCGCTTTTGCTCTGTGAGTTACGCGGCGGTGCGCTTGTGCGCCGCGATTCTCGAACTTGCGCGGGATGGAGTCGCCGGTCTGGGGGCTGAAGCCGACTGCGCCGGAGGTTCACTTGTGCTGGCCACGAGCGGCGCTGACGATGCTGGCGTGGCGTTGTCGTCGGCTGTCAAAGCTGGAAACCGACTTTGAGGAGGGCGATGCGACCGAAGTCGACGTTGCTGGAGCCGACGCTGCTGGAGCCGGTTGTGCTGGAGCTCTCTCTCTCTCTCTCTCTCTCTCTCTCTCTCTCTCTCTCATACTCCGTGGTACCAACAACGGAAGGTTGCCTAGTCCCGTGGACTATTGTACGGTGGTGCCCGAGAAAACTCCGGCTGGAAGTCGTCTAGATTATACTATCAAACTCAAACCACAAATATCGGGAATTTCTCAACCGAACTTCCCTCAAATAGGGACCAAACCAAACACACTCTCTCTAACAGTCACTTGGCCTGACCAGGAACGAACACTAACTTCATGAGGGTCGGTGTTCGCTGGTAGGCATACCCTGTATAGCAACTAAGGATAAGGCGCTTACCTCGACGCTTGATCACTTTAGTACTTCAGACAACATTCTGCTCTGGTTTTATAGGGGCTGTGGGCCCTTAATTTTTCTAATCCTAAATCCTTTATCTTTTCCATACAAATATCAAGTGAACTCAGTCCGTAACTTACCGTACATCCCATCCAGAGCTGCAACAAGTCAAAGTTCCGGTCTCATGTGGTCCACACCATCATGACACCATACGAATCGCCGTAGTGGCTGCCGATTGGCCTAAAAACACCAGGATTCCTTGAACGAATCAGGCGATGGTTCGTGACTTCTTGTTCTCGCGGTCGCTGGGTCATTCTCGATATCACAATTTAATATTTTTTATTGTCATGCGCATTTGTTTTGTCGATGTGATAGCACCTGTTTGCCGGTGTGAATAGCGAGGCTAACCTCGATACAGAGTACATATCTAAGCACAAAACGTAACGTCCGTTTCGAACAGTATTTTAGCATCAATGCAGAGCATGCACACCACGCATAGACAGCAGAGGCAATAACTCAAAGACACGTATACAAACATGCAGTCAAGCTCGGACAGGAATCAGGGGGGGGGGGGGGGGCTAGTATTAGCTAAGACGGGGAAAAAGGGGGAGGGTAGCGTAGGATATCATGTGCCGGTTGTTGCTGCTGGCTGATACCAACAATTATGGAATAACATATGTTTTGGGCTGTACTTAGATCTATCCCTCTAGACAAGCATAACAGTGGGTAAAAAGAGTGTGTAAAAAGCGATGCATCTTCAATCCCACTTTGGCATGGCTAGTCCGAAGCGGTTCTGTGTCCAAAATATGTATTTATAAAAAAATATCGTTCTATCGATCCACACGTCGTTTCAAAGTCTAATATTCTGGTCGCTTAACGTTGTTCATGTAAGGCAGATCAATCAGAGAGAAAAAACGTACAGGCAAAACTTGTGCCTGTGACGTTTGCGTGTAAGACCTACAGGCAGAGATAGTGAGCGAAGAGAGCGCCGGCACAGGGTGCTGGGTCAGACTTAGTCCTTTCAGGTACACTCAACGGTCGCCGACCCTTTTGGAAGGCGTATTGTTGTGTGCAGGGGCTCACTACGTATCGAGCTACGTTTTAACGGATTCCCTACATCACAAAATCCTGTGCTGACACAGACGAGACCAAAAATGGGATATCCAAATTTCCATTTCCCCGTATCGGATTTGCCTGTTTCACACCGTTTTGCAATACAAACTGGCTCACCCATAGGGATTATAATTGGTTTTAACATCCCATTGGTGTCGATCGGCTTATTATTTGCTTCACGCTTGCGTGGTTAGCTATGGTATTCTCCAATCGCTTGTGAAAGTCAGTCAGTCAGCTTTCGAGAATCGACAAAACCGGCGATCCGAAAACTGTTTTTGGCACTTTTGTGCTATTCTATAGGCCTAGGGCTCAACCGAGACCGGATTCTCCCCCTTCACGGATACAAATGCACCAGTAGTAAAAAATATTGCTAGTGGTAACTGCCAAGTACGTGTCAGTCTGTAGACTGTAGCTTTAAGTGGATCAAGTCACTCTCATGATTTTCTGCGACGAGGAAATTTGCCTAGCCTATCGCGTAGATTGCAAATCAGTACATGTGAAAAATTTATCGTTACGAGTCAAGCCGACTCAATTTGGCTGAATTTATTCCTGTTGTTGCCAACTCTTGTAAATTGTGGTGTTGTGTATCGTTTTATACAAACGTCTTGATTTAAGTAAAACATTTTTATTATAGGAAATACTTAGGAAACAAAAGGGTTAAGCAGATACTTGCCACTACTTATAAGTAGATTGAAACATATCCTACTTATATATATTAATAATATATCCTACTTATATGTGGACAGCCTATTACTCTACGGAAAACGTACCATAACGGTGCATATTAACCAGTCGTAATGTAAGCTGCATGGGCAACTAAATATTGTATAAATTTAAGTCATCGTAGTAAGTTACGGTTTCGGGGGGGGGGCTAAATCCGAATTTCAAGGAAACTACGAGCAGAAATGGATTCCAAGCAATTTCTGCTGCAGCAATATTGACACGTACCGCCACTACTCCAGGTGCTCGTGCAGTGGCTACTTGACCCCAAGTAGGACAAGCGCTAGAAGTGCTTGTTGCAGGGAGCGAGGAGATTTTGGGGGACGAGACCCTTACCTTTACAGCCGTCTGCTACTACAACACTTTAAACACAAATTCGCTTCTTTTGCTGTACCTATTGTACCGGCAGAACATGAAGGGGCTGTTAATACACTCGGCGACAGGTTAGATCGGACACCTACGTTTTTGTCCGTAACTCGGTCACTATTTAGAGTTTGAGGGTGGGGTTTAGATATGTTGTCCCTATTTTGGTGCCCAACCGGTTATAAGTGCTAACGAGCACGATTTCGCGGGCTCCTATACAGTTGGTCGATTTTGGCATGGCGACAAATTAGATCGGACACATCACCATAGTAAAACTATATATAGTTTACCAGAATGATGAAACCATATAAATGTTCAGCTTGCATGGGGTGGAACACCATCCTCCACGCCGCTTCCTCGTGTGGCTACTAGTGACCAATCGACGCGCTGTGTTACACACAACAGTACTCCATAAGCACGAGACTTAATGTCGTGTCCAGGGTGCGACCCAATTCCCACCACGGTGGGCCCCAGAAGCCGGCCAAGGTTTCTTACCTATACTCCAATCATTTTCCATATATTAACATTAGAACCTACCGACACCTTCATGGTGGGGCTCTACTAGTCCTCGAGTATGATAGCCAGTTGCATACAACTCCTACAATGTGGTCCTTAGTGATAATAGAAGGTAGGAAGAGGCTCGGTGTGCATCTTCGGAAGCTTGTCAGGTGTCAACGCAGCGTCAGTGCTAGCGCCTCCATACAAGTTGACGTCACTCGCTGCATCGTGCTGGTTTCAATGTAAGTGGTGAAGGGGTTTTGTCTGTTGGAGAAGAAATAATGTCCTACGAAACTGGAGTATGGCTCCCAGATTACTGTTTTTACACTCAGATTTGGGAAGATATTTTTTCTTTTAAGAATTTAAAATTCTAACATTTTCAGTTTTTTTAAAATAAATCTAAAATGAAATTCAAAAACTCTGGGAACCGGTTCATGTAGTGTATAAAACACAATCAACTCCATGCCAAGGATGGCTCGCTCTGACGACGAGTCGCGGCACCGCCGTCACGACGGCAAGAAGAGGCACAAGAAGCGTCATCGCCACTACTCAGACTCTGACAGTGATGCTGAGATGCGCACCGAGCGCAAGGCGCGCAAGAAGTCGGCCAAGATGCTAGCGAGCTTGGGCTATTCGGACGAGACGAACCCATTCGGGGACTCGAGTCTGAGCCAGCCTTTCGTGTGGGGCAAGAAGTATGACGACAAGGGCAAGGACAAACCAACGACCAAGGAGCTCAAGAAGCAGCAGGTACGGCGTGTGGACGAGATCCGCAAGGCCCGCAAACGGCGCGACGAGCGCGAGGCTGAGCGTGAGGAGATGGAGCGGCTCAAGAGCGAGGAGATGCGTCTGAAAGACGCCGAACAGTACGAGGACTGGCAACAAAAGGAGGAACAATTTCACCTTAAGCAGGCCAAAGTGCGCAGCCAGCTGCGGATCCGGGCCAACCGGGAGAAACCCGTGGACCTGCTGGCAAAGAACTTGCTGTTAGTATCAGCCAAGCACGGCGCGGACGACGAGGATGACTTTTTCAAGAAGGAGATCAGACACATTCGGGTGGAGCACAGACGGCCACACGCCATTGTGGAGGTGCTGTCAATGGATGAACTCAAGGAGCTGCAGAAGGATGTTCGTAGCTACGAAGAGCTCGAGGAGAGCGGCAATGGAGGACATAACGCAGAGTTCTGGAAGTTGATGAGACTCGTGTGTGATGATCGGATCCGACGCTTGAAGAGGTCGCAGAGTGAAGGACGAGAGGGCAGAGGAGCGATACATGACTCAGTCAATGAGACCATTGAGGAGATGCTGGATGGCAAGGATAAGCAGGAATTGATCAAGCTGCAAGGTGAAGTGAAGGAGACTATTGCCAGTGCCTCGAATGGAGCGACAGGGGTGGATGTCGACTTCTGGGAGGAAGTGGCGCAGCAGATCCAAGTGTACCAGGCTCGTGCTAGGCTCACCGAGTTGCATGAAGAGATGCTGACGAAGTTGGCTGATCTAATGGAAGAGCACGAGAGGCGCACGGCCGAGGAGGCAGCGGCCCGTGCAGCTGAAGACGAGAAGCACGGCGTAGTGGACGAGAACGGACGTGACGATGGACGTGAGGCGCGAGAGATGGAGAAGGCCTTTGCTAGCAAGGGTCTTGATGAAGAAGAAGAGAAACTCGGCACGTCGGAAGAAGTGGTGCTGGCTGACTCGAAGACAGCTCCGCGTTGGAGCGAGAAGTACCAGCCGCGCAAGCCTCGCTACTTTAACCGCGTCAAGACGGGCTACGACTGGAACAAGTACAACCAGACGCACTACGACCGTGATAACCCGCCGCCCAAGTCTGTGCAGGGCTACAAGTTCAATCTCTTCTACCCTGACCTCATCGACAAGCAGACGGCTCCGCGTTTCTTCTTGGAGAAGACCAATTCGGACGAATTCTGCATCATTCGCTTTTCTGCTGGCCCCCCGTACCAGGATATTGCTTTCAAGATCGTCAACCGAGAGTGGGAATACTCGCACAAGCGCGGCTTCAAGAGCGTGTTCGAGCGCGGGGTCCTTCATCTCTATTTCAACTTCAAGCGTCACAGATACCGTCGGTAGGAAGGCAACAGGAGCAGAGGAAGCGCAGTGTAGCGAGATTGTAAGAAAACGCTCAACACTCACTCAATCAATACGTCGTCGCTTCACTTGCAGGCACTAATGCATGTTGTCCATGATGGACCGGTTTGTCGAGATGGGTGCAGCATTTTCCAAAAAGTTGCGTTGCCTGCATGTTAGTCGGAAACCCGAACTATATCTTGCCGTTTTTGTCCTGCACTTTCGCTATTAATAGTAAGGACTTGACCGAGTCTGTACGGACCCTACTATGGAATCAGTTGACGGAAATTTCCACCTAACGAATGGCCCAACCAAGTTTTCACGGAAGACGTTCGTCTAGACCGGAAAAAGGCATTTGTTTAATTTTTTTTAAAGTAAAATGGTAACTGTTCACAGATCAGCTTTCAGAATAGGTTTCTTCCCAAATCGGTTTCTGAGAAAGTGGTGTATATGGACCGGTTCTGCGCTCCACGTGACAGAAAACGATTAGCGCCAGGCGTGAGTAATGGCCGTTCCCTTCCCCTCGTGTGTACCACACACAAGAAACCGTCCACGGCTGTCGTCCATTCTCACTTTATTCGGCGGTTCCGCGCACGCTTCGTTCTCTTCCCGCCTATAGTCACACCAAGTCTTTGGCTGGCGAGATCTGCAACAGAAGCGCTTCACATTCCCCGTCTACTCAGGTTCCCTGCTCGCCATGAAGTTTACCCCCGTGCTCGCGTCGGCGCTGGCCGTCGCGTGCGTGGCCACGTCAGGCCTCACCATCGTCGCCTCCCAGCAAGTCTCGGGGCTCTACGAGGAAGCAGGCTTCGCGCCCGTCGTGGGGCAAGAGGTCAAGCTGACGCCGGCACTGCGGAGACAGCTACAAACCAACGGCAGTGGCACTACCGAGGCCCCTACGACCACGCAGCCCACCCCCACTACAGCCACGCCGACTACCACGTCGCCCACCCCAACAACTGCGACGCCAACGACTACAGCTCCAACGCCAACGACAGCGACACCTACGCCTACCACGGATGCCCCCACGTCCACAGCGGCCACGCCGACGGCGGCCACCGAGACGCCCGACGCTACAACCGCCACACCGACGTCTACCACCGCTACGCCTGAAGCGACGACTGCCACGCCCTCGTCGACAACGGAGACGACGGGGACACCGTCTTCGACCACGGCGGCGCCTACTGCCACGTCGACGGCGTCGTCTACCTCGTCGGACACGACGACAACCCCTTCGGCTACTGAGAGCGCGACGGCATCCAACTCGGGCCCAGGCTCGAGCGCCAGCGCCGGCGCAGACACTTCGTCAGACTCGAGCATGAGTACAGGCGCCGTGATCGGCATCGTGGTGGGCATCGTCGCCGCTGTGGCCATCATCGCCACGATCATCATGTGTGTCATTCGCCGAAGACGCGAAGCAGATGACGACCCGCTCTCTCCCTTCGAGCTTTCCATGGACAAGGGCTACAACCCCACGCCAGGTGGTTTTACGGCCCAGAATTCGTACAACCCGCGAGCAATGGGTGCAGCTGGCGCCTCAGCCAGCGGCTCGAATACACGGACGCCCCCAGCGGATACCGTGGCAGCAGGTGTGGGCTACTCTCAGTTCTACGACAACGCGGCTACGTCGCCGGACTCGATGAACCGACTGGAGAGCAATGTGGACTCGGTACAGACGGACCCTGGTAACAATCCCAACGGTACGAACGGTACGAATCTGTGGCTGAGCGCTATGGAGCCCAAGGACAACAATTCGTACCTGAGCGCGCAGGAGTCTCCCCGCTCGTCGCGCAACAGCAGCCGCAACAGCTACGAGCTCTCGTCGAACCACAACGTCGACGCGGACCAGAGCAGCCAGATTAGCGGCCACAGCAACAACAAGAGTGACGACTTCCCGGACCACCACGACGACAACGACTCGGCGCGTGGCTCGTACGAGCTCTAAGTCGATTTTTGACGAGATTAAGCTATGCAACAGCGAGTGGCGACACATAGGGGTCAAGACGAGCGCAGTCTTCTTCCGTGTCGCCGGTTCTGTAGATTGTGGAAGTGGTTGGATTGCGTACATATTTGGTTGATTGGTTAGTATGAGCTGCTGCTGGTTGTTTCCAGAAGGGAACGGAGCATTCAGCTATGGCACACGCATGGCAGGACGGACGTTGATTTTTTTGAAGACCAGATCCGATGTAAAACGACCAGAACGAAGGTGGTGGCGGCGGTTGTAGTGCTGTTGACGCTACCAGCGGATTGCAGGCGAAGGACATTATCTAGAAAGCACGGAAGGTTCTCTAATTTATACAAACATGAACTGCTTAGGCAAGTGCTGCACTTACCAATCTCTAATTCTCCTCGTCACTACTGTCACTATCGCCATCAGCGGCGTTATCGCGCTTGACCTGTTCAATGAAGGCTTCAAAGCCGGCACCGCCTGCGAGGTGGTCCACAAGGTCCGTCGGTGCTCGATATCCACTCAGAGGGTTCGCACGGATCCCCTTCTTGGACTCGACCACCCGGAAGTCGATGACATGGTGCTCATCTTCCGCGTCCTGCGGTGTCGCTGGGCTGTTCGTCTGGAACTCCAGCAGCTCATCCCACGAAAAAAGCAGTGTATCAGTGACAGCGCCGAACACGTTGATGTCCAGGAGATACACGCGTCGACGCTTGTCCACATACACATCGAAACTGTAGTTAGGATCCGGAAATACGAACTCTCCTTCAGCCTTACGGAAGTTTTTCTTGTAAAATTCGTACAGCAGCTCACAGAGCTCGTCTTGCTGGTCCGGTAAAAACTCGTAAAACTCGCCACAATTACGTTGTGACACCGCCACGAGACGATGACCGACGACGAAGCACCGGAACAGCATCGAGTCCAGGAAGTTGCACCACTTTTTGAGCACCAGGTGGCTCTCTGGCGGCGATTTCTCGGCGTTTTTACCGCTACAGCCAATATATGGCTGCGTGAGATCGTGCACCACGAAGTCCGAGGCCTGTAGCAGCAGGAACACGTCCTCAAAGTTTGTACACTTAAGTGAGCCGAGCATCCACGCAGCGTCGCGTGGTGCACTCCAGTTGGTCTTGGGAAAGAGTTTGCCGCCAAAGTCATGCAGCACCTTCTCCAACTTTTCTCTAACTGTTGAGATGACACTCAATTGCTCGTCTGTGAGCGCGCTAGCTGCATCTTCTTCCTCGTCTTCGTCCTCGTCTTCGATCCCGGAGGCCACTGGAGCTGAAGGAAGCGTCACTCCGTCCGCCAGCAGCAAAGACACGAAATCGGACGGAAGCGACACCACTTCGCCCTTGATGCACACGCTCTTCAGCTGCGGATACCAAGCCGCGAACGCGCAGTTGTCCACCTGCGCCGCCGAGTACGGCGGGCCAGTCGCCATTTTATCTTTTTGACAAACAAAAAGTGGATGCTTTACTAATGTACACCACACAAAAAGGTTCAAAAAGGTACCTGTATTCGTTTCTACAGGATCGTTTGCCACGAAGCAGACGAATTGAAGACAAAACACCCCAAAGCTCTGCGCTACCATGCCGATCATCACCTTCGTCGCGCGCGTCTCAGACGGCATGTTGCTGGTGCGTACCTCTCCCTCAACAGAGGAATACGTTACCAACATCCTGTATAAGTTTTGCTTGGCCATTTTCTTCCTATCGACAGTATTTTAGGATAATTGCGCTCACTTTGTGACTCAATTGTGCTGCAGGTCGCGTCCATGGAGTCCATTGGCGACGCGAACGGGAACTTGGACACGTACAAGCAACAGGCCAAGCAGATCATGAAACGGCTGGACCAACGCGCACCCACCAAGTGCAGCATTGAGTCGGGTGCCTACACCTTCCAGTACGTCAGAGAGAAGTACTCCAGTTATTGGCCTGTAACTAACGAAATGCTATGCAGCTACTTGATCGAGGAAGGAGTGTGCTATTTGACACTGGCAGACCGAGGATTCCCCAAACGCCTGGCCTTCTTGTATCTGGAAGAGGTGCACGCTGGATTCGTGGAGGAACTGGAACGTGACAGCGGCAACAACTGGCGCGACGTCGTCACGACTGTCGCGAGGCCCTACGCGTTCATCAAATTCGGTGAGGAGAGTTAGAATTCTGCTGGTGAGAGAGTTGCTTACGAGTTTTACCGTGATACTATAGACAAGTTTATCCAGAAGAAGCGCAAGGAGTACGCCGACCCCAGCTCGTCGCAGAACATGCACCGCCTGAACGACGACCTGGCCGACATCCACAACATCATGCGCAAGAACATTCAGGAGGTTCTCAACCGCGGCGAGCGCGTCGAACGTAAGTTCACAGTGAAAGGACGGGTTACAAGGTTGTTGTTGACGATCCTGTCTTTTTCCTTCTTGTTAGACGTTTCGCGTATCTCGTCGAACTTGGCGGACAGATCAAAGGACCTCAAGTGGGGCGCCAAGAAGCTGCGTATGCAAGCCATCTACCGTCAGTACGGCCCCATCGTCGCTGTCGCGCTCTTCGTGCTACTCGTTATTTACATCAAGTTCTTTTAGATAAGACAGCCCGCAGAGGCAAAGCGCGAAAACTGCGAAGTGAGCAATTGGAATTGAGACTACTACATGAAGCCAATCCCTAGTGCTGCAGTTGTTATGTGATGTTTTTTTTGTAGGCAAATAATGGCCAAAGAGTTATTGTTTCCGCATGAAAGGTCGGGACGCGATCCCTCGACTATCACGTCCACTGGGCTTGATCGAAAGAGCTCCAGCATTGAAACCATGGCCTCCAAGGATATCTGGACGCTGATCTCTACTTTAGAGGACTCAACCAAGCAGTCTCAGAAAGCAGCGGATGGTGCAGAAGGTGATGCAGTGGAGAAACCCGCAGTTAATACTCCAGCACCGGAGGATCGCGATACCTTCACACTGATTGTCGGTCCTCGCGGATCGGGCAAAACCTCTCTCACAGCCAATTTCCGGAATTCGTCCAAGGCCGAGGAGATCAAACCAACCACTGCGTTAGACTACGTTTTCGTTCGACTGCGTACTGCCGGGCGACCGTCAGTAGCGCACATGTGGGAATTAGCCAGCACCAAGTGCGTCAATGAGATGATCAAAGTGCCGCTGGGACCGGAGCGTATCTTGAATGGCGCGTTGGTGATTGTCGTGGATCTGTCGGCTCCTGGAGACGTCGTTCCGGCATTGGTGAAGTGGTTAACCACGCTTTACACAGCTGTGCTGGAGGTTTTGAAGGCTAAAGAGAAGAACCCCATAGACAAGTTAGCTGTTGATGCTCTCAAGCACGAAGCCATCGCACGTTATGGCAACGGACATCCTGACAAGGACGAAGTGACACCATTACCACTGCCAGTACTGGTAGTGGGCAACAAATACGAAACTTTTCGCGACGAGGACTCAATCAAGCGCAAAGGAGTCACTCAGGCTGTAAGGTATCTCTCACATATGTATGGAGCCAGCGTCTTGTTCACCAGTATGAAGGACAAGAACCTGGTAGCGCAATTTCGGTCTGTCATGAAGGGCTTTGCGTTTCGAGCCATGGCACGTGGCGCCAGCAAAGAGGTCGATCCAGCCAAAGCATTGTTCGTACCAGCAGGAGCGGATCTTTTCGAGGATATCGGCGTTCCAAAGAGCGCAGCGTGGCGTCAAGATCGATTCGGGAAAGACCAACACGAAGAGAAGGCGCGACAGTGGGTCAAGATCGCAAGCGAATATTACCCTCCATCGGCTAGCGCAACTGAAGACCTGCTGGCACAAAAAGAACTAAGCGAGCAAGACGATAAAGACGGCGAGGAGTCCTCCAACCAATTCCCCGAACCAAACATCGATCGCGCACGGCAGCAGAAACGGTAAACTACCACGTCACTGACCGTCTCTGCTACTTCGTGTTCTTGTCTAACCGGTGTGCCTTGTTATCTCAACAGAGAAGAGCTGCGTCGATACCGCGACAACCGCCGGAAAGCGCAAGAGCGCAAGTCTCGCGCTGCATGAGACTCAACAGCCTCTCTAAACCACATCCATCAATAAAAAGAAAAAGCTTTTGTACCAACTGAATCAATAAAGGACCCCAGCTCCTCATCAAGCCGCAAAATCATCACCATAAAGGAAAGCGAGCCGATTGGCATTCAATTACGCCGCACCCTCTCTCTTCTGTATCATGTAGGTCCGTCCAACTACTCGAGCTTAACCTGCGAGATGCCGCTCGCGTCAATCAACTACAATAAACAACAACAGCGTCAATAACACACAACCCACTCCCGCAACAATCGTCCATTCTCGTACCGTGTACGCCCATTGGCCGTTGCGCACGAGGAAGCGCATGTCGAGTTCTGCGCGGCACTTCTTGAGAACGTCCTTGGCCTCATCCAGCGTCATGTCGGGCTTCCATTCACGGTCGAAGATGGACAGGCAGAAGTGCGTGCCATAGCCATGCGCACCGAAGTTCACCTTGACCATGGCGCCGAGGTAGTCGATCCAGTGCAGACTGGGCTCAACCTTCTGCTCGGGCGTGGCGTCCACGGCGCCGATCAGCAGGTTCACTTGGTACGGAGCGCGGCGCAGGAAGCGCGCCAACTCACCGCGTACGTAGTTGGCAGTCGCCGGACCGTTGAGCGTCACGCCGTTGCGCAGCTCGTAGAGCTTCATGTTCTTCTGAATGTACTCGCCAAAGGCCAGGCGGTCGCTCTGAGGACCCGATGTGACCATCACCTTGTGCTCGTCCAGGTTGATGGACTGGTTGTTCGAATATTAGTATTTATAATAACAGAGGAGAAAGCGTAAGATGGACAATTGCGAGGCATAGAGAAAGCGCCGGAACGCGAGAGTAGCATGGGGGACACGCACCTTGTCTTCATCGTCCTTGTACACTAGGATGCTGCGCACCACCTTGCAGTCCGCCGCCAGCAGCACAAAGTCCTTGCCCACGATGCCGAAGATCGAGTCCATTTTGTTTTGTTTCTCCCTCTTTTTACGTTGTGGATCTTGTGATTCCCCGTGAGGATTTTTACGTAACGTCAGCCAATCCGATTGCTACTGCGGTTATAAATAATTGCTGATTCGCTGGAAGTCAGAGAAAACTCACTATTGGTAGATAATGCCGATGTTGAAGTGCGACCAAATACTGACCAATCACTACGCAATGCGTCAGTGGCCAAACGTCCATTTTCTAGTAGGAATTCTTCACTCTCACACAAGCAGGCGAAGTAGCTATTCCTACCAAATGAAATCCGACCTGTCGACCCACACACTAACGTTGGCCGAATCCTTCGACGCGAGAATGGATAACTAATTTTTTTTTTTTACCTTTTTGCGTCGATCATGGTGGTGAGTCCAATGAACCAAGCTCATCATCAATCAATCGCACAGAATCCTGTTTTTTTTATTATAGCTGGATAAATATTAAATACAACAAATTTTGTTGTCCATCCAGATCGACGACGACAGCGCGGGCTTCGCTTTGGACTGGGACATAACCAACGTGATGGCGTTCGTGAATGTGTTGAACACGTTGAGCCCCGCCCAAGAGTCTGTGTGACTGAGGACGATATCACGCCCAACTCATTAACAGACGATCTCGTTCAGCAACTTCTGGAAAGGGCAGGAGGTCACTGTGGACGTGTGTTGCTGGCGCCAAATAGACCGGACCAGTTTCTCGCAGTTGGGACGAAGCTTGTCGCCCTCCAGAATGATGAATTCCTCCAAGCTGCAGTGCAGGTGGCGCTGCCACTAGTCAAAATGGTAACGAGCAATACCTCGCCACGACATAAGACACAGAGTTGCAGGGGCCCCAGCTGAACAATCTGCAACCACTTATGAAGAATGGACGGCTAATTCGCCGCCTATTCATCTGATGTGCTGGTGGCAGGACTGGAGCGGGGAGCGCTGAACGATGAGAACGCACTGTGCTAACCCACAAAACCCCACAAGAAAATGCTTGAAACTTGAAATACATTCCATTCTGGTGCATATCCATAGTGCCCTAAGGGCTCTGTTTTTTTAACTCCTGCCGACGGCCTTGTATCATGTTCTATAATCCGCCTTCATCATCCCAAACACCAGCTAATCACCGGTCGAGGTTTGAGTTTTGTACCTTAGCTCTCGATCTCACTCGGCTTGTACTCTCGAAACGTCAGATTGAGTCTTCCTGAGCGCATACGCAGCCAGGACGGCTGCGTGCCGTTATAAACCCTCGTTAGAGCATGCACTACCTTCCTCGCCGGGCCTCCGAATACCAACGCGTCGCCCGATTCAAGGCGGACGATCGGTACTGCCTCGTGGGACTCCGGGTAGTGGTCAATATACGCGAACTCGGCCGCACAGCCAATGGAGAACGATATCACAGGCGAGCCCATACTCATGGCTTCATCACTCTCATCCTTGTCAATGTGCATGCCGTTCCTGCCTGCCTTCTTGTAAAAATTGACAACACAAACGTCCGGCGTCATCTTCTTGCACGTCCCCATCACCTGTGGGTCGATCTTCTTGGCTGCATCAAGGCTGCGTTGCGCGTACACCTTCCAGCTCTCCGGTAGTGTGGGAGCCGGTGCATTGTCATGGTTACTGCGTCGGTCTTCGTACTTCTCCGAGTTGACGTTCCAGTGTCGTCCGAGACACATCTGGTGCAGGCGGCACTTGGCCCCGCTGGCGTACGTAGGCTTGTAGAACCCTCCCTCTTCCAGTCCCATACGCCTCGAATCATTGACCAGTTCCTGCTGCTCTTGAGATGTCAGGAACCCCTTAAGAATTACCAAACCAGGCAGCAAAGCGCCAGTGTCGGCACTGCCACGAGGTAAATCTATGACATTGAATTCTGAGGTCTTCAGTGGGCTGTTTTCAGCGGTGAAACGTGTATTTGGGTCCGTAGATACTAGAGCGTCAACATATTGTTGTGGCACATTGAGAAACAGGTCCAGTTCGTGCTCATCCGCCGCATGCTGCAGTCGCTTGGCCTCAATTCGATCGGCTTTGGAGTTCTTCATGGCGACTGGAAATAATCAACATAATATATGTGGTCAACACAATGTTGGTGTCGCCTTTGTGTGCGATCGCGTTGAGTGTGGCAAGATGTCGCGAGCAAGTGAAGCAGTGCTGCATGTCCGGGCCTATGGACGGCAGGGGGTGGAGTTTGCGCTGTCTGGACCCAAATCCTACGAGAAGAGAGGGCCCGCTACCTGGTGGTTGATTACCGTATTGTTCCTCAGCTCTGGTGGCGTGTTATCGACTGTTGAATGGAGAGTATCATCTTCGTATCGCCTGCTCTTGGGGCTGCTTCTGGCTGTATTGGCCGCGTGGGTCTTCCAAGCCTCAGGCAACGTCATAGTCGAAGGTTTGCTACTCGTTAAAAGTAGTTATACGCTGCTGTGCTTGATACTGATCGATATGCGGTGACAGAGTCGATGCTGGTGGTACCGGCGCTCGGAGTGAAGTTGAGCAAAAGGCGACGCAGTGGAGCCGTGAGCAGCAAGGTCAGATTGGGGAAGAAGAGTAAGTGAACTCGTGTCTATTTCTCACTCTTAGTGTATATGGCAGTTTGTGGATTTAGAGAAGATTTGCGGCGTGGCGGTGAATGAAGCGATTACGTTTGCCAACGTGGTGTACTCGCTGGTGCTTATGGTGGAAGGGCAGAGCGACATGGTGCTGCCGTTCGAGGTGAGTACGAAGGTCAACGGCGGGGGTTGACTGTGTAGTACATCATACTGATGCGTGTATGAGTAGAAGTTTCGGCCACGGGTGGCGGTATTGCAGGATATTTACCAGGAGACGAAGATGCTGCTCTTTCCCAACGGCAGCGAACGGAAAATGCGCCTCCCTGGCGGTGTCGCGCCTCGGCCGTGTTGACGATGCACCGTCGGTCAATACAATACTATTTTGAAATAGTTTGTTGATCTACATGTAGAACCAGTTTTGATTGTTGCTGTTTCGCTGCTCCTTTTTTATTGTTTAACCTGTCTGGAATGCTTAAAGGCCGCCATCTTCCTTACAAGAGACGGTTGCGAATGTCCTCAAGCTTCTTCAGCACCTCGGCGGGGGTGCGATCGAGGTCTTCAGCTACGCTAGCCTGCTTCTCCACGCTGAGAGTGCTGAACTGTTCGCACAGATCACCGTCCGTGACGTTCTTCACGGGGATGTAGTACGATCGATACGACAGGTGGTCGCGGCCGCAAAGCGGGGGCTGTTCCTGGCGCATGTACATCTCCAAATGGGTGTAAAAATCCACGTCTTCGCGCGAAGTAAACGGGATGAGAGCACCGATGCGGCCCATGATGGTCGCGTAGATGATTGCCTCAGTTCCGCCAGGAACCAAACTCGAGCGCACCATGCTGGTCACCACGTCTCCCACGTGGAACTGCGCCACCTGCTCTAGTTTGTTGGGGGCACCATTAAGAAGACCGGAGTCCCACAGAATACGGTTGCCCGTAGGGTTGTCGATCTCGTCAGAAACCTCAGACGGAAGTCGAGAGACGAAAACGTTGCCAAACTTGTCGGCTCCACACAACGTGTCGTAATCCAGCAAGACGCTGCTAGTGATGAAGCGTGGCACACAGTCATCAGCGAAGATCACCAGTTGGTTCTCGTCTTTCTTGTACTTCACGAAGTGGAAGGACTCGTGCATGTCTGACGCATAAATGCGATCACCAGCAGCCTTCAGCTCCACCAAAATCGACGGGAAATTGCGGTTCTCGCACTTGCGCAGCATCTTCTTCTTTCCCAGATCGTAGATTCGCAGTGCTCGTCCGACCGAGACAAGCAGACGTCCCTGGAACTCGCACATGGCGTACGGGATATCGTCGATTTCAGTCGTGTGAACAAGCACCAGCTGCATGCCTTCGACAACGCGGTAGACACGTAGGTAGCCTCCTGCAGGCGCCTTCTGAGGGTGCAGCTGCATCTTCTTTACAGTACCCACAATAATAAACGCTTCGCCGCCACGGTCGTGGAACACACAGGTAGCAATACTGCGGGCACGCTCATCCACATCCAATTCCTCGCAAACAACCGTCTGACACGACGCTGGGTCAACGATCCGCACACAAGAAGCCCACTTGTCTTTTTCAGCAGGAACCGGCCCACGAGGGAACAGGAGCGCGTCGTTAATCTCATCCTCCGCTTCATCGTCCAGTTCGTTAACACTTCGGATGTCCGGGATCTGGAGTCCATGCTGCCTCTTGAACGCAGCGCCATACTCGTTGTGATCACTCTCAATAACAACAAGTCTTCGGGATGGAGAGTGCACAACCGCCTTGCGAGGAGTGTAGCGCAAATTGCACTTCTGCTGGTTGAATGTGTCTCCGAGCTGATCAACTGTCAGGATCTTCATTCCTTCATTCGTCAGCGCAACGATACCGCCGGGACATTGCTCCGAGTTGAACGAACTCGCGTAAGAAAGCAGCTCACACGACAGTGGAGTGAGATGTCTCCGTGTCTGGTGGAAGTACGAGATCCATGAACGACTGGAAAGCGCAAGGATCGAGCGCTTTCCTTCGACAAGCACTCGGAACAGTTTAACTGGATTTGTTCCGAGGAAGCGTGAGCGAGAATCCGTCAACGTAGCTGTGATCGGGTCAATTAGCGACTGCTGAAGGACACCATTGTCCAGACCAATACTCAAGAATAGCGCTTGGGACGAGTGTTCCGAGTCAGGAGTCGAAGTTTCATTCTGCAGTTGAGCCAGACACAGTGTGTGAGGGTGCGACGTCAATGCCAGCATCGATTTCTGCCGGAACAGCTCGTTCGGGTCCAGCGACAGGATACGGACTGTGTTATCCCAGCTACCTACAGCCATAAACTGGAAGCGCTGGCGACCCTCAGGAACTTCGCCCAGGTCCAAGCTGCAGACTTCGAAGCCGAGATCCAACTTCCCTTTCTCTGCAAGTTCACCGGACTGGCCCAGCTCAAAGTAAATAATCTCGCCGCCAGCCAGCGAGATCACAACCTGCCGCGAGTTTGCAGCACAGTGCTCAATCACCTTCTTACCAGGCGCCTTCCACTCCGTAACAGGCTGGAACTTGGGTACATGCCGGATTCCGTTCGTGTGAATCTGCAGCTTCGAGTCGTCTTCAAGTAGCGCCACCAGCAATGATCCATGGTCACGAAGAAACCCAGACTGAGCCACTTCCTCGACGGTCTCGCCCACCTCCAGCACCAACGTCGCATCTTCGAAACTCACAACAATGTACTTATCATACGGGTCCGCGTACGACTCCTTCAAGCACCACACCGCCTTGGCTACACCCGGCAACGCACTTGCTGCCATCTCCGTGATCGGAAGACCATGACGCAGCACGCGTAGCGACGAGCGGTTGTTGTTACCACACAGCGCATACATCTGCGGGGTCTGTTCATTGGCCAAATCATCCACCAGCAGCTGCGTAACGGGACTCAAGCTCGGGGACGAGCTGGCCAGCGCCAAATTCGTCAATTTTCTCAACGGGAACGTCGAGAACTCGGTCGGGTCCATGGCCAAACTCGAGCACTTGGCCGTATCATCTCCCTCGCCAATACTTAAAAACTGGAATAAATAGTGGTTCGAGAACTCGGACGCGCAGAAGAGCAGCCCAGTCTTGGTGATACACATAGACGACGCCACGGGAACCGTGTCGAAGAACTGGATCTTGATCTCCTCCACGACGTTGCCCGAGTAATCCAGCGAGATTTTATACAGATCTCCAAGCTCGGACTGCAGCAGCACGAAGAACAGGTCTCTCTGCTTGTGTGTGGCCGCCGACACAATGATAATATCTCTATGTTCTCCTTCACGTCGTGGGATGGCACACGTTAACTCCGGGTGTCCCTCGTTCTTGTACTGTACAGTGTTCTCTCCCAGTACCAACACTCCTCCAGGTCCGTCACCTCCTCCAGGGACTGCTACGAGCATGTTGGCGCTCCTCACGACCTGTTCACTCCAGCGTCTGGTCACATGATTGAGTCCCAAGTCCAGTTCGTAGTACACCAGCGTCTTCACAACTTCTCTAGCTGCTTGGCCACTGGGATCCGCGTCTGCCTCGGCGTAGTCCAGCTCCAAGCAGGCGAAGATGGGGTTCTCGAAGCCCACATCGAGCCCCACAACGCCCAAGTGGATGGCGTTAGAGCGATGCGCCTCCAAAGGCGACGAGATAGTGAGGCGACTGGACGCGTCGCGGTTCATAACGTAGACCAGCTGTTGTTTCTCTACAGCTCCGATGAGCACGGCACGGCCCTTGGGGTCGGCGGCCAAGTACTGGCCCGGAGTGATGCGTCTGCAGCCTGTTTTACCATAAGTTTCGCTCTGTCGGGCCTCGAATCGACTGGACGTAGGGTTCACCTCAAGTACTACGATCTTCCCCGAGTCGGACCCTACTACAAGGTAGTCTCGGTCTCCCCCCGTGAGCCGGAAGGGCTGGATAGCGCGCACAACCCCGAAGACTTGCGTCGAGATGACGACCTCCAGTCGCCCTGCCTCGTCCGGACGCAGCAGCTGCAGCACATCACCGCGCGCCACCACGAACTCCTGCGCCTGCGGGGCCGAGAAGTTGCCGTACACGGCCAAGTGCACGCCCGTGGGTGGCTGCAGCGTCAGGTTCAGGAGGTGCATCGCTGCGCTTGATTGGAGCCAAAACGCGGATTGGAAAGGGAAGGTTGGTGTTGTGAACGTAATGTTAGGTGGTACACATATGATTGTGCGTCACATTTTCAACTTCAAGTTGAAGTGGTTAATCCATTCTACAGTTGGAGGGTACGATAATTGGGACGAGTCTGTGGCTACCTCGTCCCGCCTGGGTGGAGAGAATTCCTCCTCGCGCTGAAGGCCACAACAGTTTTGGCGATGAATAGCGGAATAAAGGCGGAAGGTGCGGTGGATACTGCAGCGATTTGTCGGCAGTTGCTGGAACGAGATGCTGCCAAAGATAAGAAAATCAAGAATTTAAACGCAGAAGTAAAGAGGCTGAGAGCAAACGGCCGCCGTCAGCAGCGCGAGCACGGGTTTGACGCGGATAAAGCCTTTGCGAGGTTGTCAAAGCTATGGGTCACCGGAGACGACGGCCTTTTGCGGAGCGCGTTAGCTGGACGTGCCCCACCACGCACAACCAAGTTGCGCATGGTGACGCTGGCGAATCAGCCGCCGAATCCGCTGGTTAGAGAAGAGACCAAGCAGGATGTTCGTGCTGCTCGGACGCCAAGGAAGAGAAGGGGTAGTGGCTACTCAAGTGCTGTCTCGAACGCTGGGACTGACGACACTGACGAGGAAGAGAAGGAAGAGGCCAAGATGCAACGTAAACCTCGTAAGAAGACACGTACGGAAAGCGTAGGATAGTCGGCTACAGTCATGTAAGTGAAATCAACTGTCATATTTGCATTGTCACTTTTGCTTCAATCAGTACAGTTGCGTCAATGGACGGACACTCATGGTGGATGGCGTCGACGCGGGTTGGGGGCCAATTGAAACTTCAGCTACTCGACCTGAGCCCAACTCATTGAGAACATCCTCAGCTACCACTCGAGTACGGGCAGCGGCAATTGGATCTCAGTGGTCTTCGAACCAAAAGATATGTTCTTTCCATCGCGGTGGAGCGGGAAAAAAATTAAGGAACAAAAGCAGCAGCAGGACAAGGCAGCAGCAGGAACAGTTTGACGTCGAGATGAACCAACTCAAGCAGGAGCTGAAAGCAGCGCAGGATCTGCTACAGCAAGAGCCCGAGGACCGAGTGCTTGAGAAAAAGAAGGTGGCTGTCAATACTTCAGTCCCCGTCGAGCAGAGAGTACATCCTGACACTCAACCAGCTTCTCCCGTCGAACAAGCTCCAGTTTCTGAGCCAGATCAACGGGCTATTCACTTTACAACCGATATGCAGGGCGACCTCGCGATGTTCGAGGAGGTGAAGGACTTGTATGCCGAAGATCTCTTCGCGTCTCGACGGTGGAATGCAGCAGCTTCTCAGCCGTCCACTGATCTTTTCCCTGAAGCTGCATCTTGGCATTTCTCCAGTGCAGAGCGCTCTCATCCACCGGACAATTCCAATGTATCTACTCTGGAACTGTCCTTGCAGGAAGCCATCGAGAGGGACATGGAGATCTTACTGCGTCTGGACTCTCTGCAATAATGTCATGAAATGATTGCAACGGACAGGTCTATGTCCGCACATTGCGGTCGTGTATCATGGAGGAAGAGCTCAAGAAGCTGCAGGCTCTGGCCACGCAACAATGGGGACAGATCCGCAGTATTGCCGACAACCCGCAGGAATTACTGCACCATCCGTCGACCCCTTTCGTCTGCACTGCCTTCGTGCTCGGCATTGGTGTGGGTTTGGCTATTCCGCGTCTGAGGCAGCCGTTCCGTCGGTTCTCGACTGTGGAGGACCTCCCCAACAGACTTTTCCATCAAGGAGGCAAGATCAAAGCTGTGGCCGTGAATTTCAGTGACGGCGACACGTTCCGAGCGCGTCATTTGCCGCTGTTTCGAGGTGCCGGGAGCTACGACGGAAAACTGTCGGACCACACGCTGCAGATCCGACTCGCGGGCATCGGTGCGTTGCAATGTCAATTTTTACAATAGTGTAGAATTAAGAAGTCTGATGTTATGGCTAGATACACCGGAGACGGCCAAGTTCGGGAATCCTGGACAACCGTTCGGAGATGAAGCTAAGAAGTGGCTCACGTCGACGTTGGAAGGCAGGAAGTTGACGCTCGCACTGCTGCATAAAGACCAATACGCTCGTGCGGTGTGCTTGGTGCAGTACGGACGGTGGCCGTTTCGACGTGATGCATCCGAGGAGATTCTCAAAGTTGGACTTGGGCAAGTGTATCGCCAAGCGGGGGCGGTGTATGGCGGCAAACAGGAGGTTTATGAAGAGTTGGAGGAGAAGGCGAGGAAGAAGAAAAGGGGGATTTGGAGTCAGGGTAAGAAGATGGAGAGCTCCAGTGACTACAAGGCTCGTATGCGAGCCAGCTAGACTACGAGTTTGTCATTTGGTGGACACTTTGGGGGGTCTAGATTATTTGAGTTGCTTTGTCTAGATTTCTGTTGTTGAGAAGTAGATTTCGCCTTGCGAGGGCTGCCATGGCAACAAGAACGTCAGTCATTATACACATTTCAGAGGATGGAATTAACCGTACGTGAGGTAGCTGGTGCACTCATCACGCGTCGTGGTGATGCCCCTGGTACACGTTTGGGTGGAGACGACGGCAAACATGTTGGCTTCGAGTGGAACGCTCTTTGTTTGATGAGGTTCGAGAAGTTCGTCGTATCTGTTCGACTCGATTCAATGCTCGACTTGTTGCAGGATCGACATGGACGCTGGACTTTGGTCGACCTCCGGAAGAGCGTCTACATGGACAGCACAGAACCATGTGAGTACTTCTCTAGTCCACTTGGAAATGGTGTAACTTTTTATCTTACCAATGAATTCGTGGAATCACATGAACACGACGTCGTCAGCTCAGTCGAAGACACGTGATCCGACTTGCCCCAGCTATCACCTTCGCTATGTTGGATGCGATCGTGGTCTGTTGCAGAAGATTCCCATGTCGTCTCGGTGAGAAATGTTCCTTTCCCAGGCTGCACTTTAAGTTGATTGATCTGGTTTATTGGAGAAGAAGAAGGCGAAGCTACCGGGTCGGATATTTGAGTCCGAAGAATACTCGTCTCCATGCGCTACATGAAAAGCAAGAACGCAATGGTTATCACGGAGAAAAAAGATCCGAAAACAGAAAAAAAAGTCTTACCACGAAGGTAGATCGACGCATTTGCGCTTTAAAATGAGGCAAATCCGGTCCATCGTTTGCTTCCTCGCCCACTCGAACTTTCACTCCCGGCGATAACGGCATAGCATGGAATTTTTGGCCCAGCGGTTCTTCGACAATGAGAGATTCCTTGTCATGGTTAACGTAGCTAGAAGCGCCAAATGCTGTGTTTGGACGTGGTTTTGTCCGTCCATTTTCGATGTTGGGGAGAACACTTTTCGAACTGATGCTGGCTCGTCGGGGAAGCGACGTTAATACCGCATACTCCACTTGAACTTCCTCTTGCCTCTCGCCAAACAGAAATGTTTTGGTGGCTCGTCCATTCTGTGGAGGGTGAGGTCTTCGACGAGCTGATGCGATCGAAGAGGGTGACGGAGATCGCCGAGAGGGTTCACCGTTTTCTTGATCGAGGAATTTTGAGTCAATGCTGAGCTGCAGTTCTGCCACATTGCTTGCATCCTGCTCGATATTATCTGGCTCTGTATGGTGTACAGCCATCGCCTTCCGAGGCGATGCGCTACGATGTCTAGTTGTACGCGAGTGTGGAGCTTCTGTGCTGTAAGGAACTCCAGGCTGTGGTCCCGATAATTCTACAGCAACTGTGTCATTCTTTTTCCCCATTTTGCTCTTCATCGTCATCCGAGAAGATGCGATCGAAGCTGGACGTGCGTGGGACCGACTTGCTGCCTTAACTTCGTGGTGAAGGCCTTCGCTGTCGTAGTGATTTCGCTGTGGCGCTTTCATCGGTAATTGCCCCCGCAGGTACGAATAGTCCAGAGAGCAGCTTCTTGGTGGGTCCAGAGTTTCTAAAGGTAAATCATTGCGTCCGAGAAGAATTCGAGAATTGTTCAAGATATTAACGTCCCTCGAGTCCACGCAAATATCTCCAGTCGGAGCAATAGCCGATACTAAAGCATCTTCGATATTCGACAACCCCCAAGCTGCTACAAACCCCAGCAGCCGACCGCTAACAACTTTCTCAATCGCTACTGCTGCACTTTGTATCGCGATATCGTCCAGAAGTTCCATCACTACGCCTTCAACGTCATCCATAGCCCATAAATTGTGATTTTCTGTGGTCGGTATTGCGTCGGACTCGTTCACCTCAACTGAGGTAGCTCCACCATTCTGTCGCTGAAGCGAGGACGCGTCACTTTCGCTGTCATCTTGCAATTGAGATCCCAGTCGAGCAATTGGCAGCTCTGGAGTCATTTTGGCATCGCCCGTTGATTTATAGCAAGACAAAGCAAACTTCGTCTTCCTGCGAGGCTCCAATCAGCGCTTCTCACCTTAAAAATACGCAGCTATTTCGGCTTATTTGATGTCACTGCGAGTGCTGCTATCTCTTGAACCATTGCTTGTTGAAATACAGGCGAGCTAATGGACTGTTTTTCAGTCTGATATCGATTCGTGAGATCATCTTGTCGCGCTCCCGGGGTCGCCTTCCGACTGAACATTCTGCGTAGGACACCACGTTTCGGTGGATTTGTGCTGGTTTTGGTGTCGACGCTCCTTTCTGGAGTTCGACTTCGACTTTCCGGTCGATTCTGTGCTTGAAGCTCTCGTACTTGCTCTTTGAGCTTCACCACTTCACTTTCAAGCTCAACTTCTCGGCGGCGTTGTAGCTGCTCTCGTTCAGCGAGTACTAGTCGATGTCGCTCTACACCGGAGAGCAGCACGTTTGGCTTCTCGGTTGTCGACTCTTTCGTCTCGACGTTGTAGAAGACGGTAGTTTTCTCGTCCTTGATCTCGATCCAGTCGCCATTCTGGGCCGCAACAGCCCATGGCAACCACGTGTGTCGGCGTTTAGTTCCTTTAGCGTGAGTTTTGTCAAAACACCCGTCACAGAAGCCATCTCCACAGAGATTACAGAGTCTTGAACTAGCACGAACGTCACATTCTACACAATAAGTGTCCGTCTCCTTCTCCAATAAATCTCGAAGCACATCCAGTGCTTTCCAGGTGTGATTCATGCTGCGACGTTGACTTCCAGTGTGTGACGAGGTGAAACACGCCTCACAGAACTTGTCTCCTCCGCAAGACTCGCACTGTCGGACAGCCAGGGAATGTCCACAATCACAGCACAACAGAGCTCCTCGACGGAATCGCAGCGCTTTCTCCACATGTCGAAGCTTCTTGGTCGTCTCGTGATCACGAGCGAAGCAAGACTCGCAGTAGAAGCAGCCTGGTGCCGTGTGATCCGGAGGGCACTCGTAGCAGTAGTATGCTGCTAGACTCTTGTCTGCTGGTTCTTGGTTGTTAGGAGGGTTGTCTTCGTCCACTGTACATTCCGTTCCAGACTCACAACGAGCAGGCATTACTGCAGCCTCTGGAACCACCTCAAAGTCGTGCTTGACCTTGTTCAAAGCCGATTTTTCTTCACTCAAACTTGTGGTGTGTTGTGTGAAGCATGAGGTACAATAGAACGCTCGTTTGGTGTCTTCACAATCCACACACCGTTTAGTTGACTGAACTTGCTGGCATTTTATGCACTTGCCCTCGCGTAGAATCTCCTCGAGCGGGTCAATTTGTTCGACTTTGGCTTCTTCGGGACTCTCTCGTTCTGTTGAAGTATTCTTTGTCTCTTCTTCCTCTGGTGTCTTTGGTCTCTTCGGAGGAGGATCCCAGCTACTTTCTTCCGTACTCTCGTTGTAGTAGTAGACATTCCCATAGTCGTCTGTGAGCGTAATCCATGGATCCTGCTCCTCTTCATCTTTATCTTTGTTCTCTACTTTCTTGTGGTCATTCTCCTTCATCACGGGTGTCCTCAATAGGGACTCGATCTCTCGTTCCGCAGCGAGTTCCTTGGCGCGATATTCGGCTGCTTCGGCCTTGACACGAGCCAGATCCGCTTCTCTTCGAACTTCTCGTATCTGGTTTGCAGCTTCTTGAGCTCGTTGTACACACAACTCCATCTGCTCGCGGTCATACCGTTCTTTCCAGACTCGTTCCTCCTTTTTTCGCTTTCGTTCTCGGATATATTCTTCCTTAAGTTCAGCCAACCTTCGCTGTTCACGTACTCGACGAACGTATCGTTTAGCTAGCCATCTTCTTGCTCCACTTTGAATCACTATCGCTTTCTTCTCCTTGAGACGACAGAGCTCCTCCACTTGCAGTCGATGTACCCAGTAACCCAAACGAGAGACGTAACCTCGATATCGACGCTGCAGATACACAGCGGCGCGGTCTTCCCGAGTCAAACGTTCGTGTCCAGCCTGAACTTGAGCGCGTAACCATCGTAACTCTCTTGTCGTAAAGCATGAATCGTCCTCGAGAAAGCGCTGAGTCACGTATGTTAGCAACTCGGACGAAGCCTGGTGAGTTGTCCAGCCGACTCCTTCACTATCGCTGCCAAAGTATCTCTGTTGTTCAATCTTTACAATGTTCAGAGCTTCACGAAACAAGCGAGCAGTCTGTTGAGCCTCGCGCTGGCGAACTAGTTTCTGGATGAAGATGACGGACGCCTCTCGTCGCTGTGCCTCGAGTCGCAATCCATTGAGAACTTGACGAGCAGCTCGACAAGAGTAGACTCCTTTGATCCAGCTTTGAAGCTTGTGCACTGCTGCTTGTCTTCTCACGCGTCGACGTCGTGCAAGAGCGCAGCGGATACTGCACTGTATGACCAAGGACGCATTTCGAGCTTGTCGGTAGCTTTTTCTAGCTCTTCTTCCGCGTACATGCCGTTGAATTACAGTCGAAGCTCGTCGTCGCTTCTCCTTCTCATCTGCGAGGAGAAATCGCCGGTATCTAGCGCGAAAACAACGGAATGAACACTGAATTACAATGGCCGACTGCAATCGACATTGAGCGATTCGCTCGCGTCGCTCGGCAAAGCGTAGACCGAGCGCATACAACCCACGTCGCCGACGCCAAAAGCGCTGCAGAAACACTGCTGCTTGTTGCTTTTGACGAGCTTTCAGCCTTCGAGCGTATACTTTTCGCGCGAGCAAACCTCGTACCACACACTGTACTGCTATCACCGAGCGCCAGTTACGTCGTGCTACTTCCTCCGCCGCAGCACGAGCTCGAGCGTCGGCAATTAATCTCTTTCGCTTTCTGAATTTTACATTCAACATGGCAAGGAGCCACTGCTGTCTCCACCACATTTCAAGACGTAACACTGCAATTCTCGCCTTCTTTAGCCACTGTTTCCTTCGGAGCGCCTCAGTTCGAGCTAGAAAGCCTCGTGCTGCTCGTTGTAGATGAACCGCAGCTTTACACTCGATCGCTAAGCGAATTGCTCGCTCCACCCGACGACGCTCAACTTCCAGTCGAGCTAGATACGCTCTCCACTGCGCTTGGATTCGAATCGCTCCCTCTCGACGCATTACTCGACAGGCAATTCGCCTTCGCACAGCCACTCTACGTAGAAAGAGCTGCAAGTTCCGTGCAGCACGAGTCTGCTGTGCGAAGTCAAAGCCAATTCGCAGTGTGCTCCACTTCATCATAGTACCGTAGCGTTCGAAGCGAAGTAGTGATTGTATGGCTCGATTTCGACGATACTCCTGAGCTTGGGCTGCTTGACGGAGAGATTCCAAGTGTTGTCTCGATCGTCGTGCTCGCACTGCGTTCTGGATAGCAGAGGCGGCGAGATTCCGCTCTTGTTCGATCATGTTGCGTGTAGCTATTTTCCAGTGTTCGAAGCCACGAGCTAGTGTCCCAATGTGAGCGTCGCTGGACACTCGCTCAAAGAGAGCTACCGCACGCTGCCGAGCGAGGCAAAGAGCTTCATGTTTCCTTTCTTCGCGTTGCGCAATTTCTAGGATTTCTTTCCAACGGCCGAAGCTGTTGTAGAGAATCCGATGCTGCAGTTTAACAAAAATCGCAGTCACGATACGCAGACCATCTTGTTGCGCGTCCGAGCGTCGCATGAGGTTGCGCTCGAAGAGGAAAGTGAGCGGAAGACGGGCCTTTTCCTCGGATATGCGCGCCATCACGTTTTCTTCTAGTCTCTGCTCTTCTTCAGTCAGATGCTTGATTTGCTGCGAGCATTTGTGGAGCCATGTTTGCGTTGAATTGCACATCATGGACTCTGTTTTGCATGTAGAAGAGCTCAGTGACTTTGGCGTAATAGCTGGAAACCGCAGTGAGAGGAGGTTCGTTGGTTTCTTGCGCTTTTTCCGCTTCTTCCGTCGCAATTGCAAGAGCGAATCATGGTCTTGTTGAAGCACCTCCAGCACAGAATCGGAGCCCTCTAGCCGATCCTGGTCAGGGAGTAATAGTAGTGTTGGCGCTGATAATAACGGCATCAACGACGTTCTGTCTCTTGAAAAATCAAGCGGTGACACGACCAAATCTTCAGTCGACGGTGCATTGTTCATCGCTTGAATGGCCGTAGCTTCTTGCTGGGGGAAGAGCTTGTCATGGTTTCGCAGTATCGCGCTGCCCTTAGTCCGCTTCTTCCCTCGACGTCTTCCACTTTTCGCAGCTCGTGAGTCCTCATCTCTGTTTCTAGCCTGTGGTTTTATCTTTCTTGGGCGCCTTTCATCGTCATAAGTGCGTGTTGGTGAGTGAGGCGAAGCGTCCGACACCCAGTGAAATGGGGAGCGGAACTCGTCAAGTGCTTGTTGATCCACTCGAAGCCACGGATACTTGGCCCCCAGATACGTCACATCCCATTGACCACGAGGAGGCAGCGCCATTGTGCTAATTAGCACCAATGTGAAGCTACAGTGACAAATTCGCAGCCGTTACGTATCAAGTTGAAGTTGTCAGCCAATCACAGGCCACGAACTATTTGTGTAAGTAGCAATTTTCATAGCGAAGACATCGTCGCTGACCATGGCATCTCCGTCGTCTTGGGTGGATCCCTGTAGCTTGCAAGGCTCATTGGAATCTCCGGTAGTGATCTCCAATGGTAAAACTTCCCCTAAAAAGTCTGACCTGACATCACACTCGAAGCCTCAGGTTGATTTGGTGGTGAACAACAATGAAGAGGAAATTGTACAGCAGCGAAGACGTAGCCATGCACGTCTACAACGAAACAAAGAGTTGGCAGCAAAGTTACTGCAGCGTCACGTTCAGGTGTGGCTCTTGAAACGTCAGGAAACTATGCGCGTTCAAGAGGTCCAGAGACTACGTGGAGAGCTACGAAAAGCTGCAGTATGCGTGATTGAAGAGAGTTTTGCTCGATATGTCAAGCGACGAGCGATTCACAGCTATCTGCATGAACTAGGGAACTTTGAGACTCGGTTGGATGAGCTTCTCCAACGTTGTCTTATTTGCAAGCAACAGATGGAGGTAGTTCAGCGATTTTCCACTCTTCGTCGACATCAGAAACAACAGGAGGACGCCCGCAAGTGTAAGGTAGTTCATGACTGGCTCAGGTTGTGTTTACAGTCACGTCGCAAGAAAAAGGAACAAACCGCAGCGAGAGCTAATGAAAAACTTCTCGGTTGGGTGCAACGATGGATGCTACAAAAACGCTGCGATGCCAGAGCTGCAGCTCGTGACAGGGAACAACAACTTGAAGCGTATCGTCTCAGTAGCGTCCAGAAAATTGCTGCTGCTTACCAAGCGTACAAGCTCTGTAAAAAAGCAAAGAAAACTATTCAATATCGCAAGCACAGCTTGACCAAGCTTTATAGTGCAATTCACACGGTTGTGTTGCGAGCGGCTTTATCCCGCTGGGGCTCGCGGATTCACGAGCTTATGACAGCACATGAAGCCGCATCAACGTTGCAACGTGTTTATCGCCGGCATCAAGCCAGAGTCCGGTATGCAAGAGTTGTTGCCAGCTGCCTAGAGCTACAACGCATGCTCCGCGGCCACCAAGCAAGAGTTTATTGTACAAAGCTGAAACGATGCAAACTCCAAGACTTTATGATCAATCAACGCCACGCAGCGGCTACTGTGATTCAGCGGTATGCACGAGGACTTCTTACTAGGTTGTGGTTCTGTGGTGTTCTCATAAAACTACGCGAGCGATTCCGATGCGCCAACTGTGGGGCTCTCGAGTCAGGAGGAAGATACTGCAAATATTGCGGACGCCACCGCCCATCTTTTGGCCCGATGTCAAATGAGCTCATGTTTCATGAAAAGTGGCAGCTACGAAGATCCCCCAAAGTATCCCAAGATGAACTGGCAAGCTTATTCGTGAATGATCCTTCAGATGTCTTTGTGCCGACTGTACCTTCGTCAAAGAAGCCAACACATTTGCGTTATCGATCGACATCTCTGCGAATACTAGCAAGCAGCAATGTCAAGCCTTTAACATCACTTCCAGCGGTTCTGTCGCCCCGCCATCGTCGCCTGGTACCACGGAACAGTGACCCATTAGCCCTGCACCACTCACCCATCCGACGGAACTCCGTTGCATCTATCAGTGAACAAACTGCACTCCGAGCGATGGCAATTGCCGATCTACAAGCGAAATTCACCACCTCAGCTCAAGTAAACGTACTTGACATGCACTTCTGTCGTCTGCAAAAAGCACAAACAGCGATTAACAGATAACCCACAAGATCGCTAGTAAAACTTGAATTTCTTGATCAAATGTACGTAATTATTTTCGTTAGGCTAGCTACATGTAGCTGCGTCGTTAATGCCTGTCTTTTAGCGGTGAAGATACCTGACCACCTCCTGTAGCACTGTTTACTGAGGGCGTGACTGAGAACCACTCGTGTAGTAAAGCATCCTGTGCCGTAAGTCGGCGAGCTGGGTCTTTCGTGAGCAAGCCTCGTAGCAAGGCCTTTCCTGCTGGGGACACACTTCTCCAAGCCGAGTCCGTCTCAAGATTGACTTCAGCATGCAAAGTCTTCTGGATGACCTCGCTCTTCGCCTTACCGTAGAAAGGAAGTTCACCGCGAAGCAACAGATACATAATGACCCCAAGAGACCAGATATCGGCTTCTCGACCATAACCCACAAGTGCAAGCACCTCTGGAGCCACATAGTTGAGTGTTCCACAAGGCATTTTCATGAGTTCCTCCGGATGAACGAGTTTTGACAGTCCGAAATCCGCAATTTTGAGATCCGTCAAGGCCTCACCACAGAGAATATTTTCTGGCTTGAGGTCTCGGTGAACGATCCCCAATCTGTGCAAGTAGTTGACGCTTTCAAGTAGCGGACGCATGACCAGACGAGCCTCAACCTCAGTGTATCGCGCACGACCCACGATCCGGTTAAAAAGTTCTCCACCTGACACGAGTTCCGTGACGATGAAGATATACTGGCGATCCTCGTATACATCGTATAGCCGGATGATGTTCGGGTGGTGAACCAGCTTCAAGATGGCGATCTCCGTGCGTAAAAGTTCTTTCTCTGTGGGCTGCAACTTGCTCTTGTCGATGATTTTAACCGCCGACTTGACGCCCGTACACTTGTGTGTAGCCTCACATACCTTGGAGAATCGTCCACGGCCAAGCTGCGCTCCGACATTGTATACTTCTTCAATTGAGCTTTTGTCAGTAGCTTTACGGAGTGCCGCTGCCCAGCGTTTCTGAGCGTCAAGAGAGCGAGCAAACACTGTACGCTTCTCGCGTGAACTGCCAGGTTCCGGTACAATATCAATTCCATAATAGTGTACGCTTTTCTCCACGATCTCGCTCTGTACGGGTTGTACTTCCACGTAGCAGTCACTTAGAAACGTCACTCCGCGAGGTGCCGTGTCATCTGGGGAGCTAAATGACAAATATCACAATAGAATAAAAAATGTTATCATTTTCGTAACATGAAATAGTAGTGTGAACGTACGCGTAGTAGTAGAGGAAGTTGCCTTGCAGCACGTAATGCCGCTTGGTCATCTTTCGCAGACGCGAACCGCGCTTCCACAAGTCTCCGGATACACTGGAGGAATCCTCGACCAAAGTCACTCCTGGTATCTCGTCTAATGCTTGAGAAGGTGTGGGGCTTCCACCAGAACTAGTGAAGGAGCCACATCTCGATTCGGACTTTTGAGCTCCTGAAATCCCTGCAGGTAGCGAGAGCAGGCGATCCACTTCAGTTAGCGCAAGCTGGATCTTGGAAGCCACACTCTCGATGCTGCAGGAATGTTTGGCTTCTTGCAGTAGATTGCGAGTCTTCTCCAGTTCTTTACGGCTCGATGGATCCGCCGAGGGGATCGCATTCGCTTTCGCAGCAGTGCGGCTGGAAGCCGATCATGATAATACAGTCAGTTATTCCTAAAATAAAGAAATAAAATGCTCGCCAAACGTACTTGATGTGTAGATTGGCAAACGAGTTGTGTTTCTTGCGCAGGTCGCCGTGCTCTCCAGGGCAGGGACTCCCAGGCGGTAAACTGGATCTGCATCAGAATATAAATGTGAGTCTTCGTTCATTGAATTTTGTTGTCAGCACAGAAGAAATACCCGTCAACTGGAGTAACAGGAGCTGCACTGCTGTGAGGACTTAAGTTTCCATCCCTCGTTGCTTGCTCTTCCACAGGTAGGACGCTCATTAGAAACTACGAGAACGAGAAAAAAAAATGAATGGTGAAATCATTCTCAAAATTCCTGCAAGGATGACGTACGTTGGTAACTCCGGGAGTGTTTTCACACCAGTGGCAGAATTGCTCAAAGCTTAGCCGTGTACTGGAAGTGGAGGGGGATGGAAATGCCAAGTCCACTAGTGCCTCAACCTCTTCCATCTAAAAACAACAACAACAACAAAGAGCAGGTCAGTTGTGCTCGAAAACTCACGTAAAACAAATACTAGTTACACGCACCACTTTGACCGGGGTTGGCACTTCTGTGTCTTTATGCTCGGTCTTCGGCTTGATGAGCTCCAACGCCGACTCGGGGAACTGATGCAGCATCGTCATGAGCTCATGGCGTGAAATGGAGCCAGCCCTAGACATCACTCCCAGTTAGATAAATGGCTACTAAGCATTGTAGAGTTCAAAGTCGTACTCGCTGAGGTCGTAGAGGTCGAAGATGAATTTGAGCTTCTCCTTCCGTGAACCTCGAAAGAGAATCGCCAGCCCATAGACAAATTCGTTGTAGTGGATGGAACCGGAGCCGTCCTTGTCGATCACCTCGAACAATCGTTCGCCCAGCAATCCACGCATAGGGAAGCATTTGAGAAAGGTCTCCTTCTCCACGCTAATGCCGTCTTTTCCGTTCGCTAGACCCTTAAACGTCTCTCGTAGTAGCCTAATCTCTTCGTCACCGAAGCGCTTCATGGCTTCGCGCTCCTCCGTCGATAAGCGACGCCCCGAGAACTCCCGCGACAACGGTGTGCCCATGATGGAGAAAACCTTGGTGTAGTCTACTCTCCCTTGCAGCAAGATGGGAAATAGTGTCGAAGGCGAATCCAACAATAGCACGGACAGTTTTGGCAAGCGTGGTCTTGTGCCGCCGACACAGCTGTCAAGCATCAAATTCGCTCTGGGTTCCGAAGCCAATAATCGGTTAACATCTAAGTAAGAGACTGCTTTGACAGGAAGACCTTCCGTCAAAAGAATGGTGATAGTGAGCTGGCGAGCTTCTGTGGTCTGGTCAGCTTAGCATTGGCAAAGAGCTCTGTTACATGGTTAATATTAGTGAGAACTATTGGGAAAGTTTACTTGTTAACGAAAATTATCCTTCGCGCGCGTAAAGCATCAACCGAGGGGTAGAAGTTATCATGAATCATTGTAGGGTCAATTAGCCGAAAAGCTTCTATAAAGTCAAAAGGCCTGCAGCTTGTCCTCTAGTTTACGCCGTACAATTGTTCATGTCATGGATTTCAGGAAATATCTCGACCACGGAGTCGATCGTGGTCCGATTCCATAGCTTGCCCTGTGCATTCATCTCGGAAATTGCTGAAATGTCAAAAACTCATTCTCATCTTCCTACTGACTGCTGGAACTTCTTCTTCTTGACTCCTCATCACCACCTTTGCTCGTGGTGGCACGGTGGCACTGAGCTCCGTTGTCGCTGGTGTTCGTGTCGACGGAACCTCACACTCACGTTTCGGTGACTAGTAGTTCTGGCGCCGTTCACCAGGAATCGCAAAGTCAGACACAAAAAGGAAAATGATTCCTCTGCCTCTCTGTGCCTCGCAATTCATACGGCCGTGGTGCAAAAAGCTCACCCGGACTCGATCAATTATTGCATTAGGATGAAAGAAAGATACCTCCACTTGAAGGCGGCTGCACTCTTCTTTTTTCTCCTTCAGTTCTTGCTCGAGTTCGCCAACCTCATCCCGCCACCCACTCATCTCATCTGCAAGATCGTGTCGCTCTCCGTCAAGACGGTAGCATATTGTAAATAGGAGCCGCATGTCCATCGTGAAGAAAATTGCAGCCCTACTTCAAGTACTTCAAGTTACGCCTGCTTTATCGCTAACAAAAAGGGTGGATATGATATTAAAATGAAGATGAAGATTCCCCTGTTAAAGCCTTGGTGACAGCGTCAGTTGCATTACTAACATACATGCAGAGCTCACCAAGGTGAAAAGATAAATGTCAGCATTACTGCGATTGAGAATAACAAAAAATACTACCGCCGTGACGGTGAGTTTGAGAATAATAAAAGTTGTTAGTGCATGAAGATACGCTAAAAAAAACTGACACTTCAAAAACTGCCTACACGCTGCAGTATTCACGTCGCGCAACTCATAGACGCATTGTTCATGGCGTCAATCTCAGGAGATGGTTCAGCCACGGCGCCGTTCGTTATCTCTTGTTGCGGTGATTGCATGGCTTCATACGAATTGACCGCCGGCGGAACACAGTCATCCTCCTGCTGATGGTTGAAGTCTTCATCTTCCTGCTGCTTCTCTTCACCGTCATCGGTGTTGGTGGTGATAACGAGTATCTTTGTTGCAGGTACTGAAGTCGTTACCTCCTCATCCTCATGTTTCGGCGAAAGTTCGGTAGCTTTGGCGGTGTTCGCAGGCTTGCTTCTCTTGGCCGGAGCGTCGCTAAGAAAGAGATAGCGATCTCCACGCGTGTCTGTGCTTCGCAGCACACGCGACTGCGGGTGAATCGCCCTGCGAAGAATCGTGAGGTCCCCGCTATGCCAAAGTTTCATCCGGATCCGATCGATGATAGCGTCAGGATGAAAGAAAGCTACCTCCGCCTCGAGGCGGCTGCATTCTTCTTTCTTGTCCTTCAGTAGTTTCTCCAGTTTACCAACGTCATCCCGCAGCTCACTAATCTCCTTCAGCAGTACCGCGTCACGCTCCGCCAAGACGGAAGTGAGCTCGGTGATCGTCTGCGATACAAATTGAGGAGACTCGGAGATTTCTTGTGCCTTGCGCTTGCGGTCTCTTCGCTCCATGCTGAAAAGTGAAATGCACGGTTGAAAGAAAAAAGAAGGAGATGAGAAGAGTGAGGTGAGGCGACACGCGGTCTGGAACTTTCAGGCTCTCCGCTTCGTCCCAACTGCATTCACCCATCAGTCGATTGAAGACAGATAGTGACGAGCACGCTGCCGCCTGCGTTGCAATTGGAGAGGCACGTAATTGTACCTGTATCTGAACATTTGAAGGAGTAAGATAATAAGGACGCTGTATCTCCTTCTTCTGTGGGGTAACGGACGCTCAGTGCTTTGCTAATAAGACCCAACACGGATGACGGCAACTAACACCAAACAGATCCGTCACGAGTTACAACTGCAGTATCAGCGCAAGTCAAGAAAGCAGTACTGCCAACGCGAAATCAAGCCCACTGTCTTCACCGAATTAACAAACGCAGGTCGAGAGATGAATCGGATTTGTCAGGTAGACCTAGCTCCACACGCATAAACAGCACAGTGTCAGCACTAGATACCAGACTCGTTACTCGTTGGAGCTTCTCAGGTCGTTATCTCTTCCACTTAGTATGCCCTGGTAGTTGCAAGCTCGATAGCAGCAGCAACCATCGAAGTCTAGCTGGCACGCATACGAGCCTTGTAGTCACTGGAGCTCTCCATCTTCTTACCCTGACTCCAAATCCCCCTTTTCTTCTTCCTCGCCTTCTCCTCCAACTCTTCATAAACCTCCTGTTTGCCGCCATACACCGCCCCCGCTTGGCGATACACTTGCCCAAGTCCAACTTTGAGAATCTCCTCGGATGCATCACGTCGAAACGGCCACCGTCCGTACTGCACCAAGCACACCGCACGAGCGTATTGGTCTTTATGCAGCAGTGCGAGCGTCAACTTCCTGCCTTCCAACGTCGACGTGAGCCACTTCTTAGCTTCATCTCCGAACGGTTGTCCAGGATTCCCGAACTTGGCCGTCTCCGGTGTATCTAGCCATAACATCAGACTTCTTAATTCTACACTATTGTAAAAATTGACATTGCAACGCACCGATGCCCGCGAGTCGGATCTGCAGCGTGTGGTCCGACAGTTTTCCGTCGTAGCTCCCGGCACCTCGAAACAGCGGCAAATGACGCGCTCGGAACGTGTCGCCGTCACTGAAATTCACGGCCACAGCTTTGATCTTGCCTCCTTGATGGAAAAGTCTGTTGGGGAGGTCCTCCACAGTCGAGAACCGACGGAACGGCTGCCTCAGACGCGGAATAGCCAAACCCACACCAATGCCGAGCACGAAGGCAGTGCAGACGAAAGGGGTCGACGGATGGTGCAGTAATTCCTGCGGGTTGTCGGCAATACTGCGGATCTGTCCCCATTGTTGCGTGGCCAGAGCCTGCAGCTTCTTGAGCTCTTCCTCCATGATACACGACCGCAATGTGCGGACATAGACCTGTCCGTTGCAATCATTTCATGACATTATTGCAGAGAGTCCAGACGCAGTAAGATCTCCATGTCCCTCTCGATGGCTTCCTGCAAGGACAGTTCCAGAGTAGATACATTGGAATTGTCCGGTGGATGAGAGCGCTCTGCACTGGAGAAATGCCAAGATGCAGCTTCAGGGAAAAGATCAGTGGACGGCTGAGAAGCTGCTGCATTCCACCGTCGAGACGCGAAGAGATCTTCGGCATACAAGTCCTTCACCTCCTCGAACATCGCGAGGTCGCCCTGCATATCGGTTGTAAAGTGAATAGCCCGTTGATCTGGCTCAGAAACTGGAGCTTGTTCGACGGGAGAAGCTGGTTGAGTGTCAGGATGTACTCTCTGCTCGACGGGGACTGAAGTATTGACAGCCACCTTCTTTTTCTCAAGCACTCGGTCCTCGCGCTCTTGCTGTAGCAGATCCTGCGCTGCTTTCAGCTCCTGCTTGAGTTGGTTCATCTCGACGTCAAACTGTTCCTGCTGCTGCTTTGTCTTGTTCCGCATCTCCTCTTGCTGCTCCTTCGCCTTGATCTGCCAATCTTGCTGCTGTTGAAGAAGGAGCGAATGTAGTAGGTCCAGCTTCTCCTCGCCAGCCGCTGCAGAGCGCTCAAGTCGCTCATCCAGAGCTTTCTGCTTGTCATGAAGCCGTTCGTTCCTCTCCTTTAGCAGCAGCTCCTGTGTTTCCTTCAATTCCTCCTTCGCCCGCTGAAGCTCAGCATCAAACTGCTCTTGCTGCTCTTTTGTTTCTCGCTGCATTTCTTCCTGTTGGCGCTTTACAAGTGCTCGCAACTTATCCACCTCGAGCTTGAGCAGATCCAGCGTCTGTTCAGCCTCCAGACGAGCACGCGTCTCTGCATCTGTACTCTCCTCCAGCACCACTACTCGTTCCTCAAACAACTGCGCTTTCCGTCTTGTAGAGCGCAATTCATGAGATAGTTCTTGGATTTCTTCGGCATCTCGTCGTACTTGTTGCCGCAACTCCTTCACCTCCTCCTCCAGCACCTCCCTCTGTCTCTGGAACTCCTTCTCCGCTTCTTCATGTAAAGTTCCTACCTGTAACACATGCAAGCGTTTATCAATACTACCTCGTTACAGTACAAAACACTGCATTACAGCAGTTAGAATTGCTCTAAAAGAATTGTCCTAGCGTTTCCCCACCTCGACGACACGACGGACCAGCTTGGTCACCTTCTCTCGGTCTTCAAGGCACAGATCAGCGATCTTTGCTTGGTCTGGTCGGCTCTCTGTCATCTCCAATGTTGCCTTAGTGCGTATGGAGTGCCGCATTTCTCTCCATCGCGATGAAGCGGCCTCGGACTCGGTCGAGGCACTTTTCTGACCATTGACGCTGCGTTCTGCGGCTTGGTTCGAAGGCCGCTGGGATCGAATTGCCGTCGCCCGCACACGAGTTGTAGCTGAGGATGTTCTCGATGAGTTGGGCCCAGGTTGAGTAGCTGAAGTTGCTCCTGGTCTTCGCGCGCCGCCATTCCCCGGGCCGCACCGACGCCATCCAGCATGCGCGTCCATTGATGAAAATTTACTGATTGAAGCAAAAGTGACAATAGATATGCAAATATGACAGTAAGAGGTGCCACAATTTGCGGAGTGTATTCGATATCCACGCCATCAAAATGTGGCATGTGTCATATTTGATGGCGTGGACACCTTGAAGTGGAGTTCGACAACCTTCGATGGCCGAGTCTCAGTCACAATACTGAGCTCAGTATCGAACTAGCACGCGGCTGGCAAAGCAGTAAGACATGGCAACGGAATTCACAGCCTACGGCACGAGTTCACTCGCAAGTGACGAGCGTTTAAGTGCTCACTCTGCTGCTCGACGCAAGTGGATCATGTGGGGGCTCATTAGTGCGTCCACGGGCATCATTTTGGCCGGAATGGTGGCGTTGGGTATCTCTTCCCACTCGGTTGAGTCGATTATGGCCACCGCCACCCCCGATGAAGGGGACATCAAGTGTTTCCAGAGTTCCTACGTTGACAACGTGACCCACATGATGGAACCGATCAAGGGGCTCAAGTGGAAGTTCGGGGGTGAGAAGAACACGGAATCGTTCATCGCGATCGACGTGGACACCAAGTTCCAGGAGATCATGGGCTTCGGCGGTGCATTCACAGAGGCGGCGGCTCTGCAGTTCCATAAACTACCAAAGGACAAACAAGAAGAGGTGCTGACGCTCTACTTCGACAAGAACGAGGGCAGCGCGTACAGCTTTGGTCGTGTGCCGATGGGGTCGTGCGACTTCTCCGTGGCATCGTACAATTTCGCCGAGACGGAGAACGACATGGAACTCGTGAACTTTGATACAAACGTGACCCACGACACGGAGATGATGATCCCGTTCATCAAGCGTGCGTTGAAACGTCGATCGGACTTGAAATTGATTCTAGTGCCTTGGAGTCCACCGGATTGGATGAAGCGATCGAGTGCAGCGTACAACGCCAGCATGTTGGGATCGCTGAAGCCGGTCGGACTGAGAGACGACATGCGTGCTCCATGGGCTCTGTACTTCTCCAAATTCATCACAGCATACAAGAAGCACGGGATTCCATTCTGGGGGGTGTCGCCACAGAATGAACCGGAGTTTAACGCTCCATGGGAAGCTTGCATGTACAACCCGGAGTATGAAGCTGAGTTCATTGGCGAGTTCTTAGGCCCTGTACTGGAACGCGATCATCCTGGTCTTACACTTATGGCGTTCGATCACAATCGTGTCACTATAAGTCGATGGGCGGATGTGATCTACAACCACCCGACTGCTAGTAAGTACGTTGAAGGAATAGCTTTCCATTGGTACGAAGACGGTGGTGAGCGCTACATGGACGGAGTGGCTTATCCTGAGCATTTGAACGACACCCACTTCGTTAATCAGAGCCGCTTCACGCTCAGCTCAGAGAGTTCTAGCTGTCCTGGAGTCGCAGTCGGAGATGAGGCGTGGTTTCGAGGCCAACGCTACGGTCACGACATCCTCTCGGATCTGAACAATTACGCTGCTGGATGGATCGACTGGAACTTGTTGCTGGATCACACCGGTGGGCCAAACCATAAGGGCAACGTCTGCGATGCTGCCATCATCGTGACTGAAAGTGGAGATGACTATTTCGTGCAACCGATGTATTACTTCATCCAACACTTTTCCAAGTTCATTCCGCCGGGATCTCGACGTGTGAAGACGAAAGTCGCAGCTCGATTCGCCAAACCTGGCGATGCGCAGCTCTTCGCTCACTATCAATCCTCTCTTGGTAGTTGTGATAGAAGCTTACGACAGGCGATCCACAGAACGGAAGACAACAAGATGCAGGTGACGGGGACATCATTCTGTCTGGACTTGGTCAAAACTCCGACTGGACAGCATGAAGTCCGCCTGGTGGAGTGCCGGTGGACACCGCAGACTTGGAACTTTGAGGAGGACACCCAGCGCATCCGCATCGATGACTACTGTCTGACATTGAATCATGGATCCACGGAGGACGGCGTGCGTATTACGGCGGATAAGTGCGAGACTGAGGTGGCTTCGTATCAGCAGTGGACGTTCAACGCGGAAGACGGCACGATGCGCTCGCACGCGTCGACGTCTAACCAATGTGTCACAGCTGGTAACTCGTTCGTGCAAGCTGCAGCGTTTGTGGCGCCCCAGAACCGCAAAGTTCTCGTGGTGTTGAACGAGAACACTGAGCCAGCAGACTTCCAGGTGCAGGTCGGCAATGCAGTGCTGGACACGACGATTTCCCCGGGTGCCATTCGCACGTACATCTGGGCATAAATCCACTAGGTAATTGTGGGAGCTCGAACTTGTTGATGATGCATTTGAATTGAACACAACCGGCAAGGATTGAAAATATTGAAAGACAACCCATGTCAAGTATGGGTTTTCAAATTGACATGTACGAACAACTTGATCCAACTCGTGTCAACGCTAGTACATGCTGCGTCTACGACTCAACCACAGATTCGTCAGCTCTAAATCCGACCGTAACAACAGCAACAAGGTACACAAACATACTGGAACTGCGGCTGGGTCTGCAACTTTTGTCGTCGGAGTGCCATCACGTTGGCCAAGTACGAGAACGACGACAAGTGCAGCTACAAAACACACATGAGAAATCTTCCACCACCTTCACCAGTTCTTATTCTTTCACCTGGTGGTTATAGTCATCTGCACAACAACAACAACAACAAATCCAGTCATAATCAGGTGATGTTAAGGTAACCCGATACAATCACGCACTTGGCAAGATCTGGTGATTCTGTCGCGCTTGCTCGAGCTGCAGCACGCGGTGCCGAGCCTCAGCCTCGTGGCGCTTCAATGCGCTTCGTCCCTCTAGCAGCCCACAGTCAACGAGTCAAAATCTCTACCGTCAATATACTTTATACCTTATATACACTTCATAGAGTAACCTACGCGCTGGTGCTGCGCTCAGCGCGTGCTCCATGGTCGTGAGTTTGACGTGGGGCTATCGGATAGTGGAGACTTGATGCATCAACACGAGAAACGGATAATTCAGTTCAATGTCAGTATGGCGGGGTTTCCCCATTTGAGTGACAACTCACATGTTTTGTAGCCATCTTCCATTGTAATGGCGGAGGAGGAGGCGCTAACGGAGTCGGAGCCGCTTGCGCTCGAGTCCTCGTTTACGCACTGGGCGCGCTGTGTGGAGGTACCGATTGGTGATGACCGTGTGGTGTCTGTGGAACAGGATCCGGACTCGTTTGTCCTGGGAACGACCGTCTGGGACAGCAGCAAGACGCTGCTCAAGTTCATCGAGCAACGACCCGAGCGGTTCCAGCGCTTCTCGTCCATCTGCGAGCTCGGTGCGGGTTGTGGAGGCCTCGCAGGTATTGCCAGTGCAATTATTACTGGCGGACTGGCCGATGTGGTGCTTACGGACATTGGGCCAGTACTCCCGTGGCTGCGACGCAACGTGAGGGAAAACCTCACGGACAAGGAGCTTCAGCGCGTCCGCGTGGAGCAACACGCTTGGTACGTATCAATACAGCAATAAATTAAGACACTGCTGAGGTGCTGATGATGTTTTATGGTTTGTCGATCATAGGGGCAAGCCCGTGACGAATCTCCGGGCGCCGTTCGACTGTATCTTGTGCGCCGACGTGGTGTACGAGAAGGCGTGTGTGAAGCCGTTGGTGCAGTCGTTGCTGGCTCTGTCGCACCGCAAGACCGTCATCTTCTTGGCTAATGAGCGTCGTGCGCCGGAGGTCCGAGCGGAGTTTATGAAACACTTGGACTCGTATTTCCAGTGGAAGGAAGTGCCCAAGACGGAGCTGGATGCCGATTATCTGAAAGGATCAATCGAAGTGTTCGAGATGAAGCCAAAGAAGCGCAAAGTGCCGCTGGAGATGCAGATTGTGACTCCTGAGAACTTCAATCCCGACGAGCAGGAGTATCACCCGCTGGGTAGTGGCGTTGGAAACGAGGCGGATCCGTACGATCGGGATCTCTGGAATGACCTGCTGCGAGATCTGTCCCTTGATCTTACGGACAAGAAGAAACCAAGGTGACGTCAATGTACCTTAATTGTTGCAAGAGGCAGTCGTGTTGATGCTTACAGCCTCCTTGCTTTTTGTTCACCGAACCTCTTCCTTACACTCTCGTACACGCAGACCATCCGTTAGCGTTGTTCTTACTCCCAAGTGAAAGTCCGGATGGCTCCAGGCGGCACCGTCGTCTCCAACGCCACACCACCAACCTGCAGTTCGAAGTCGGCTGGCTCCGTGTTCTCGTTCATCACCACAAGCACTTTGCGGTTTTCCGGAGTCACGAAGGCACTGGCCTGCACGAAAGCATAACCGGCCGCCACGCACTGGTCTGTTGTCGACGCAAGCGATCGCATGGTGCCGTCTTCAGCGTCGAATCTCCACTGCTGATGCGGCACGATCTCGTCCTCACACAGGTCGGTGCTAATACGCACACCATCCTCAGTAGATCCGTGGTTCAACGAGATGCAGTAGTCGCCCATGCGAATGCGACCAGTGTCGGTCTCATATGTCCAATGTTGCTGCGTGTATCTGCAGTCCACCAAGAGACCCTGGTGTCCCTGCCACGGGATCTCCTTCAAATCAATACAGAAGCCGGTGTCAGTGACCGTCAGCTTCCCATCGTCTGTCGGACGCCACTTTTGTCGCGAGCTGCCATCACACGTCGCCAGCATCGAAGGATAGTCAACGTACAACTGCGGCTCACCAGGCTGAGCGAAGCGGGTAGCCACCTGCGTCTTGACACGTCGTGAGCCAACAGGAATGTACTTGGAGAAGTGCTGGATGAAGTAGTACATTGGCTGGATGAAGAAATCCTTTTCATCCTCTGTCAAAATGATAGGAGCATCGCACATGTTCGCCAAGTGGTTGGGTCCTCCCTTGTGGTCAAGAATGAGGTTCCAGTCGACCCATCCAGCCACGTAGTTGTTGAGATCTGTCATGATGTCATGGCCATAACGCTGTGCACGGAACCAAGCAAGGTCTCCGTGGCCCACATCGGGGCAGTTGCAGCTCTCTGTAGCCAGCATGAAGCGGTTCTGGTCAATGAAGTACGTGTCGTTCAGGCGCTCGTGGTACTCGACACCGTCCATGTAGCGTTCATCGTCGTACCAGTGGAAAGCCATACCGTCCACGTACTGGGCGGCAGTCGGGTGGTTGTAGATCTCTTCTGCCCATTGGCGGACACTGCCGCGGTTGTGGTCGAAGACCATGAGCACAAGATCGGGATGGTCGCGTTCCAGCATGGGACCCAGGAAGTTTCCAATGAACTCAGCCTGATACTCAGCTGTGTACATGCACGATTCCCAAGGAACTTCAGCTTGTGGTTCATTCTGAGGCGTGAGGCCCCAGAAGTCGATGCCGTGTTTCTTGTAAGCCGTGATGAACTTGGAGAAGTACAGTGCCCACGTCGCACGGAAGTCGTCTTTCAGTCCAATGGGCTTGGCAGAGTTCAGCATACTAGGTTCGTAGTTGAGGGTCGCGCGCTTCATCCAGGCTGGAGGGCTCCACGGCGCCAGGAAAAGCTTCAGGTCCGGCTGACGCTCCAGCGCGCGCTTGATGAACGGGATGAGCACCTCCTGGTCGTGCTTCACCTCCTCATCAAAGTGTTGGAGCTCCGTGTCATTGACCACGTCGTCAAAAGTGTACGAACGGGGTGAGAAGTCCGAGGACCCCATGGGAACGCGTCCAAAAGTGTACGCACTGCCCTTGTTCTTGTCAAAGTAGAGCGTCAGCACCTCTTGTTGCTTTTCCTTGGACAATTTGTTGAACTGTAGTGCCGCGGCCTCCGTGAAGGCTCCTCCGAAGCCCATGATCTCCTGGAACTTAGTGTCCACGTCCACTGCGATGAAAGATTTAGCGTTGGGCTCTGCGCCGTGTGTCCACTTTAAGCCTGTGATGGGCTCCATCATGTGGGTCACATTGGCTACGTACGAGCTCTGGACGCACACCACCTCCGTATCCAAGGCTGGTGCAGCCTCGGAGTTCGGCGTGGACTCCGCCGTCTTAACAGGCGCTACAGCAGCGTCCTCCGGCAGCGCAGTGAGCCCGAAGACCGCTAGGACAGCGCAGACGGCGCACACGCCCAGCCCCACGAGGCTCCACTTGATGACGGCGCGCCTCCGCGTTGCACGCGCGCTCAGCCGCTCGTCGCTCGCTAGGGAGCTGGTCCCGTAGACTGTGGGCTCTGTCGTCATCGTTGCTTCGGCTTGACACACCTCTTAGGACTTCGCGCTGCTCGGGCGATTCAAAAGTGAGGTGTGTAAATGAGTCAAGGGGCTGTTGATAAGGAGGAGTGGTGACGGCTGAGGGTGCGTTTGATTTGGATAGAATATGCAGGCTTGTGCTTGAAGTGGTTGGAAGATATGTGACACATAACGCACACTTCTTGGTACCACTTAACGGCTTTCTGATACTTTTGGTGGTGATAGCATGTAAAATGGGGATGACATTTTTTACGGAATCGTAGAGTCTCGACTCGAAACTCGAGACCAGATCATGGATTCCATACACATGGCAACCCCAAGATTGTTGGCAGAAAACCATTCATGCTTCGCTTGATGAGTGGTGACTGCCGCTGTCGACAGCTGCGACAGCGTCCAAACGTCGGCAACTTCAGTAATCGAGCAGTGAAACTGATGGCAAAAGATACTTTTTTTTTTGCTGCCACTACTTTAAAAAGTGCTTCAGCAGTATCTTACCTCACTCATTTATTGCCATCTCCAACTTCTGCCTACCAGATATACGTGCGGATGGCACCTGGCAGCACCGACGTGTCCAGCACCGCATCGCCGACTTGCACTTGGAACTCCGCCGGCTCTGTGTTTTCATTGAGCACCACCAGCACCTTGCGGTTCTCGGGCGTCACGAACGCAGCAGCTTGCACGAACGAGTATCCCGTCGTCACACATTGGTTCGACGTCGACGCGTGCGAGCGCATCGTGCCGTCTTCCGCATTGAACGTCCACTGTTGGTGCGGCACCACGTCCGCCTCGCACTTATCCGCCGTCACACGCACTCCATTCTCCGTTGAGCCATGGCTCAATGACATGCAATAGTCGTCGATGCGAATGCGGTGCGTGTCCTCCTCAAACGTCCACGTCTGCTGCGTCCACTGGCACTCCACCAGTCGGATTTCACGTCCTTGGGTCGGTGTTGGCACCATGTTAAGACAGAACGGCGTGTTCGTCACCTGCATCTTGTTATCGTCCGTCTTGTGAATCGTCTGGCGTGAACTGCCGTCGCAGGTAGCGAGCGAAGACTGGTAGTCGACATACAACTGCGCGTCGCCAGGCTTTTCAAAGTGAGCTGCAACCTGAACATCCACGCGACGGGATCCAACCGGAATGAACTTGGAGAAGTGCTGGATGAAGTAAAACATGGGCTGGATGATGAAATCCGTTTCGTCCTTAGTTAAGATGATCGGAGCGTCACATAGATTCCCCTTGTGGTTCGGTCCACCCGTGTGATCAAGTAGCAAGTTCCAGTCAACCCAGCCCGCCACGTGGTTGGTCAGATCAGTCATAATGTCGTGACCGTAACGTTGAGCGCGGAACCAGGCGTCCTTGCCGAATGCAACACCTGGGCAATTGCAGCTTTCAGACGCCAGCATAAAGCGGTTCTGGTCGATAAAGTGAGTGTCGTTCAGGTGCTCGGGGTACTCCACGCCATCCATGTAACGCTCGCCGCCATCCTCGTACCAGTGGAAAGCCATACCATCGACATATTTGGCAGCAGTTGGGTGGTTGTAGATCACTTCGGCCCAGTGCTGCACGTTGTTACGGTTGTGGTCAAACACCATAAGTGCAAGACCAGGATGGTCGCGTTCCAGTACAGGGCCTAAGAACTCGCCAATGAACTCAGCTTCATACTCCGGGTTGTACATGCAAGCTTCCCATGGAGCGTTAAACTCCGGTTCATTCTGTGGCGACACCCCCCAGAATGGAATCCCGTGCTTCTTGTATGCTGTGATGAATTTGGAGAAGTACAGAGCCCATGGAGCACGCATGTCGTCTCTCAGTCCGACCGGCTTCAGCGATCCCAACATGCTGGCGTTGTACTTGGAGCTCGATCGCTTCATCCAAGCTGGTGGACTCCACGGTGCTAAGAACATTTTCATATCCGATCGACGTTCCAACGCACGCTTGATGAACGGGATTATCATCTCCGTGTCGTGGGTCACGTCCACATCAAAGTCCACAAGGTCCATGTCGTTCTCCGTCTCGGCGAAATTGTACGATGACACGGAGAAGTCGCACGACCCCATCGGCACACGACCAAAGCTGTACGCGCTGCCCTCGTTCTTGTCGAAGTAGAGCGTCAGCACCTCTTCTTGTTTGTCCTTTGGTAGTTTATGGAACTGCAGAGCCGCCGCCTCTGTGAATGCACCGCCGAAGCCCATGATCTCCTGGAACTTGGTGTCCACGTCGATCGCGATGAACGATTCCGTGTTCTTCTCGCCCCCGAACTTCCATTGGAGCCCCTTGATCGGTTCCATCATGTGGGTCACGTTATCGACGTAGGAACTCTGGAAGCACTTGATGTCCCCTTCATCGGGTGTGGCAGTGGTCACAGTAGACGTGGCTGAGTGGAAAGAGATTCCCAGCACCACCAATCCGATGACGATGATGCCCGTGGATGCACCAATAACTCCCCACCTGATCCATTTGCGTCGAGCAGCAGAGCGAGCACTCAAGCGCTCGTCACTTGCGAGCGAGCTCGTGCCGTAGGCTGTGGGCACCGAGCGGGATGACATTTTGTCTCACTCACTCCTGCTTGTCAATCGGCTGGCGAATTCGATACTGAGCATGTGAATCACATTGTGATAGTGGCTGCCTGAAGATCGCAAATCGCCAATTCACATATTATGTTGCGCTAAAGTTGCGTTAAAGGTTTCTTTTGCACAACATGAGTTCGAACATTGCTACGTCAGCCGACTTCAACTTGACTGCTCCTTTGAAAGTCAAAGTTCGATCGCATCTAATTCAATGTATTTGAGGGAATGTTACTGGAGTTTTGTAATTCTTCTCTATACTTCCGAGACGTCTGCCACTGCCTTGGTATTGATTCAGGTGACAACCATTTCCTCGTCGGAAATGCATAATATAGATGGACGCATTCTTCCTTGAGCCTACTTGAGCCTACATCCACGTGAAGGTACGGATCGCACCCTTGGGGATGCTGGTCTCAAGCACCATATCACCGACTTGGATCTCAAAGTCGGCCGCCTCCGTGTTCTCGTTCATCACAACAAGCACCTTACGGTCCTCGGGGGTCACGAAGGCAGTGGCCTGTACGAACGAGTATCCTCCCGTCGCGCACTGGTCGGTCGTAGATGCACGAGAGCGCAATGTGCCGTCCTCCTCATTGAACGTCCACTGCTGGTGGGGCACAATTTCAGCTTCACAACGAGATGCGGTGAGTCGGACTCCATCGGCTGAGGACGCGTGGTTGAGTGACAAGCAGAAATCGTCCACACGGATGCGTCCGGTCTCCTCCTCGAACGTCCACGACTGCTGCGTGAACTGGCACTGCTCCATTTGAATCTCCTTGCCCTGCCAGACCGCATCGACCATACCCAAGCAAAAACCTGATCCCGTCACTTCGATCTTGTTATCGTTGGTCACGTGCATCGTCTGGCGAGCGCTGCCATCGCACGAAGCCAGGGCAGTAGGGTAGGCCCACATGAGCTGTGCATCACCGGGTTTCTCGAAACGGGCCGCTACGTGGGTCTTAACACGACGCGAGCCAACGGGAATGTACTTGGAGAAGTGCTGGATGAAGTAGAACATCGGCTGGATGTGGAAATCCGTGCCGTCTTCGGTCAGAATGATAGGAGCGTCGCAGTTGTTGCCCTGGTGGTTGGGTCCACCCTTGTGGTCCAGCAGCAGGTTCCAGTCGACCCATCCGACGACGTGGTTGTTCAGGTCCGTCATGATATCGTGGCCGTAACGCTGTGCACGGAACCAAGCGGCGTCACCGTAGGCAACGCCAGGGCAGTTGCAGCTCTCCGTAGCCAGCATAAAGCGGTTCTGGTCGATAAAGTGCGTATCGTTCAAGCGTTCGTGATACGCCACTCCATCCATGTAGCGCTCCATATCATACCAGTGGAAAGCCATGCCATCCACGTACTGCCCAGCAGTGGGGTGGTTGTAGATTGCCTCGGCCCAGTGCCGAACGCTTGCACGGTTATGGTCGAAGACCATCAGTGTAACCTCAGGGTGGTCGCGATCGAGGACGGGGCCAAGGAAGTCACCGATGAACTCAGCCTGGTACGACGCGTTGTACTTGCAAGCTTCCCACGGCGCAGCGAACTCCGGCTCATTTTGAGGAGTCAGACCCCAGAACGGAATGCCCTGCTTCTTGTACGCGGTGATGAACTTGGAGAAGTACAGAGCCCAAGCTGCGCGCATGTCGTCCTTCAGTCCCACAGGGTCCATCGATCCAAGCAGGCTAGGAGTATACTTGTCGTCACCACGCTTCATCCAAGCTGGTGGACTCCACGGAGCTAGGAACAATTTCATCTCCGGCTGACGCTTCAAAGCGCGTTTGATGAATGGAATCAGCACCTGCTGGTCGCGCTTGACGCTCATGTCGAAGTGCAGCAACTTTGTGTCGTTCAGCACGTCGTCAAAGCTGTACGAGTTGACCGAAAAGTCACACGAGCCCATCGGGACGCGGCCAAATTTGTATGCGCTGCCTTCCTCCTTGTCAAAATAGAGTGTCAAGATCTCCTCCTGCTTCTTTGGTGGCAACTTCTGGAACTGCAGCGCTGCTGCCTCAGTGAAGGCGCCTCCGAAGCCCATGATCTCCTGGAATTTGGTCTCCAGGTCGATAACAATGTACGACTGTGCGCTCTTCTGACCGCCACGCTTCCACTTCAACCCGGTTACAGGTTCCATCATTTGGGTGACGTTGTCAATGTACGAGCTCTGGAAACACGTGACCTCCGCATCCACTGCAGGAGCGGCGTTCTTGAAAGCGCTCGTCGTTAATCGCATAGCTTCAGCGATGGCGTCTTCATGAACCGGGCTGGTCCCCAGCAAGGCCAAGGTACTGCAGATGCCGCACGTCGCCACTCCGAAGACTCCCCACTTCACGAAAGCACGACGCTTGTTATTCATTTGGCTGGCCAGTCGCTCATCGACCGCTAAGGAACTGGTTCCGTAGACGGTAGGCTCCATTTTTGCGTTGGGGAAGCTCCGCACAAGATCGGTTTATGTCGGTTCCGGCTCGTCTTGGCCGGTCCGTTGCAAATTGGAGAGTGAGCGAAATCTCTACGATCGCAACGTATCTGGGGGTCAACTCACTGGCCATGGGACGACTTTTGTGTGGGGGGGAACGAAGGGGTGCGATTTGCAATCTTAGAGCGCGATCCAACATTGAAGTGGCCAGTCGTTTCTAACTTGCTCTTTGTATGGGAAGTTGAAGAGTCTTCAGGACTTCGGCTTGAGAAGATTACCAGTACGAGAGCAGAGCAGCGAGATTGGTTTCAGCGCACCGTCTGAACCCCAGGCCGCACAATATTCCTTGGTGCCGATCGAGAATTGGCTTCAGTTCAATCCGTTGAGCAGCTCCCTCGTTTCAGTCGCGAAGACCCGGAACTTACCAGTGCGTTTGGCCGTTGTTCAATAACTTGTTGGTTGGGCTGTTCGTCTACAGTTTCGTTTTCTGCTTTGCGATTGCGCAACTTGATGCTGGACGTTTTGCCAATTGGGATCGTGCTGAAAACTGATTTATTTGGTTGTGTATTTCACTGAAAATAGCGAAAAGGAAAGCGGGTGTTCCCCACTAAACTAGCTTAGATCGGTCTGGGTCTAACTAGTACTCCTCGCCCAGCTCTTCCTCCTCACCCTCGCCCTCGGCGGTCTCAGCAGACACCTCCTCGTAGTCCTTCTCCAGAGCAGCAAGATCCTCACGAGCCTCCGAGAACTCACCTTCCTCCATTCCCTCACCGACGTACCAGTGCACGAACGCACGCTTCGCGTACATCAGATCGAACTTGTGGTCGATGCGCGAGAACACCTCGGCAATTGCACTCGTGTTCGAGATCATGCACACTGCACGCTGCACACGAGCCAGGTCGCCACCAGGCACCACCGTTGGAGGCTGGTAGTTGATGCCGCACTTGAAACCGGTAGGGCACCAGTCCACGAACTGGATCGTGCGCTTTGTTTTGATCGTAGCCACAGCTGCGTTCACGTCCTTCGGCACAACGTCGCCGCGGTACATCAGACACGCAGCCATATACTTGCCGTGACGAGGGTCACACTTGGCCATCATAGAAGCAGGCTCGAACGCACTGTTGGTGATCTCGGCAACTGACAGCTGCTCGTGGTAGGCCTTCTCGGCCGAGATGACCGGTGCATACGAGCTGAGCATGAAGTGGATACGGGGGTACGGCACCAGGTTCGTCTGGAACTCCGTCACATCGACGTTCAATGCACCGTCGAAACGCAGAGACGCCGTCAGCGACGAGATGACCTGCGCGATCAGGCGGTTCAGGTTCGTGTAGGTCGGACGCTCAATGTCGAGCGAGCGACGGCAAATGTCGTAAATGGCCTCGTTGTCCAGCATCACAGCCACATCCGTGTGCTCTAGCAGCGAGTGCGTGGACAGCACCGAGTTGTACGGCTCCACGACGGCGGTGGACACCTGTGGTGACGGGTAGATGGTGAAGCCGAGCTTACTCTTGCGGCCGTAGTCGACCGATAAACGTTCAAGCAGCAGTGCACCGAGACCGGAGCCGGTACCGCCGCCCACAGCATTGAAGACCAGGAAACCCTGCAGACCCGTGCAGTTGTCAGCCAGCTTACGGATGCGATCCAGCACCAGGTCGACGATCTCCTTGCCGATGGTGTAGTGGCCACGTGCGTAGTTGTTGGCTGCATCCTCCTTGCCGGAGATGATCTGCTCCGGGTGGTAGAGCTGGCGGTAGGTACCAGTGCGCACTTCGTCGCAAACGCTGGGCTCCAGGTCGACAAGCACAGCACGCGGGACGTGCTTGCCTGCACCGGTCTCGGAGAAGAATGTGTTGAAGGCGTCGTCTCCTCCTCCAATGGTCTTGTCGCTGGGCATCTGGCCATCAGGCTGGATACCATGCTCAAGACAGTAGAGTTCCCAGCACGCATTGCCCGTCTGGATGCCGCCCTGGCCGAGGTGGATGGAGATGACTTCACGCATCTTGAAGTCGTTGGGGTTGGAAGACTAGAGTAGTGTTCTGGAGGTGAAGCTGGCTGTTGCAGAAACTACGAGGAAGCTGGGCGATGGAGCTTACTCGTTTCTGGAGACGCTGCTGGGCTTGACAGGAGATTTGAGAATGGGCGGTGAGTACAAGTCGAATGAGACCGATCCAAAAAAAAAAACGACTCGCTCTTTCGCAAGCATTGAGGCTAAACTATTTTAATAGGCGCGACTGTCCGTTTTGTCTTGCTAGGAAAGCGCTGCACAGAATTTCTGAGCAGAGTAACCATTGAAGTCGCGATGTCAGCGATGTCAGGTTGATCGATCTGATTATCTGTTGGAATAAAACGGATAACGCCCATTATTGTGCTCTCTGAAATTTATTCTAGAGCTAGGAGCATCTCCATCGGTTGAATTTTGGAGTGCTGTTCATCAACCATGCAGATTTTAAGTCAAGGAAGGGGTGAAAGATAGGCTCACAAGGAGTCATGTGATTCTCACGTTGAGCGCATTCACGCCGGTATCACCCCAGGCGAAAGCCTAGCTACATGTTTGATTAGGGCGGTCTGCTATTTAGGGACCATCTACAAGCAAAGTTGCGCGCTACCAAAGTGCCGCCATAGCTATTTTTGAGATTTGACCCCCATGACACCCGTCCCGTTTGTTTGGCGTGGTAAGATGTTGGAGCAACTTAAATACGCCAATGGGGCCGATCAACGGGGTTACTGGTACTTACACCGGGTGTGTGTGACACAATGGTTACCCAGTAGCCCAAGTTAACAGAAGCCGGTCTTGTACAGACAATCCTCTCAACCGTGATATCCCAAATAGTGATACACTCTAGACAGGGATAGAAGGTAGGTTCCCAAAGATCGACGGTTTACAAACTCAAGTCAAATATCCTATATCCTCCTCTCGTTCGTGGGTAGTGATATTAAAATCTGGATTATCACTAATCAAAGGTAGTTAACTATGGAAATGAATGTATGCAGAAGGACGGCCGATAAAGTTCAGTATTGACTTTTGCTACTTGCAGCCCTGCTTGCGTCCTAACACATCTTAAGATTCTCACTGCGTTAATTGAAGCCCAATAATATCTTTGGAAGAGGACCCCATCGCGTCGGCGCTGACGAATAGCTCCGCCATCCACTTCAGGCGCACATTCAGCTCTTCTGCAGAGATATTTTTGGGCGTTGGCGTGGAATCAGCCGCATCTTCGTCTTCCTACCCGGTTGCGTCCACGCTACTCAACTCGTTTCTAGTCTTGCTTTCAGAATTGGTGTCAACGCCCAGCTTTTTCCCCGCCGAGCCTAGCCTATGTGCGACCCGTCTCAACGTACGCTAGTCCGAATCAGCCATCTAGGGGAGAAGACCCACAGTTGCATGGACACATGCATCGAGCCTTCCTCCTTTTCCATTAGCACATGTTCATTCAAGAATCTGTCACATACATGCAAAATTGTGGCAAAGAAATCTGTCATCTCCAGTGCCAGCGCTAGCAACACAAGACGGCGTTGTAGTCTCTTATTGCGGTGATTCCAGGGCCTTCGGGCATCTTTAAATAATACCACTAGCGATGTCGCCCACCCCGACCGAACCATGCCTCTCCAGTGTTGCGCACAGAAGGCCACACGGGAGAGCCACCCTCAGGGTACACCCTTCACTCTAATTAGTTCATGCCATTACTAATAATGGTTCTTACATTGGAGCCCTTATCTGAGGATTTCAGTTGCCCGTCTTGTGAAACTACCGGTCCATACTTCAAATCAAGCATACTAATAGAGGTACACGAGATCTGTCCAAAGCCGATCTTTTTTGTTAGAATTGACAAGATTAGTAAAATATCCCAGATTTGTGACGTCACTAAAGCGCACAAGCTCCGACCTGCACACTGCAGTATATGGACAGTTGGGGTTGGGAAATGGTGGTTCCCAAAAGGCAGATACCGCGGTTCTCAGAGCGATGGACTCGTGTTATTGGTTTTCGTCACGAACGACTGGGATCGCTTGTCAATATTTACGCGCGAAATAACAGCAGGGACTGGAGGAGGTTCTTTAACAGACTACGTAACTGGAATTGGCAACGGGCACCTGCTAACGCTATCCTCGCCGGTGTTTTCAACAGTGTTCAGTCACCGCTCATCGATAGGAGGGGAGGAAATTGAGTGGAACGTGTGGAGAGCCTTGAGCTTGAACACTGGATGGACGAAAGGAATTGAAGGGACGCACGAGAGCTTATGCAGTATGCTAAAGGCGAAAGAGAATTACCACTATACGTTTTGGAGAGGGAAAACCGTTAGCAGAGTACTTCAGTTTTATGGTATACAAGATGGCGATGGCGGATGCAATGGGCTGACGTACTGGAGTCCTTTCTGTACTCTGATCTCCAAGCTGTTACTCTGCATCTCAAAGTTTCGAACGCGCACCGATGATCGCATGAGAGCCATCTGTGCGAACCTACCCAATACGATCGAATGACGACGACTGGGCAGTTCTACAGCTACAAGAGGAGATGACAAAACAAGGGGTCACCTCAGAGTCTGGAGAGGATTAATGGGATTGTTAAGTCAAACTTTGCAGATACGCCATCCATCCAATTTCAAAATGGGCATAGAAGAGACGGAAACGTGCAGAAAGATGAATGCGTGGGAGGATATGATCGCGCTTCACCACGCACAGGCAAATTATTGAAACGATATTATGGCAATAGAACTCAAGAAATTAGGATGCAAATTGGAGCTCAGACCGCAAAATGAACGGCGGAAATTATGAGATAAGTCAAACTGGGAGAAAAATCAACATGAATTCAATATTTGAAAAGCGTCAGGGACAGGGTATCCATACTCCGTACCGATACCAGAGCGGAGTTCTTTACTCATTCAGCAACACGCAAAAATCAAAGGCCGTCAAATGCTCCGTAATGCCATAGACAATTTCGGTGGCTATATCAAAGGGCCGACGCGTACAAAACTCAGGCAATGAAGAACTGTTGACAGCAGTGACGATGGAAGACGTGTCAGCAGCAATAACTGATATAAATTTACACAGATATTAAACTACGCAAGGCGGCCGGCCCTGATGGATTAACACTGACTACTATAAGGACACCGCAGGTCAGTTACCCCCATCCTGACGGATCGGAGTGACAGCATTTTGTCAGGTGAAGCTCTTCCGCAGTCCTTTCTATAAACAGCGATAATGCCATTACGCAAAAATGGTGATTCTGATGATGCGATGAGCTACAAGCCCATTGCCTTTGTAACGGGGTTACACACAAGTGGCTACACGTAGCCACTTGGTTACATGGAGGGTCCTCGAACGTTGGTGTAAAACACACCAATGATTACACTTTGCAGACCACTGGTCTGTATGCATTTAGGCTTCCTATTGGTAGATAAGCATTTCTATCTACCAATTAGATTAGCAGGGTTCTGACAGCCATCGGATGGCAGAATACCTTTCATATAGGATAGCAGTTTTAGGAGGAAACCCAGTCCAGACATAAATCATAAATAACAGTTCTCATTTTAACCCAAAACGGCTTTTAGCTTTTCTTATTTCAGTAAATCTATACTTTCGGACGAAAGTAAAGTTAATCTAAGTTCAAGTAAACTACGCTTCCTCGTACACGTGCGCTAACGTGTAAGCCGAAGTAGTGGGCAAAGAGTAGGCCCATTACATATACTGTACAGACCTCAGTCAGCGACAGGGTAACTCAACAGCATGGTGATGATATACAAAGGGATAAACTAGCCTAATTAACACAAAAAGCGAAATGCTAACCATCCATACGTTTATTGGCTCATTGATCAGTTAGACCAATTTTCGATATGATGAAGTGTCGTACCAAAACCTACTGCGAAGGAGAGCTGAAGGACAAACGCGTGCGAATATTCGTGTCCGCCACTATTCGAGCTTCACGTCGGCGGCAATAACGTCGCTGCATCTTCGCGCGGCGTGTGCAGTCACGGTCAGCAATGGCAGCGTACCGTCCCATGACTGACTTGTAGAAACAAGCGTCGGCTCGCAGAGGGTTCACTTCAACGTGAAAGTTAGTCAACGCAAAGCAAGTTCGAGTGAACGAGTCAAACGCCGACTCATTCCACTTGAACGTACTGTGCGTTATCTTCCACAGCGTGCAGACCCGATCGAAAAAGTTCTCAACACGAACTCGCTCTGACGAAATGTTGCCGTTGCGGACGGGCTTTTTAGCTGTGTGTTCGCCGTTACGTGGTTTCTTCTTTCGGTGGATGCATCGCAGCATCGATGCTGCACCCTGATACCCCTTGTCCGCCAGCACGCTCCAGTACTCCTGATACTGATTAGAACCCTCGCCAGTATCTTCAACAAGCAGTTCTTGGTTGGTTTTTTTGTTCAATATCGCTTTGTGTTCGGCGATATGATTTGCCATAATTGTGATGTCCGATACGGATCCGGGTGTGTGATTTGTTAAAAATACCACACGACCTGGAAAAGCGACGTAAGCTTCAACTTTGTAGCCGTAGAGCTTGTGTTGTTGGAGAAGTATTGCTTGGACTCGCTAAAACGACAAATAGGGCGGTACGATGGTTGGAATTTCACGTCGGTAGCGTACAGCGCGTACGGATAGTAGCCAAACGTGTTGTAGTTAGCACGTTGGCCAGCCATTGATGCTGGGCGGATGAAGGCGCGGTCCAGGACGGGCGTGACAACACTTAAAACACGGTGTATCGTTTTTTCGAAGGTAGGGCATTTGTAGCCAAAGTCGATTGCATGTTTTTGCCACGTATCGCAGTGCTTTAACACGCATAACAGCATCATGAACGCGTCTTTCGGTGTGGTTGTCGACTTGCGGCCGCGACCTGACACCCGCTGGCTTGTGATATGAGGTTTATATGCGCCTAGAGCAGGTGGAACGCCGTCATGGTAAAGTTTGTCAACGTCATAACAGCCTCCGACCCGCCACTCTCAAAGTAGGAGTCTAAGAGCGGTGAATCAGAGTCGGTAGTGTCCTCACCAGCACCAGCACTGTCTTTGTCGGAGTCAGCATGCTGTGTCACGTCGTCATGGACGTGAGCAGCGTCTTGGGCGAGACGGCGGAGAAGCTCTGGCGGACGCCTTGGTGTGCTTGGGGTGCTTCTTACCATTGCAGTAGGGCTCGAAGTGAGCTCGTTAAACAAGTAAGTTCCCCGGACAGTTAAAGCGGTTGGTGTAGAGCTTCTGACTAATGATTAGCTCTGTGAATGGTATGCCCGTCAATGTTCATAGCAGTTACTTACACTGTGATATGAAGACTGCGTTACAAATCAAAATACCAATACTTCAGTCAGTCACCACGTCTCGGGTTGTTAAACCCGTTAAATATCAACAGCATCGAGGAATGCAATTTCTAAAACTGAAACCAAGAATAATTATTGTAACTCATTAAAAACCTCATTCGTAAAAATGGTTTGGGGTTTACTATTGGACAATTACCGAGCAAGATAGCGCTGCTGCGAATGAGCCAATCACGACAGATGCTGCGTGAAATGGGTAAGAAGTAGATGTAACGGTATGGGCATGTGACCTTGACGGGCTGTCAGCGGTCACCGCCGGAGCCGGAAATCGAAAACAGACGAGAGCTGAAACGGCAACATGATCTGGACAGACCGCCACGCAGGATGACCCTTCGCAATGAGGCTGAAGATCATTCTCCGAAGAGACCCGACGACTATCAGCCGAGCGGGAACGTGCTGCAAACTTGGGCACTTACAAGGACAAGTGGCACAGCAAAGATACGCAGGTGCCGAAGAGCTACGGTCAGACTGTACACTTTTCTCAGTGACAGATGGCACGCATCTAGAAGTGGCGCGTTGTATGGATCAGCAAATGTCAGTGAGGGCATATTACGATTTAGCTATGGTCGCTACAGTCAAGTTGAAGGGTGTATCCACCCAACAAGATCATCACGCCACTTGTCAATGAATCCCTCCGTAGACGCGATTTCGTGATCCGTAAGTGTGCTTCGCTCGGCATCATCGATCATTTTCGAGCTAGGCGTTCAGAAAACCCGTTTCGATGCCCCCTTGGTACGGAGCCAGATGCAACATCGCTGCCACTGCCACAACAATTTGTAGTGTCACCATCCTAGCTACTGGTGAAAAAGTCAATGCCAAACTCCTACCGCGCAGTCACTTTACGCGAACCGATGGCATCCTGTCTGCTTCTAGTTTTTGTTATACGAGAGTCAGATAATTACTCGAAAACGTTCGCCTCAATGACTGCACTTCGCTTAATTTCCACGGCTTTTAATAGATGTGGCTATGTATTAATGAGTGTTCGTCTTGCATTGGGATCTTCGAGATAGTTCAATGCAAAGCGTAAACGCATAGAGCATGTCCAAGCGGAGGCAAGGTACTCGCAAGAAGCGCGCGTATTTGACTTGGATTATCGATACGCAGGAGCCGGGAGGAAATGAGAAGGACTCTGAGGTTGAACCAAGGGGTATTTTCGGATAGCTTGTAGTGGCCTATATTGGAGCGCACCTGGTTTCAGGATTGTGGCCTCGGCAACCTTCGTTTGTAGCGCCTCGAAGGCACGATGAGCCACAGAAAGGTCACCCCCGGGTCCAAAGTCTTCTTCCTTGAGCTGGTACAGCGCTGCACCGTAGACTGCGAAGTCCTGGATGAAGCGCCTGTAGTAGTTCAGTGCCCCAAGAAATGACTGCATTCCACGCTTGCTCGTTGGAAAAGAAAGTTCGGTAATAGCATCAGGCTTTTTCGAGTCAGCCTTGATGCCTTCTGGCGAAATCTCGTGGGACAAAAAGTCCACCTTGGGCTGACAGAAGATGCTCTTGGTGAAGCTGATACTGATCCGACACTGTGCGAATCTCGTCAATAGTCGATCCAACGTAGCCAGACGGCTGTCGAAATCCTCGCCACCGAAGCAAATATCGTCCACGAACGACCGCCGACCGAATACAGGCACCAACGAGGATTTGCCGGGTTCTCCGGTCGTAAACATGTCTGCAACGGGGCTGTTGACCAGTTGTACGACTGGGTCAGTCTCCACCGAGGCTTCGCGGTCTGTTTCGAACTTGGTTTGGAAGGAGCCTTCGTTGCTGGTTGCACGACGTTCTTTGGCTTGTGCTTCAGCTAGCCGCATCATCTCCGAGTACTTAAGCCAGCCGCCTTAAGGTTGAACGAACCCCCACAGCGCATTATCGATCATGCGCTGGTATATCATGGGCGCATTCTTTAACCCGAAAGGCATGCGCAACCACTCGAAGTGCCCCAGTGCACAAACAAACGCTGACACTTTACGCGCGCTTAAGGTCACCGTGAGTGCCCAGAAGCCACTTGCAGCGTCTAGCGAGCAGAACCACAGGCAACACTCCGAGGTCGGTTAACTAGCGGCATCGCGTATTCCATGATTGCGGTGATTGCGTTCACCATCTTGTAATCAATGCACAGCCGGATATACTGACCGTTCTTTTTCATCACAATCATGATTGGCAATGCCCATGGACTGTCCAAGAAGACGATCAGTCCCGCTCTCAGCAAAGCTCTCAACAACTCGTACAACTTGCCGAGATAACGGAGCGGCACTCGTCGGGCACACTGTTTAATAGGTGCGTGTCCCTGTGTGTCAATGTCACGCACCACTCCGTACGCCGGCAGTGGTAACGCATTGCTATTGGCTATCATGATGGGTTCGTGCGTCTTGAGCGTGGCGATCAGACGTTCCTGCCGATCGGTCCACATCTGTCACATTAGACGAGTCGTAGTCTATAGCCGTATTAGACTCCTCGGTAAAGTCGGGAAGGAAAGCCAACTCCTTTGCATAGTCTTCCACACCAATGTTATTAGCAGGATGCTCGTAATGGCCCATTCTAGAGTTGTCCGAAGCTTCATTGCCTTCCGTTGTCAACACTCGTGCCACCGAAACATAGGTACTTTCCAGAGTAACGATATCATCTTCCGTTTTCCTCGCGTTGACAGTAGGCGTCGAGCGAACACTCGGAACCGTGTCCACCGCCTTCAAAGCAGCCACAAGTTCATGTGGATGCGCCCGCGAGTCTTCATTCGCAAGCGTGTATTCGCGCGTGTCCGAAATCCCGCTATCTGAGGAACTTCCGGAAAATTGGATCTCAATCGGGTCCCCAGTTGTCACCCCAGACGTTTGAGTTGCCTCAGCACGCGCACGCTCCTCCATAATTTTGTCCCAACGCTCTGCACACGTCAGGCGATCTCCTGGGCATTCCAGCGAGTTTTGTGGAGGCCGCGTAGCCAATCCTTGGGGCTCCGGATAGTCTGGTCGCTCCACCGACGAAGGTTGGGTAGCAGGCCATTGTTCATAGAGTTCGCACTCCCATTGAAATAGCTCACGGTCTCGATAACCTTCGTTGGCGAGCACCTGCCAGTCTCGGTACTTCTTGGAATCCACACGCATATAGCCGTCACCTCTGGGCAGATCACCCGCTGGTACTAACACTGCTATGTCGTCGTGCGCCGGGAAATACACTGCCCGATCGGAGACGTTGGTTAGCTTGATCCGCTGCGGTCGACCACGTCGAAACTTCGTTACTGACGGGATTATCTTCTCCGTCCGTCGCACCCACAAAATATGTCTCTCCAACGCGACGTGCCGCCTCGACAGCCGATACTCTCTCCACTTGTGCCCAGGTATGTCCAATTACTCGGACGGCCCGGCATTCACATGGGAGTCGTATTCTTCACTGTCAAGCATGTTCTTCGTGTTGACAAGCGGAATCCTGATCGCGTTTGGTAGTTATGCAGCACCATGAAATAGATCCAACCTGATGCCGGCAGGAATCATATAGTCCGTTCCCAGCACCACGTCAACGCCCGCACTATGCGTCATTACCCACATCTCGAACTCGTAGACCATCTCCCAGCCGAGCGTAATTTTCACCTGCGTTCGTCGAGTCGTCGACACTTTGCCTTCGTTTATACCTTGAATGGCAATACGGCGTCCGTGATCAGGTACATCACGGAGTCGCAACTTCTTGGCAAAGGTGTCGGTGATCACACTAGCGTTCGCTCCTGTGTCGAGCAAGATCCTCGTACGCTTATCGTTCACAGCGCCTTGCACAAGAACTCTCATTCCGATCCGTCGGTCAAACTTCTTGGCCGACCACCACCCCTGCTTCTCGCCAGGGTTCAACCTCATCATCTTGGAGTGACCCTTCGGCTCGTGGCTCACTGCACTCAACACCAGAGTCCTCGCTGATGCTTCCATCGACATCAGCACACTCCATCACATCTTCCGCACCTCCACCGAGGACTTGACTCCTCTCCATTTCATTTTCCGTCGCGTTCACACTTGTTACATAATCACCAGGTCATTTGTTGTTCCCCATGAATGCAAAGATGCACCCTGCGTCCATGGAAGGTTCGGCTAACTGTGGCAGCCCTATAGGGACCAACCCAGTCGTAGTTGGCAGTCGGCCTAGTTTAAATTGCGCTCTTGAACGACAGACTTGAGACAAGGGGGAAGTTCCTCCCTTCGTGCATTTGATGCGCACGAACTTTGCCAAGTCATGGAAGTTGCGGAAGAGTTCGCACTAACCAGCGTCATGAGCCTGCTTGCAAAACATGCAACGCTTGTTGCAGTAGTGAGCAGAGTGGCTCATCCCACCGCAGACTGCACACGGTTCATACTGTGGGCGCTGGTTGTCGCGGTTGAAGCCACGTCTACCACGAGAGTCTTAACCGAAGCTTCGGTCACCACCGCGACGGTCTTGTTTGAAGCCTCGCTCGCGATCTGGGATATTTCCTCGTGGCGGACGGTCGTCAGAACGGGCGTACGTGTCTTCAGCAGCTGCGCGACGTTTACCTTCGTTAGCCGCCGCGAGGTGGCGGTCATTATCGACCAATGAAACGTCGCTGCTAGCATCGTCAGACTGATAGTGGTCGTACTCGTCTTGGTCATCTTCGTGCGCGTGATGTTCACCGTCCGAACGCTCGGTACCGCTTCGAGTAGCTTCACGACCGTCTAATTCTGCTAGTAGGTCGTCCAGCGAGGCATCAGCGAGCGTCACTCTCGGTATGTTGCGGTAGTCGTCACGGCGACGGTCTGACTCACATAGGCTTTGACCGTCATGGGGCTCATTGCGTCTGGAATCACGGCTGCGGGAGTGTCGAGTCACCCCGTCACGCTTCGCCATGCACTCCTTGCCCTTGAGAACGTCTTCGATGATCTCTTCGAGCTCGTGGATGTCGTTCACTCGGGTATGATAGAGACTCTCTGCCATATTATCATCACCATACGTCACCAGGAACTGCTGCACGTGCTCCTTCGCGACGCGTCCACCCTTCTCGAACTGCAAACGAGAATTCCGAGCATAGCCGTTCAGTCGATTTCGATAGTCGCAGAGGTGTTCGCTTCGTTCACGTTTCACCGAGTAGTAGCGAGACAGAGCAGTCTGGGTAAACTGCGAGCAGTAATAGCGGATGAACGAATTTCTCAACAGCTTCCACGTGCGTTTCGTCTTCTTCGGAAGTTGACGGAACCAGTAGATGGCTCCGTCCCGAAGGCTCAGCTCAAACGGTATGCACCACTTGCCGGCTTCCGTATGGGTGTCAGTCATCTCATAGACGAACGTTCGTAGCCACTGCATGGAGTTCTCACTCTTGTTGCGTGAATCCGAAAACGGCTTGATACGCTCCAACGGTCGGTGCGAGGTCATTTCAATCCTCGGTGTAGGGTCGGAGTCGTTCAGCGCAGCGATCTCTCTCATTTGGCGAGTCAACTCGGCTTGAGGGTCTTCGTCTTCATATGTGGGACGCAGTAGGTCGTCATCATCACTGGATGAAGCGCCGGTGTTAGTCTGACGACGTCCCAAACCATTTCTGGAAGCTCGTGCCCCGCCGCGACGGCCTCGTGAGCCCTCGTCCTCGGCGTCCATACGTCGCATACGACATGTTGAACGTGGCGTCACCATGTGCGAGTCTTGGAGATAGGGCGAAGCGTCGGCAGTGCCAAAAGCATCGCGATCGGCTCCACGCTTAGTCGGAGGAGTGCGCTCGAGCCTCTTGGGTGTCGCCGGAAGCGGAACCTTGGACGGGGCTTCCTCCAGGGTCGCCAAGCGACTTACTGGTTGCTTCCCTTCGTTGATGCCGATCGCACCGAAGGCCTTGCGAAGCTTCTTCTTCCATTTCTGGAGTGCAGCTCCGGCTTCATGCGGGCTCCAGTCTTGGAGAGACATCGTCGACGGGTACGTCTCGTTCCCATACCCCAGCGAGACTGATTCCTCCGCGACTTGGCTCGTCGAGACTGAGTTGGCAGGGTATTGCAGTTCGTTGGCGAGAGCCGGCCAGTCGGCCTTTCTCTTGGGATGGCTTGAACAGCAACATCACTCATCATTCTTCATCAGCGCTTCCACACGGTCGAAAACGCGTTTGGCAGCTAGTGTACCACCGTTGATAGGTGGGCGAGGTGCATTCAGTTGCGCTTAACGCTTTGCACCCGCCACCGAATATAGAATCTTCGGTCCCATCATTAAAGGCGTCATAGTCCGGATCTGGTCCTGCAACGTCGTCTAGCTCGACGACGAGGTCCCTCGAAAGTGACTTCGCCGCCCCGCTCAGCCCCGACGATAGCGTGGCCGTCTCCGGAGTCGCAACGCCTGGATCTGGAGCCGGCGTCTTGTCTTCATAATCATCGTAGTCATCTTGGGCGTCCGGACCATGTTCCTCCTCGTCTTCAAAGCTCAGCGAAAGCTCGGAGACGGCTGCAAGGAGTGTAGCCGTCACGTCCGGACTTGAGCTTTCGTTGCGCGCTCCGGCAGACTTGGAAGGAATAGCTGGTGCCGTCGTAGATCCTTTCGCCATTTTTCTTGTTTCTTTTTCTTCTTCTCTTGGTTACTCGTAAACTGGGAGGCCAAACAAACAGTTCACAATGGTCACGCTCTGTTCCCGGGTCGCGGCACCAGTTGTGGTGTTGGAAACCCCACGTGAACTCTAGCTACTAATGTAGATAGGTAGTTCCCACAACAATACGTCTACCAGAACGGTAAACGATCGTTCGTGCGGACCTGAAGACCCCAGTTCTGCCCTTGCACCGGGACAGACTGGACCTTGTAAATCGCTTATATAGGCCAACCAGTACAATACCAACACACTACTAGCACGAGCAAAGCTAGCAGGTGTTCTCACACACTTGAATCCTCGTGGTTCCAACAGCGGAAGGGTACCAGGCGCGGGTAAGCCTTTTACGAGGCAGCGAGGGTCAACCTCGGCTGAAAGAATAGATAGGAGGCGACACGCAATCCCCAATCGGGCAAATAGGCACAATAAAGCCGTCCCGTAAACACCCGATACTAATCGGCCACACACACACTTGGCCTTGCCAGATGAACCCTCGCTACGGAGCTTCGAGTCCACCGACAGGCATAACACACTCAAACAAGCTAAACCAGACGCTTACCTTGAAGCCGGACGTCGCTCGTGTACTTGAGTGGAAACTCTGTTCTGTATTTATGTTTGCCCCTTTGGTCCATGTCCTAATATGCAATCCTAATCAAGTATACAAATATCAAGTGAACTACGATCCGTTATGGACCACTTCGCATGCCAAGTGACTCCTCAGAGCTCAACAACTCTTCCTGAGTAATGCCGAGCGTTCAAACGGTCGCCGTGTCTTCCCAAACGTCGCTCCCAACGGCCGCCGAGTCTTCGTACCGTGGCCGTCAATTCTTGTCCGCTGAATGTGAATACGGCCAGTCCCATTATTAAAAATAAGGACAGCCTGCATTGAACGACATTTTGGCCATTGTGGAGCTCCGACGAGTCTTCGATAGTGACTGAGTCGAGTCTCTCGCACCTCGAGGTCGCTTTCTGTCACATGACCGAGGGTTGTAGCTTGAACAACTTGAAGGTAGTCTCGTCCTTGCTCGCTGATGGTCTAAGCGATCTCCGAGAAATCACTACACCACACTACCAACGTTGAAGACACCTGCACCGGAGAGAGGTAGCCGCATCCCACCGCTGACTTTGAGCCTAGTCGCAGGAGCACCAGAGGAGTATGTGTCCATGCCTTTGAACATAAACTCCAGTCATTGGGCGTGCCTAGTCCTAGATTCTGCGAGAAAGACCATCTACTGCTACAATAGTATGGATAAGCGGTCACACCACAATCTGCTGGAAGAACTTGCGCAAGAACTCGTGAAAAGAAGCCTTCCTCATGCCTACCGGTACCAGATAACATCGGTTCACAGCCCACTGCAGAACGACGGATACAACTGTGGGTTGTTTGTATGCCTCTTCTTTTGGCGCCGACTTGTCAACGAAGTCGGCAGCGACTACAGCGAAAGCGGCTGGATGCGTCGTCGCTGGAATATCCTGCGAATGATTGTCCAAGCCACGATGGACAAGGATAGCAAAGATCAGTCAAACTAGTCTTAGCAACTAAGACTTTTCAATAGATGTTTCTTCATATTTTTACATGTTCCTGTCTGTTGTCATGTTTGCCATGTTTTTTCCAGGAATAAACATGATTCAGAAGGGATGGGTTCATTACTAGAGATAGGTCGTATCCATGACATTAGAGAGTGTACAACCCTTCCGACAGCATCGCTTTTTCATCAGTCTCAATGTTTCATGTCCTACTGCTAGCATATTTGCCCATGCTTAAAAACATGTACAAACATGGTATGCGTAAATTACCACCCTTTCGTAAGGTATTCGTAAAATACTCAACCAAATCTAGCGAACATGGAGGAAGCCTGGATAAACATGGATACATACCATGTTTCTATATACCTAACCCTTCTAAAAAAACATGGGCAATATCGCCCGCATAAAAGCTACTGTGTCGCCATCTGAAAACATATGGAAACCGGAAACTTTTCAGCCAATAAGATAATTTTGAGCGGCATTTTTCTATTTGAAATCGATCTGAACGCAACATTGACTACCCCTATTATATATTTCGTCATCTTACCTCCCTCCGTACAAATTGTATTTTAGAAAAACCTGGTTGCATTCTTACTGCCTAATTGTTGAACAAAGCATCTCATGCGCCTGCTTCGCAGCCGCAGCATCTGTTTTGTTTGCCCAAGGCTCTTTAAGCTCACAGATACAAATGCAATCTGGCGGTTGCACGAGTTTAAGCGTGCCAATGGCAAATCTCAGATAGAAACACAAATGCACCACAAAAGTCGCGGTTGGTGGCCGCGATCTTCCGGTTCAGCATAGGTACTCAGATCATCCTCGTATCTATGGTATGTTGTTGATCATCAAGAACGTACGGAGGTTGTGGGCGAGCTGTGGCGCAGCATTTCATACACGAGTGTAAACGTTAGCACTGAATTGGAGAGCACCGGCAGCCTTCTTTGTCGAAGTCCTTCGGGTAGCCGCAACACTTTTACGCCCGCAACGGTGCTTGTTTCGACGCTGAAGTTCGGCGGCAGAATATTTAAATAACAAGCGAATTTATGTTTTTTTGCCGATCTACGCATTTGATATTCCAATACTTATGAGCCCTTTATTCAGTTAAGTTTCTATCCAGAGCAAATGAATGGGGCAATCAATCAAACTGAACTTAAGACGGGGTTCCACGACTTACGAATTACTTAAGTAAGCCGCTGCCTGAGCAGCTACCTACCGTAGTTGCTATCTCAGTAAATAAAAAGGTTTTGAGCTGCATCCTTTTTAGAGCGAATGGCTTAGGCATGTGGGCTTCATTTACTGCAGCGCAAAGAAAATCAACGTGAGGTAACGTACTACGAATCATAAGGGCTCAAGCATTTCCTTTCATCAGAGTTAGTACTCCTCGCCCAGCTCCTCCTCCTCACCCTCGCCCTCGGCGGTCTCAGCAGACACCTCCTCGTAGTCCTTCTCCAGAGCAGCAAGATCCTCACGAGCCTCCGAGAACTCACCTTCCTCCATTCCCTCACCGACGTACCAGTGCACGAACGCACGCTTCGCGTACATCAGATCGAACTTGTGGTCGATGCGCGAGAACACCTCGGCAATTGCACTCGTGTTCGAGATCATGCACACTGCACGCTGCACACGAGCCAGGTCGCCACCAGGCACCACCGTTGGAGGCTGGTAGTTGATGCCGCACTTGAAACCGGTAGGGCACCAGTCCACGAACTGGATCGTGCGCTTTGTTTTGATCGTAGCCACAGCTGCGTTCACGTCCTTCGGCACAACGTCGCCGCGGTACATCAGACACGCAGCCATATACTTGCCGTGACGAGGGTCACACTTGGCCATCATAGAAGCAGGCTCGAACGCACTGTTGGTGATCTCGGCAACTGACAGCTGCTCGTGGTAGGCCTTCTCGGCCGAGATGACCGGTGCATACGAGCTGAGCATGAAGTGGATACGGGGGTACGGCACCAGGTTCGTCTGGAACTCCGTCACATCGACGTTCAATGCACCGTCGAAACGCAGAGACGCCGTCAGCGACGAGATGACCTGCGCGATCAGGCGGTTCAGGTTCGTGTAGGTCGGACGCTCAATGTCGAGCGAGCGACGGCAAATGTCGTAAATGGCCTCGTTGTCCAGCATCACAGCCACATCCGTGTGCTCTAGCAGCGAGTGCGTGGACAGCACCGAGTTGTACGGCTCCACGACGGCGGTGGACACCTGTGGTGACGGGTAGATGGTGAAGCCGAGCTTACTCTTGCGGCCGTAGTCGACCGATAAACGTTCAAGCAGCAGTGCACCGAGACCGGAGCCGGTACCGCCGCCCACAGCATTGAAGACCAGGAAACCCTGCAGACCCGTGCAGTTGTCAGCCAGCTTACGGATGCGATCCAGCACCAGGTCGACGATCTCCTTGCCGATGGTGTAGTGGCCACGTGCGTAGTTGTTGGCTGCATCCTCCTTGCCGGAGATGATCTGCTCCGGGTGGTAGAGCTGGCGGTAGGTACCAGTGCGCACTTCGTCGCAAACGCTGGGCTCCAGGTCGACAAGCACAGCACGCGGGACGTGCTTGCCTGCACCGGTCTCGGAGAAGAATGTGTTGAAGGCGTCGTCTCCTCCTCCAATGGTCTTGTCGCTGGGCATCTGGCCATCAGGCTGGATACCATGCTCAAGACAGTAGAGTTCCCAGCAGGCGTTACCGGCTTGGATGCCGCCCTGGCCGAGGTGGATAGAGATGACTTCACGCATCTTGGTAGAAAAAGTGGGAGCTTGGGACAGGAAGGTGGGCTTGAGTCAAGGACAAGTTTTAGACGACGAGGAAGCTGGGTGATGAAGCTTACTCGAAGAGTGGGGACTGCTTGACGGGGGGCTTGCAAGTTCTCGAATGAAAAAGGACACGGGACGGGCGCCGACGCCTCCCAAAGATTAGGATTCGTTAGACTTGGGTTTTGTAAGGATTAATGGATGGCTACATTTTCTTGGTCGAAACCCCCCGACCCTTCCAACTAAAATGCAACGTGTTGGGCAAACAGTAGCGCTGTTAAACCAGTTGCGATGCATACATTACTGGGTGAAGGCGGGGAATTACCGTTGTTGCCCAGGCAGCAGCGGCAATTGCGCAGGATACCGAGAGTGATGGTCAACTTCAATTACCGCTAAATGGTGTTCGCTACTCCGTATTTTGTCTTTAGTGACCTGTCACTAAGTACGCTAATATATTCCTTCCACCATGGAGCGCTATGATCGCGGCGACGTCTTGGGCGAGGGTACGTTCGGTATCGTTTACGCCGCCGTGCAGAGGAGCACAGGTCGGCGCGTGGCCATCAAGCAATTCAAGCGAGGCAAGTTCAAGGATGGCGTGGACTTCACGGCTCTGCGCGAGGTGAAGCTGCAGGCGGAGCTCAAGCACGTAAATGTCGTGGAGCTGCTCGATGTGTTCGTAGCTAACGACACCATGAACGTTGTATTCGAGTTGCTGCCCAGCAACCTGGATGACGTCGTCAAGGACAAGGCGGTGGTGCTCACAGCCGCCGACATCAAGACGTACATGAAAATGCTGCTCAAAGGTCTCGCCTACTGCCACGAGCACTATGTGCTGCACCGCGATCTCAAGCCTGAGAACTTGCTCATCGGTCCCGACGGCCACGTCAAGATTGGGGATTTCGGTCTCGCCAGGGTCTACGGCAGTCCCAACCGCAACATGACCTCTATGGTCTGCACCATTTGGTACCGTCCACCCGAGCTGCTCTTCGGTGCGAGAGAATACAGCGGATCCGTGGACATGTGGGGCGCCGGCTGCATCTTCGCAGAGCTCATGCTGCGTACGCCGTATCTTACGGGGCTGAACGAGCTGGATCAGCTTGGAAAGATCTTCCATGCGCTCGGTACACCGACGGAAGAGGAATGGCCCGGTGTGAGCTCGCTGGCCAACTTTGTCGAGTTCACACCGAGCACAGCGCCTCCGCTCGCGTCGATCTTCTCGGCGGCGTCTGAAGACGCGCTGGATCTGCTGTCCAAGTTGCTGAAGTATAACCCTGCTGAGCGGATCACAGCAGCGGAGGCATTGAAGCACCTGTACTTCAGCAACTCGCCAGCACCCACTCCTGTTGAGAAGCTGCCATCTACGCCTGCTCCGCCACAAGCATGAGGCGCACGGCGCTGAATAACTTTAACAGACAGTTGCTGAACGGAATGCAGCAATAATGATACATGTTTGACCACAACTCGGTTTTTCAAATGTAACATGCATTACTGGGTACTTGGACAAGTGATCAACGACGGCAACTTTACCGTACAGCGTACTGTTGAACCTGTGCTCGCGGAGCGTTGCTAGTGTCGTTCTCGTCAACCTGGTCAGCTAATACACGGCAGAGCATAGCTTGTGCGTTGACGTTGCAGAGCGTTACGAAGCGGTCCAAGAACACATCTGAAGCTACCACAAGCGCGTACAAGCTGTCCGGAATGGCGGATTCAGGGAAGACGATGTTCCAGGCAGCAGTCAGCACAGTGAGCGCACCTCCTGGGATGGGCGGTGCTGTGATAGTGCACAGTAAGACGCCGAGGAACGACACTAGCATCGTCGTACTCGATTGGGCCTCCGCGACGGCAGCTACATCAGCTATAAAGTGCACCAGCAAAGCCAGGTAGAGCGCCGTGCCAGGCATGTGGAGCGACGTACCCACGGACAAGACGAAATGCATGACGGGGCTCGGGACTTCGCGGGATGTTTCGATACACTGCAGACTAAGCGGCACCGTGGCCATAGATGATGAGCACCCGAGGCTGTACACGTACGCTGGCAGCATTTGACGCATGAAACGGAATGGATTGCGTCGAGTGAACACCACGAATGCAGCTGGCACCACGACCAGCATGTGTACAAGCACACTGACGGCCAGCGCAGCAACCACTTGCAGCACCAGCTTGAGCGGGTGATCCGCCACCGAGTCTTCCAACGAGGTGGCAAGAGATCCTGCTAGCAAACTTAGTACTGCAAAGGGGGTAAAGCGGAGAATCCAGTGGGCCATGTGAACAAGAGTCTCGTTAACTTCACGGAAGAACTCCAGCAGCGGGTTGAGGTTGGTTGGGCCGTGGAAGCTGTAAGCTAGGGTAACGCCAAGCGGCAGTGAGAACGCCGCGATACTGAGCAGCGTGTTGGAAACGAAGGCAGCCATGATGTTGTTAGGCACTAGCTGATTGATGACGCCCAGCACATTGTTTGAAAGCGTGGTGTTCGTCCCCGTCAAGGCCTCATTACGCACGAGCGCGCTGTTGACGTCGTCCAGAGCGAACTGCGAAGTGCCCGAAATCTCAGTCGCCGAGCACATCACCACACCGTCATCCCCTGCCTCCAGATACTTGCCGTTACCACACTGAATGCCGAAGATGGGGTCCGTGCTGGACGTCGACTCGTCCTTCTGGTACGACATGAAGGCAGAATGCATGATGATGCCCGTAAGAAGACCCTGCAGGATAGCTGCGATAATTGACACCAGGAAGACCGCAGTCACGCGCAGACTGAGCCGCTTGCCTAAGCCTTTATTCGTGATGTCTGCCGTAGCCACCACAAGGTTGACGAGGACCATAGGCACCACCACACACTGTACCGCACGGACGAAGAGGTTGCCGGGCGTCATGATCCACTCTGCCGTTGTCGTGTCAATCTTAAAGTGCTTGAGCAGTGCACCCACGACACTACCGATCACAATAGCCAGCACGATGAATACCATGTTGCGCTTGGACGCCCGCCCATACAGCGGCGAGGCCGACACCACCATGTCTGAGAAGGGCATCCCAGGGTCGTTGGCCGGAGTCCTGAAGTGTCGGAACGCTGCGTCAGGCGACTCGGACGCGTCGTCCTCCTTCGCATCCGGAAAGGTCGAGGCCGGTCTCGTTCCGCTCTGGTCGTTGGCGGCTGACGTGAAGTTTGTGCGTAAAGTCGCTGAGTGAGGAGGTGCCGGCCGCGCGTTGGGCGCGTGTGCGTAGCCTCCGCCATACAGAAACGACGACGTGTCGTTGGAGAAGCCCGAGACGGGGCTGATCATGCTCGGAGCGGACATCTCGCTGTTGGTGCCGTCCTTCATGATGCTGTGGTCGAACATGGACAAGTCCGGCTTCTGTTGCGCCATTTTTGACTGGAATTTAGATGCTCCAGGGCAAACTCCTCGCTAAACTCCTCGCTGATTCGACTGGATGCAGACACTTGGGTACTGCCGGATGAATAGATGCGAGCAAGGAGGCGGACGCTGTCACGGAGAGAGCGCAAAGAGTGAGCTGATCTGCTCGATAAGAACGCTTCATGTAAAAGAGCGAGCGCCCGCCCATCTGAAAATAACTTATGTTGCCTGACTAAAGTTGCTTGAAGAATTGCATCATTTCACGCAACTTTATTCTGACCGCATTGGTTTGGTGGAGGAGGCGCAGTTCATCAGTGACGTCAAAGCAGCATGAGTCGTCCCGAGCATATCTCGCCACCGGAGGTGCGTCCAGCAGCCAGAACGCTGCAGTATGTCCGCCGCTAACCTTATGCAATTGTGTATCCATTGCTGCAGCTCTTTTATGATGAGAAGGAGGCGGCCAAGTACAACTCGAGCTCGCGCATCGTTAAGGTGCAGCAGGAGCTGTCGAACCGCGCTATTGAGCTGCTGAACCTGCCTGAGGGCAAGGAAGCCTTTATCCTAGACGTAGGTTGTGGCAGCGGCCTGAGTGGAGGTGCGTCAGCTACGAGTTACCAAGCTTTTAGCTCTCTACTGGAAGGTTAGCTGACATTTTGATCGCTGATGGACGCAGTGACGCTGGAAGAGCACGGCCACGCGTGGGTGGGCGTGGACATTAGCAAGGACATGCTGGACATCGCTTCTGAGCGGGACAGCAGTGGTGACGTATTCCTGCAGGACATGGGCGGAGGTTTACCCTTCCGTCCTGGTGTTTTCGACGGGTGCATCAGTATTTCGGCTGTGCAGTGGCTCTGCTACTCGGACAAGAAGGAGCACACGGCACGCAAGCGTCTGACGCGCTTCTTCACGTCACTCTACACGTGTATGAAGGCTGGCAGTCGCGCGGTGCTGCAGCTGTACCCGGAGACTCCAGAGCAGATGGAGGAGATCTCGGGCACCGCTATGCGCTGTGGTTTCTCTGGTGGTCTCGTTATTGACTTCCCCAACAGTGCCAAGGCCAAGAAGTTCTACCTGTGTCTATTTGCTGGATACATGGAGCAGCAGCAAGTGCCTCAGGGTCTTGGCACGGGAGCAACTGCCAACCAGATCTCGTACGAAGGACGCACCAAGAACCAACGCGTACGTTTTGTGGGGTTTCTGTGCTCGATTGTTTTATGGTTGTGTACTTACATGACTGGATTGCACGTTTCCACTTGATTCGCAGCAACGCCGAGGAAAGGGTCGTGAGGCCATTAAAGGCAAGGATTGGGTGCTGGCCAAGAAGGAGCGCTATCGCAAGCAAGGCAAGAAGGTCAAGGCGGACAGCAAGTTCACGGGCAGAAAGCGTCCTGGCAAGTTCTAAGCCTGTCGTTAATAGCAGCGTACCGTATGCGATGCACGAGCTGCTGGGTATATATTACATTCTTGGCTTTGCAACGAAAAAGAGATGGAAGCGGAATTATTTTTTTTTCTGTTTATCGTGTTGTAGAGTTTCTCAAGCTCGAGTTCTCAAGCCTATCGTCTGCATCGAGTCTCTAATAGATTATACGTCGTGAACTACGTGCCGTCAGGTGCGTCGTCCTTGACGATTTCACCCTTTTCGTTGATGCGTTCGGGCGCCTGTGGGTTCACGTTGATCCGTCCGACCACGATGCACTCTGGCTCAATCTTGACCGTCTTGGCGGTGATGTTTCCGAATATCTGGGCCTTGTCTCGCAGCACGAGCTTCTCTACGTTGACATTACCCACAATTCGGCCCCCAGTGACATACACTTCCTTCATGTTGTCAACATTGCCGATGAGTGCACCGCGTGTGCCGATGACAAGGGAACCTTTCGAGTTAAGTTTACCCTCGAATTCGCCTTCGATTCGCAGCAGTCGGTCGAAGCTTAGCTCGCCTTTCATCTTGACGGCGGCACCGATGGTGGTCTCTGGTTCGGCGTCGATAATGGGCACCTTGGCTTGACGGGGCGCCGTGTAAGTTGGTGTCATTGGTGGGGATCCGCTTTGTCGGTTGGCATGTTGACGTCCCCGTCGAATGGGAGACATGCTGTAGTCCTGGTCCGAGTACGTGTCATCGGGGTAGTCAGCAGGAGCCGATGGCACGTTGGTGCGTTTGGGCTTCGGCGGCGGATTGCGCGGCACGGGCGCCTCCTCCATGGCAGAAGTGTACGACGACCGGCTGACGGAGGTTCGGGATTGAATGCGCGGCAGCGAAATCCTCGCTCACCTGTCCAGAGCGCGCTGGCTGCAGCTCGTAGGTCTTCTTGGCAGGGTAAGACGCAGTACAACGCCTACAAGCCACTCCACACACTAAGCACAGACGTGGGGCAGCTCAAAACTGTCGTTTCTCCTCTATTTCAGAAGTCTTGAAGGAGATGTCCATACACGTAAGAATAGAAGACGAGCTGCGCGTGTATATTGATAGCTTGAAGTGCTCCTCAAGAACTTCCTTTGCCAACTTCATATCCAAATTTTGGATAGCTCCAGACATCGTTGAAGTAGTATACCAAGACTTGAAGCTCAATACATATTCATTTGATGCGAATTGTTGTTTGATCATGCCCTAGTCTGCTACGTCAGCTTCGTTGAACCGTGCTGCGACTTAAATTAGCAGTGGCAGGTACTACAAACGTTCGATGAGGTACGCCCCAGGTATCGCTGAAGCAGACCCTGGCGCTTCTCGGCAGCGACTCCACTGCTCTTCAAAGGCACACGGTAAGCAGCCTGGCCTCGCACAGGAGCGATCTTGAACTCGCCCAGCAGTTCCGGGCACTGCTTCAAACCCTCACCAATCTGCTGGCACTCATTCAACAGATCGAAGGCGGTCGAATGGGGCACCACCGAGTCGTGACGGTAGTCCGGATGCGCGCGAACAAAGCGACGCATCCAAGTGGCCGCCGTCGGCAGCTCGCCCGTCGCACGCTTCGCAATGAGGCACATGTACTTCTCCACGAGGGTCCGTGTGGCTTCATCGCACTCAATGTGGTCCAAGTAAGCATACACAAGCGGGATAAGACCAGGGAAGTACGAGCCCTTGCCCAGCATAATTTCCGCGATCGTCATGAGCTCCGAACGGTCAGGATCGTCGTGCAGGTGGCATGAGCCCTTGGAGCCGCAGTCATCGACCTCAGGCGGAGCCATGTGGCAGCGGAAGTGGAACTTCTCGTCCAGCACAGCGTTTACACGGTGGGCAGCCTCCATGTTGTCGTTCACCTTGGACAGCGGGATGTACAGGTTCAGATCGAACGTCAGAATCACACGCGACAGCAGAGCGATGAACACAGTGAAGGCCGCGTTCTCAAAGTCCGTGAGTTGGATCTCCATCGAGCGGAATTCCGTGCGCCAGCCGATGTGAGGGCCCTCCGCGCTCGACGGAGCCGGCGGAGGCGGTTTCCAGCGCACAGTCTGCCAGTTCGTGGACTGAATGTTCTCGAAGTGGTCCGTCTCGTGCTCATTGTCCAGGTGCAAGCGCTGCTTGTAGATGACCAATGGATCACGGATGAACAGGTGCGAGATGTGGAGCGCCAGGAGGCGGTCCACGCCAGCGTCGATCAGAGTCTTGTAGGATTCCTCGTCGTACGGTACGTCGACGTCGTTGTACTTGTCCGTCGAGGTATGGGGGTCCTCACCCTGCTTGTGGTTGCAGATGAAGGTCGAAATGCCTTCGTAGCGGGACTTGGGCAGACGCTTGACTCCATTACCGGCCATCTGGGCGTATTTCGCCTTGGTCTCGGGGTCTGATGAAGGCGGCGCCTCGCCCAGCTCCTGGGGCGTACGATCGTCCACCGCAGCGGAAATTGTGGCCCAACGCACATCCGTGTCAGCCAATCGGCCCTTCAGGATGGGTGTAGCAGCCGTCAAACCCAGTAAAATGGGCGAAAGAACGCCCAAATGGTCGTACAAATGTCTCGACTCACCCACGTTCTTGGCCTGGAAGGTTACTTGCAAGCAGCACATTCCCATGCCGAAAGCCATGGCGTCCATGTGGATGAAGCCTGGATACGGCTCCGCCTTGTGGTCACCGTCCACCATCGAGAGCTTGCGAATGGACTTGGGTTCGCTGTCCAGCGTCTTCCTCATTGGAGCCGGGGGCGACTTGGACTCGGCGTTGTCCTCCGAGTTGGACGTCGAGCTCGGCGACGTGGGAGCCGATCCGTACGGACTCGCGTCCCGTTTGGTCTCGTACTTGGGGCGCGACTTCTCTGCATTCCACGTCGCCTGCTCCTCCTCCTGTCGCGCCTCCGTGTACACGTCCCGGAAGATCGGGACACGGATGTCCACCTTCCTGGTGCGACGCTGACGAATGTTCCTCGTGAGCGTGGCGAAGCGCGGGTGCGGGTTGATAATGGCGTCGCTAATGTAATCCGACATAGCCACAGAGCCGTGCGGTTGGCTGGAAGGCACTGTGAAGTCACCGACGCCCATCATTGGGAAGGCCGTGACGGACGGCGCGATCTCGTCCTCGTTCAGCAGCGCCAGAAGCCGCGCGCGTCGCAGCCGCATGTTGCCCTCAACCTTGCGCAGGTCGCTGGTGAAGCCTCCGTAGGGCGCACTGGGCGTGCCCTCGATCATCCAGGCGCCGTACTCAGGCACCCAGTTGCAACCGTCCACGCAGGGCTCGGCGGGAGCCTTGGGGCTCCCGGGGTCGCGGCCCTGCTCCTCGGACTTCTTCTCCTTGGCCTGCAGTTGGCGCAGGATCTCGGCGCCGCGCAGTGCCAGGCGCGCGCGCTTGGTCTCCTTGTCCATGTGGAAGACGCCGTACTCGAGCTCGTCGCCCCACTTGAGCTCGTCGCCCTCGATGTCCTTGACGCGGTTGTACGTGTGCAGGAACTGGTCGATGCCCTGTGTGCGCACATGCTGTAGCCATTCCAAGGCATCCGGCCAGTCCAGCGGACTACCTTCCACGAGCAGGCCCATGATACAGCTGACGAAGCTTCGGTCTCTTGAGCGTGGACTGGAAAATTGGAATCTGTCGAGTGGGTGGAGGCAGACCAACTACTGAATGTTTGGATGAAAAGCGTTAAAAATCGGGCGCATGCATTTCAACAGCGAATCAGATGAGTTCTAAATGATAGGATAGTACTTCATGTATTAGTACTATTTATACAAATTGCTTGGTAAAAATAGTTTTTCGACGATTGTTTGGTGATGTGCTGATTGAAAGCTCTTGGAAATGTATCACACACGTTTTACTTCTAGTTGCGAGCTTAGGGACTTCCAAATGTTCAGTGGCCCCACACACATCTGCCATTTTTGTCTATGGTTTGTGGTAGTTTGAGGCGCGAAATTGAAGCACACAAGCGGAGGTGCCACGTGGTAAAAACGGGAGATGGCCGCTGTTGGTGATATGTGGTACCAAGCTGCAAGGCACGACGAACGTGTGGAGTGACGAATACAGAGCTCTGCAAAAAGTCAAAAGTGCGGGATGGAAAACGAGTATCGTGGCCTGTGTGTACCAGCTAGCTGTGGCCGCTAGACAGCCCTCGCTAGCCCACCGACAACTAGCAAGCCTTGCGCTGACCAATTCGTTTTTCCCTTCTCAGAACTCACCGGTTTAGATGAGATTCACACTTGTCCACTTCCTCCTCCAATACTTGCTATTAATTAAAAAGAAATGCCCTGCAGTACTATATAGCCAACGCTAGCAGACTCATCGACTACCGGCGACAGAATGCGGTGACTGTCAAAGGTTGCTATCCCATGCCTCTTATCGACGACATATTGGACGTTCTCGGGAACGCGAAGCTGTTCTCTACGATGGATATAGCCTCTGGGTATTGGAATGTGCGCATAGCTGCTGACAGTGTCGGGAAACCCGCTTTCACCTGCAAGAACAGACTCTACGAGTGGCTGGTAATATCCTTTGGCTTGTGTAATGCGGCGCCGGCTTTCGAACGACTCATGGAGAACGTACTTGTGGACTTGAAATGGAGGACTTGATTAGTGTACCTTAACGACTGTGTGGTCTTAGCTAAGACTTTCCTACGCATTCACTACGCTTGAAGGAGGTCTTGCAACGGCTCAGAGACGCTGGCTTTAAATTGAAGATGAAGAAGTGTAGCTGGGGACGCGATCAAGTGGCTTTCTTGGGGCATATCGTGACGCCGTCGGGAAGCTTACCCAATCCTGAGAAGGTGAAAATTGTACTGAGCATCAAGCTATATCAGCTTCTATTGAGCGACTCAAGATGAAGGGCGTACCGTTCTGTTGGAACGAGGATTGCGAGGTGGCTTTCGTTCAGCTACAAAGACGGTTGGTCGAGCCTCCTATTCTCGCTTACCCTGATTTCTCGAAGCGCTTTCAGTTGCACGTCGGCTCGTCGAGAATTGCTGTCAGAGCGTGCTTGATGCAGCACATTGACGGTCGCGATAGAGTGGTGGCCTACGCCAGTAAGTTGCTTGTCGGATCAGAGAAGAATTGAGTAACGCACCAGGATGGCACGTCTGAGATCGAGTACTGGGGTATCTTTTGGGCAACCAGAAAGTTTGGCGTTACTTGGATCGCCAGGAGTTTGACCTGTACACCGATCATAAGGCTCTGACGTGGGTCTTCAATGAGAACAACCGTACCAGCAACGCTAAGCTGGCGAGGTGGGCGGTGGAACTGTCTCATCTACTCTTTAAAGTGTACCATAAAGCTGGAAAATCCATGGGTCATGTGGACGGTCTCTCTCGACTTTACCAAGCTACGATAAACGCTTTAACAATGGAGGAACTCTTGAACGAAGCCGATACGGACGAAGGTGACAGTTCCGTTGAAGTCGGGGAGAGCCGCCCCTTGGGAATCAGGAACGATGAATCTGGCAAGGTCGGAGATCGCGGTACGGCCCCTGGTGATGTCTTTCCAGAGACGATTGCCCGCGAGGAAGAAGAAGCTGATTTAACTGATCCTCCTGTGCCGTCTCAGCTGGAAGAATTCGGGTTCGATCCGCAGAAGTTTAAGGAAGAGCAACATCGTACACCTTGGATCATGGCACTTATCGCCTTCTTGGAGAGCAGTGCCTTGGCTCTGGATGGACAGCTTCGAGTGAAGACGCTACAGTTGGCTCCTCACTACGAGGTACGCAAATAAATCCTAATGCGACGTATTCATTTGCGAGCTCGAGCTGCTCACGCGCGATCGATCTGCGTACCGGTGATTCCACTGCCTTTCATTGAGCCCGTGCTGTATTACTGTCACGGAGATTCGCTGGCTGCTCATGCTGGGTTGACTAAGACAATCGACAGAGTACGCAAGCACGCGTACTGGCAAGGCTGGAAGCGAGATACTACCGAATATGTACGAGAGTGTACCACGTGTGGAAGTGGCAAGGGATACCGACGGTGGCGTAACGGTCTGATGCAGCGGCTGCATGTGCAGCAACTATCTGGCCCTTTCTCACTAATGGTGGTGGACGCTGTGGGTCCGTTGGTCACGACTCCGCGAGGGAACAAGTTCATTCTCGTCTTTGCCGATAACTTTACTCGCTGGGTCGAAGCCTTTCCTGTGGGCCGCTCTGGATACTCTCACTTTCGTAAAAGTGATGATAGACGAGGTTATCTCTCGTCACGGTGCTCCTGAGAGACTGCTCAGTGATCGTGGGTCGAACTTTATCTCGAACTTGGCTAAGTCTTTCTACGAGACTCGCAGCAGCAGACCGGCCCAACGATCTACAACACCGTGTTCACCGACTATTCGACGACTCTGACGATGACCAGCGAGACCCAAAGCATCATGGATGCTTTAGAACCATCCACGTTTCGCCTGTATGCTTCGATGATGAGTCATCGCATACTTTTTTCTTCGTTTTTCCTTGATTGTTACCTTACCAACTAGTATGTTAATAATAGAATTAAAGTAGTTTATCCGAACGCAGGAGTGCTACTTTTAAGAACTATTGAAACTGTGATGACGCGATCATGGATTAGTCAGCGATACGCTTTATTATGGCCAATTAAATCGATCTTTTGTGCACTTGGCTGACGCAATCTCACAGTACCACATACCCCATTAATCATTGCTCAAAAATTCAACAACCTTCACTCTCAATCTTCCGTGTTGGAGATATTAATACCTGTTTGCCAATTGAAGCGCATTCTTGTGCAAGTTGGAAAGTTACATTTGCAGTTCGGTTTAGGCGACTTAACTGAGTTGGCCAAACCGAAACAGCTCAGGGATGGTTAACTGCTGTCCTCGGGTTTCATGGTATTGCCTTCGTGGTCAAGCTTCAAGCTCAGCGCTTGCGAATCGCCGTAGTCCACCGGCGGTACGCGGACCACGTATCTGATTGCGATCTCACTGAGATCATCTCAGACTACTTTCAGATCACTGGTCTGAAGTTAGCGTGGAGATGAGATGAGTTGGTGAATAGCGTGTGATGAATACTTTTGAGCGCTGTTTCGGGTGGAGCGCTATCTAAGGATGCCGTATCCATACATATCCGTGCATGGTGCATCCGTGGGGATGCAATGGGAACGTAAAGAGTGCTTGACGTATTCAAGTGCATGTATTAATATGTGTATCTCCTATCTATCGCAGTTCGCACCGATGCTGTAAGTAGGCTGAGTGACGTCGCCACCTACCGCCATGGCCCACACATGGGCTGCAGCAAGCAATTGTTGTCCCAGCGGTGTTTGAAGTATGCATTGAGTGCGCGGCCGTCGTCGCAAATCCGCAGCAGTTCGCTTACACGCTCGTCCGAGAGCTCGCCCATGAGATCATGTTCCTGACGCGGATCACGCTGTGTGTGGTAGGCTCGTACCGCGTCCGATCCGTCGGCGAAGAAGTGGAGGCGGATGTTACCCACTATTGCCGCGAGGTTCGTAGCTGGGTTGTTGCTGTAGACCACCCGTTTACCGACACCCTTGGGCGGTTTACGCTTCAGTGAACGGCCGATCCCGGTCTGCAGCAGACCCCCCACAGGCAGCCCCACAATGTCCGCCAGTGTATTCAAAATGTCCGACTGCGAGGTTGCGTCGTCAATCACCACCGGAGTCTGTATCCGGCCCTCGGCGATAATCGCTCCTGCGACTCGAGAAGTGGCGATCTGGTCCTGTTCAGGTGTTGCACTGCCACGCTCTGGGGCCTGGCCGTGGTCTCCAACAACCACTACGATGGTATCCTTCAGTACATTATCCTTCTCCAACTGCTCCATGAATCGACCGAACACCATGTCTGAGAAGTAGCGCATCTGTACGTAGTCGCGGATGAGCTCCTCGTGCTCGTGGTCTTTGTACAGCGGGGCAAATTCCTCCATCTCAGCTCGATGCTCAGTCACATAACGAAAGAACCAATCAGGACGCTCGTGGAACGGCACGTGGCTTGAAATCGTGTAATGCGTTGCAAACCACGGGCTCGTCGACGCTGTGGTAACCGGGAGAGGCTTCTCCGTCACATTGGTTGGTGTTTTCCTCTTGGCAGCTGCGGCGTCGCGCTCCGCTTGCTGCTTGGCTACGTTCTGAGCAAATTGCCGGGTTCGGATAATATACGAAAGTGCCGTGTACGACAGATCGTCGTGAATGCCCCAGTAAGTGAGCATGTGATTGCCCTCGGACCAGTTATCAAACGTGAGGTCGTTCTCCAAAATGTCCACGAGCCCCCAACGGTCTAGTACGGAATCGAAGCCGTGCGCAGGCAGAAATGTGTCCCAATAGTCATAGTCTGTGCGTGTGCCAGTGGTGAAGATGGTGTCGTAGCCCTTAGCCTTGAAGAGCTGTGGCAATCCCGTGAGGTTCGTGTCTAGACGACCCGAGGTTGTGCCCGTTTCCGTCACACTGTCGTACGGCATTTGGCCGAAAAGGAGGGTCTCAATCGAGCGACTGGTCCGCCAGGTGGACCACAAGTTTCGCAGCGCCACGCCTCGAGAAGCCCACCGGTCGAAGTTGGGCGTCAGCGTCACATTTGGCGGTAGTAAGGACGCCGTAGCAGCCTCCACCTCTTTCTCAAGAGCACTGTCCAGCAGAAATCGCGAGTCTTGCATCCGGAATGACTCCATCACTAGCAGCAGCACATTGGGCCGCTCGTCACGTCCAACCTTGATGTCAAATGCCAGCGGACCATCGAAAGCCAGTGTACGGCGGTACAACGAGTTCTCGTCGAATATCTGGGAAAGCTCGGTTTCTTGCTCGATGAATTCGCTCATTGGTCTGCTGCTAATGGTGTTAGAAGTCCCCTCCGCAACAAATTGCACGCCAGCACCCAGTCTAAGAGGCTCGCTTAGCACTGGGTTTAGTGCGATTAAACCCACCACAGTCGGTAAAGTCGTTGCCAACGCGTTCGTGGCAAAGAAGAAAGCTACGACAAGCAGGAAGAGCACACTTGGTGGAGTTAAGCGAAACGATACGTCTCGTAAGCATGAACAAGCATCATCGTCGTCGTCGCTTTCGTCCGAATCTTCCGAGTCCTCGGACGAGTCATCGTCATCGTCCTTGCCGTTACGTAAACGCTCGTAGTCCCTTGCCGCAGCGCCGACAGCGACACACTGCTGGTACAACCGACTGCGATGCACAAACCGCAGTACGTCCCAGTCCATCAGATTGATCCAGCAAGCTCCAAGCAATCCGACAAAAATGGCCAGCCCCACCGTGAACAACAAGGTCCAGAAGAGCACCCACCACTCTGCAGCATCAATCTCCAGCTCGCCCGCAGCATCTCGCTCGCGGAAGTACATGGCGATAAAGTCGGCTGAAAACCGCATCTTGCGTGCACGCAGGAACACCGAGTCCAAAAACAGTCCCCCAGTCGCTAGTAGAAACACCACGGTATACACCGTCAAGCGTCCGAACTGTTCCGTGAGCACCACAGCTTCCGCCCACACTGGAGCTTCTGCCTCGTCGTCGTAGCTCTGCAATCCTTGCTCCACGTCAGCCTTCTCAGCAGCTTTTCGCTGCTCTCTCCGTCGGCGCGCAAGTTTGTACCGCTCCGCCGGGGACTTGAGTGTGAGGTAGTCGAATATCCAGAGCACCATGAGCATGACGACGCAGACGCAGAGGTCCTCCATGGCGCCAAGCAGCAGTCCGAGCAGCGCCACCCACCACGTCTGTTGCCAGGCATTGGCCCACTTGTCTAGCACCACGGGCAGTGTCCACACCCGCGTGACGACGCCGTATCCCAGCAAGGCCGCGACCAGCAGCGCCCAGTCCGTCCAGCGGTGCACGCGTAGATATACGGTAGCCTGCAGCCAGCGACTGAGATGCGAGCGCAGCATCTTTCAGGCGGTCGCTTGTTGTGGTGTGAAGGGCGCACTCAATGCAGAGGGAATCGTTGGACTGTCCAGAGCTGGAGGAGCCTCAGCATGGAGGGCAGAGCCTGAAGGAGTGATAGCATTGCAAAGATGGCGGAGGGATAAAGAAACAGCGAGTGGCTCGATATGTGACGTACATTAGTATTTTTTAGTAGAGGTAAACTACATGATTATTTTTATAGAGGCTATCATTTCATGAGATGCATCTGCCTTAATAGAGAGAGGAATTACTACTGAGAATACCTGCTCTCAGTCTTAAAAAATCTGTGAAGCACTTGTGCTGGCTGTATCTCTTCATGGCATTGCGTTTGCAGAGCGTCAGTTCGTCGTACTAGTACCCTCGATCTGCTCAATAGCAGCAGCAACACGAACGACAGCGTTTTACCTCAGAGGCAGGCATGCCACTGGAATCGCGAAGTGCCGAAGTTTTCGAGTTCAGGTTGGCCGAACTACAGTAGGAAGACGCGATCACTCGTCTAAAACGACAACGCACACCCCAAGGTAGCCCCTCTCGTAGCGAGAGTCTCGCTGTCGCGGATATGCTTAGCCTCAGGCTAATTGCTTGTGACGAGTAAAAAAAAAGGTAGGGAGCACTCCACGCTCGGAAACGTCAGCAATATGATCTACGCCAAACGAATGTCTCCAAACGACCAACGAAAATCTCGTCGGGAGATTACAATATCCCAAGCGTTGCAATCGGGTGGTGGTGGGCGAATCTACGCGGCGATGCGGTTCAGTCGAGGTAATGCTTGCTACAGTACCGACAAAACACCAACCGCTCTACGTACGCTTTTGCTTGTACGTTGCATGTGACTCACCCGTTTCTTACGTTGGCCAAGCTCATCGCGCGTCGCTTCGCGGGAGGAACGTCGCGCATGGTTGGCGGTGAGCATCGAATCGCAGAGTTGCGAGACACTGCTGCGATAAACTTTTTAAAAAAGTACTTAAAAAAACGACAATTACTCCCAAACGGCTAAGCGTTTCCTGCGTAAAATTGGTCATCTACAGCTGGCCCGCGTGCTTTGGTGACTCACCCTGGCAGGGCAGCTACATGTATATATAACGGATGCGCCTATTATTAATAGTAGTACCTGGGCTCTATTAAATAGTGCGGGACCAAATGCAACGTTATGCCACATTTTTCGGGAAGACGAACTCAAATTTTAGGAAAGAAAACTATGGTCTCTGCCTGGGACGCCGCGAACGAGATCGCTGCACTTCAAAGCACTGGACGCTCTCTGGAGCCACTGAATTCAAGCCAGCGGGCGTCCTTCTTGCAAGTGGTCCCACTGGCAACTTTGTGAGCAGCTATCATACTTCCTGGACTCGCTCGTTTGGTGCTTCGTTGTGGTGTGCCTCTTCGACTCGAAGTTCGTGTATTAGAGTACGTGAGGGGCAGCAGTTGAGGCTGGATCTTCCAGTGCAAGCCCCAGCCCCTCCCCAACTGCTTCAGCCTGAACACGAACATAGCGCACGGGCGCCCGCTTCAGCTGTTCAGCTCCATGTGGTGTGAGAAATCGACCTCTGCCACGCAGTGATTAATCCGAACCAGCGGTCCATATCCGGTATTAATACATGTAGAGTCACCGCTCCGAACGCTGTTGGTGGGGTTTGCTCCGAGAGGCGTGGCACCACCAGCCAGCTACCAGTACGCGGCTCGGAGCGAATATATCGACCACCACGACAGCAACCACCCTCAAGTTGGCAGTCTCAACCTCGACTGTAGCCATGTGTGCGCAGACTCTGTACGGAAATAATGGATACGCTCGGTGTCTTGATTCCCGCAGCCGCATGATGCAGTCTGCTGCCCCGTGCTATGCTCGTTTGTTCGAGAATGTTCCGACATTTGAAACCACGGCCATCATGGCCTCGGCACACTCGGTGTCTGCAAAGCTATTTAATAGGCTTTCCCGACACTCGCTCATGCAGCTGTGGGCTCGGCGGTGGCGATCTTCGAGCGGTATTTGTATAATATGTCTTCAATCCGAGGGACAGCTGACTCAACCACGGCCCTGATTCATGTGGGTAGGTGACCGTGTGTCTCCCCGCCGCAGCAGCCAACTTCAAGTTGCCATCGCCCTGGCGATGGGATCGGAGAAGACAGGGCCTGCATATTTTGTTCATTTCCCCGCATGCTCGAGGTGTGTTGCCGACGACCGGCGCGCCGCGTTTTCATGGCGGTTCTTCTTGTCGTTCGTTATTGCTGCTCTGCCACCTGGCCGCTCAGATGGCTTCCTTTGTGTGCACCACCCAAACCCCGCGAATTCAGATATGGCTTGCGTGATGCGCACCGATCCTATTCCTTGAAGTGGACTTCGGAGTGCGAATCGCACCGCGTTTTGGCATGTTTGCGGTGTCCAACAGGTCGTATTATGGCAATTATTCGCTCCCTATTTTGCGAATTCCTCGTCAGGGGTAGAGACAAGCACGCACATCTTCCAGCTCGCTACAAAAACCAAGTCAAACCATGTTGGGGGCAGACGGGGCCGACCAGTCCATCGGTTTGTGCGGGGGCGAGATTTTTTCTCTGGAGAGGAGAGAGCGCCGACAGGAGGGCGGCCTAGGGGAAGACGGACAGCCTACCCGCAGAGCTTTGCAATCCCCAGCGCCATAGCTACTTTTGCGGGGAGGACGACGAGAGCGCAGCCCGGCATAGAGACGAGAGAGAGCGGCCGGCCTGTCAATCCATACACAAGCCGCCACCTCCTTCCTTCCCCCTTCTGTGCCACGTTTGTCCGTCGCCATGGAAGACCAACAGACCAAGGTGCGCCACTGCCTCCCTCTCGCTTTAGACACAAAAGCACGCTTCCCTGTCGCTTTAGGCTATTGCCAACACCATACTGCCTACTCACTCGTTGTCTCCATCATAGATCTATGTGCCCGACCCGGAGGTGAGCTGGGTGGAGGCCACGATCACCAAGGGCCATGTCGTCAGCGAGACCACCGTCGAGGTGATGATCGAGGGCGACTCGACCGAGGAGAACGCTGCCAAGCAACCCGAGGCCGGTTCTATCCGCAAAATTGACGTACGTCCGCGCCTATCCATCAATTCACCACTTTGTGAACCCATCTCACATTTAATTGCGATCTTTTCCTTTCTTATGCCGAGTACAGAAGTCCACGATGCTGCTGCAGAACGCGCTCGCGTCCGAGGACGGCTGCGCCGACATGGTGAGCCTCAACTACCTGCACGAGCCGGCCATCCTGTTCAACCTCAAGCATCGATTCCTGCGACAGATCCCTTACACATACACTGGCGCCATTTGCATCGCCGTCAACCCAGTACGTGGCTAAGGTGTCCCACTCTTTTTTGTCCCTCAACCTGATATTTCTAACTATATTTTATTTTACTTTAATCTTTAGTATTCATGGCTCGATATCTACACCAAGGAGCTCCAGGAGCAATATATGGAGCGTGACCGCAGTGAACTGCCGCCCCACGTGTACGCCACGAGTGCCGGGGCCTTCCAGCACATGCGAGTCTTCGGAGAGGACCAGAGTATCCTGGTTAGTGGTGAATCCGGAGCCGGTAAGACGGAGACGACCAAGATTTTGATGTCCCACTTGGCGTCGGCCGGCAGCCAGTCCACGACGGACGCTCAGGCCAAGGAGGCCAACATCATTGAGCGTGTGCTGGACGCCAACCCATTGATGGAATCCTTCGGTAACGCCAAGACGTCGCGTAACGACAACTCGAGTCGATTCGGTAAATTCTCCGAGCTGCAGTTCGATGCACTTGGCCAGCTGATTGGTGCTCGCTCCCGCACGTATCTGCTGGAGAAGTCGCGTGTGTCGCTGCAAGGCCTGGGCGAGCGTAACTACCACATTTTCTACCAGTTGCTGGCAGCTCCTGCAGATGTGACGACGGAGGTGAAGGTCACGGGCATGGAAGCCAAGGATTTCCCGTTTATCAAGCCGCATGATGAAGACGTGGCCAATGGTATCGATGTTAGCGCTGGTCTGAAGGACGCCGAGCGGTTCCAGCAGACAGTGTCGTGTCTGGAGACTATGGGGGTGTCCAAGGAGGACCAGATAAGTATTTTCAAGGTCGTGGCGGCTATTCTGCATCTGTCGCGACTGCAATTCGAGCCTACACCTGGCAACGATGACGCGTCGCAGCTTACGGGCACGCCGGAGAACCAGAAAGCGAGTGAACTCGTGTCTCAGCTGCTGGAATTCGACGACAACCAGCTGCACTCAGCGCTATGCACTCGTGAGATGACTGCGGTGATGGAGACGTACGAGGTGCCGCTGAACGTCTCGCAAGCCGAGGGAGCTCGTACAGCTCTGGGCGTCGCGCTGTACTCGCACATGTTCTCGTGGCTGATTCACCGCGTGAACATGTCGACGAGCGCCGCACACGCGGATGTGGCTCACAAGATTTGCATTTTGGATATTTTCGGCTTTGAAATCTTTGAGAAGAACTCGTTCGAGCAGCTGTGCATCAACTACGCCAACGAAAAGCTGCAGCAGAAGTTCACTCAGGATGTTTTCAAGTCCATCCAGCAGGAATACGAGGACGAGGGCATCCCCTGGACGCGCATCGAGTTCGCTGATAACGTCAACGTGTTGTCGCTGCTTGAAGGTCGTTTCGGTGTCTTGTCGCTGCTGAACGAAGAGTGCATGCGCCCCAAGGGCAGCGACGCTGCGTTCGCCAACAAACTGAAGGCGCACTACAGCGACAACGACCGCTTCGAGTGTCCGCGTTTCGCTCGTGACGCCTTCGTGATCAAACACTACGCCGGTCCAGTGCAGTACGACACGACGGGCTTCTTGATTAAGAACACAGATGCGCTTCAGAATGATCTGATCCTTCTGATTAAGAAGTCGAAGGCGCCGTTCCTCAAGAAGCTCTTCCCGGATGAGCACGTGGGTGACGCGATGACGGGTATCCCCGGCACGAACGCTGCTGCTAGCTCTGCGCGTGGCCGTCCTGGTCTCAAGCGCAAGAACTCGATTGTTGCCGACACTGTGGGCACGCAGTTCAAGAGCCAGCTGAACGGACTCATGGAGGACATTCGCCGCACCAACGTGCACTACATTCGCTGCATCAAGCCCAACGGCAAGAAAAGTCCGCTGATCTTCAACAAACTGCGTGTGACGGAGCAGCTCCAGTGCGCCGGTGTGGTGGAGGCTGTGCGCATCAGTCGCATGGCGTACCCCAACCGTGTGGTGCAGTCGATGTTCCTCGAGCGTTTCCGTGGCGTAGCTTCCACGACTACTGTGGATGGCAAACCTTCAGCGCTTGCTGTTCTTACTGCCACCGCGGATGAGAACCCGAGCGACGATGAGAAGACTGCTGCTGCTGTTCGTGAGTTGCTGCTGAACCTGATGCCGGGCAAGGACAGCGAGTACCAGATCGGTAAGACGCGTGTGTTTTTCCGCCAAGGAGCCCTCGAAGCGCTCGAGGAGCTGCGTACGCGTAAGTTCAATGCTGCGGCTGTGGTTCTGCAGCGTTACGCCAAGAAGTGGATGGCCATGGCCATGTTCCAGAAGGTCAAGGAGGCCGCCATCGTGGCGCAGAAGGTGTACCGTGGTCACCGCGCTGTGGTGCAGTACAAGACGCAGCGCAAGGCTGCCATCAGTGTGCAGAAGTATGTGCGTCGTCACCGCGCGCAGCAACTGCTGGTGCGTATGCGTGAACAGTACCGTGCCACTCAGATCCAGAACGTCTGCAAGATGTTCGTTGCCCGGCGCAAGTATCTGGTCAAGGTGAAGGCGATCCGTACGATGCAGAGCGTCGTGCGCATGCATTTGGCCGTCAAGGCGTTCTCGGTTCTACAGAAGCAGGCAAAGGAAGACGCCAAGCTGGAGAACCAGATTCAGCTGCTGAAGAAGCGTCTGCAGCAGGAGCGTGAGGCGCGTATTGAACTCGAGCAACAGGCGCAGCACGGCAGCCGTGCTTCGGTTCACATGCGCAGCGAGGAGGCACTGGAGGATGCTGACCTGGTGATTGACCAGCTGCGTCGCGAGAATGCTGCTCTTAAAGAGGCCAACACGAATCTGAAGGCGTTCGGCGTGCAGCTCCGCAAGGAGAAGGAGGTGATGGAGCGTGGTGCGTACGTGAACGGTGCATCCTTCGCGGCTGCCAACCAGCGTGCCATGAAGCTGCAGGATGAGAACGAGGCGCTGAAGAGCGAGCTTGCTCGTTACAAGACTGGCCACCGCAATCTGAAGGCACAGCACGCTGGTGTGATGGAGAAGATCACGCTGATGCAGAGCTCGTTGAGCGAGGCGTTGAACGAGCGTCAGGCTCTCCGTCACACGGTGGACCACTTGAAGCAGCACACGGAGCATCTGCAGGGTGAGAACATGGCGCTTGCCAAGGCTAACGCTCGTCTTCGTCTGATTCTGCGTCAAGACCCGGAGCTGAGCCGTAAGCACCGCGAAGAGGTGCCTCGCCTGACGAAGCTGGCGCTGTCATCAAAGCAGCCGCAGCCTAAGGCGACGGCCAACAAGACGATCGCTGCTCCATCCAAGGCCATCGAACTCTCGGAGCCGAGCGTGGGCATGCGTGTGTCGCTGTCGACGCTGCAGCCGCCTGCTCCTCCCATGGAGAGCAGCCTCTCCTCGTCCCAGCCGATGACGACGCCGATCAAGCGCGCCAACTCGCTGTCCACGAAGAAGCAGGAGAGCTCCAAGTCGTCGCGTGTCGTCAACATCCGTGAGATCTCGAATGCTGGTCCTGAAGAGGAACCGGCCGTCGTTGCCTCTCCTACCGCCGAGGTGGTAGGCGAGCGCCTGTCGTTCGCAGAGGTGATCAAGGGCCGCGATCGTCGTTCTTCGTCCATGTCCAGCACGGGTTCGTCTTCTGGAACCCCTGTTCCCAGTGCTCCCGCGAAGAGCTCGGTTATCCGTCAGCCTACGGGCGAGGACGGTCCTCTCGAGTCTCCTGCGAAGGTTATGGGCATCGTCATGGAGGGCGAGCCCGACGATAACAGTGACCGCGTGAGTTTCAGTGTGACGCTCGGCGTGGACTTGCTGGAGGATGCAAAGCAGCAGCAACAGCGCCAGTCGCTTACTGGTCCCGCTCCTGCTGCTAAACAGTCAAACACAAACGGCACGGCCAAGGCCAAGGGCCGCTCACGTCGCAGCTCGTACGACCGCTCCGAGTCGTTCAGCAACGGCGAGAACAGACGCAACTCGACCCTGCGTCAATCATTCACGGGCAGCGTTGAAGGCGGCCACACTCGTCGTAGCTCGTACGACCGCAGCGAGTCTTATGGTGGCGATGGCGTGAGGAATTCCTCGCTTCGGCAGTCGCTCACGGGCGGCAACCACCACAACGGCGGCAACCGTGGACGCTCTCGTCGGGGCTCGTACGACCGCAACAGCAGCTACAAGAGTCGCCAAACTAGCGACACGATGAGCAACGCGAGCAACAGCAGCGGGGGCGGCGGCAAGCGCATTGAGCTCTAAGCCACAACACGACGGACAGGTCAGCCGAGCTGAGCTGACGTACATACTGGAAAACGACGGCGGAGGGCGAAGCAAGGTGTATAGTGCGTGGTGTATACGTTGATAGGATTGGGGACCCACAACGCGGCCGCTTCCGAATAGGAAAAAAAAATAGTTAGCAACATGAACAAAGGGAACATCATAAAACAGCAAAATACAAACGATTCATCAAACAGTTTATCTACACACCGTACAGTACTCGTCGTCGACTCCGTTTACGACCACGTCGAGGCCATGGAAGTTTATCCAGCTTCGTATAAACAGTTGCAAAACTGACCACCAGTATGTATCCATATGGATAGGTGAGTAAAACTAAACGTAAATCCTTTCCGAATAAAAATATAGGCATTAGTCTAGCTTAGATTCGGAGTTGAAAGATGTGCGACTACACGTATAATACAGTACAATACAATATCTCTCCGATTTATCTCCGACGTGGCTTATCAACTGCAGTGAACATGTATCCAGAGCTGCGTGTATTAATACCTCGATGCGCAATGGTGACCAGTGTCTTTTGATGATAAACAATGGTTTCCCATATAATGCAGAGATCTTATCTGAGATTTAATCACTCTACGCGGTGGCGACTGCGATGGATGAGGGCAGTGTTTTGTAAGCTGGACTCGCTGCAGAAAACGTAATGCCAGCCTGCTGGTAACAACACGATTGGCTGCTCTCCACTTGTCCCGTACCGCTGACCCTGGAGAGCTTCATCCTCTTGGTCTGGCTGGTAGATGTAGTATAGCACTATTTGAACGGCACCCAGCAATATTCCAGCGGCGTTCAGCCCTGCAATAAAGTAATCACTTTCAAGCAATCCCGTCGCCACTCAAAGCACTGAGGACACGAAGATCATTAGACTGTGTTGACTGGGATGGAGATGGCCGACTTGGTCTTTATAACGCGCTTTAGGGTGCCCAACGGAGATGCGAACACGCCAACACTGAAGACGAGGCCGAAGTATCCAAGCGACGTGCTTGCTTCAGCGTCCGTTTACCCGTCACCACGAGTACGAAGTACAGGGTAACGGCACAGTACAGCGCTAGCGCCTACGCATACGCCTTGAGCAATTCCTTGCGCTTATGCTTTGGAGTCCAGCGAAATTAGACACTGTTGAACACGATTGAGGCAAGCTGCCCGAAGCCCTGCGTGGCTCCAACTGGGAAGATACTACCCTCAAGATAACCGTACAGCATCCTGATCATAAAAAAACACAGTCGATGTGAGCTCTAGGCTGCAAGCAGGGCTGAGAGATGAACGTACCAAAGGTGGGTGTTCGGTAGCGTGCAGACAAGTGGAAGCGCAGGCATTTCTCCGATACTCTTCCGGCGGCGGATGTTGTACATGTCCGGACCAAGACTGTGACTTAACATGACCTGCTCGATGGTGGTCACCACCTGCAGTGCAGTCATCCAGCCGGTCATGGTCGAGGGTGTGAGAGAAAAGTGAGAACTTGGCGAGGATAAAGGGAAACACACTTTTTGTTATGTACATTCGAAGCATGCTGGCGGTGCAGGCAGCAAGAGGAGAATTGTGAATGCTATGAGGAGTTTTCAACACTCAAACCGTACACAACATACGAAACCCAAACAGACCGGATAGGATGAACTGGAACCACGTCTTTTTTTGCAAATCAAGGTGGAGTCGAAGTTCGAGCGCTCAACTGGAGCAGATAAATCCGTTGCGTTAGGCACATCCGCTAGTAAAAACGTTCACGTAGTCAATAGTGAAAGCGTGATTGCACGGTATCATTGTTCATATCTTAACTCTTTAGATATTACATGCATTCACTAGACTCTTCAATGATCTTTAGCATGCCTACTCGTCGTCGTCGAATGCGCCGATGCTCAGCAAAGTGTTCACCTCCTCGACTTGAGACTCGACGTCTTCCGGGTGCCAGCGAATATAGGCCTTCCAGTACATTTCAGGTTCCACGCTTGCCAATGCCTTGCTGAATCTCCGACGCCAGATACACGTTGCCATTGCCGGTCGTAGAATACCTCTGACTGCATTAACAGTCTGGTCAACGAATTTGGCACGCCGTGCTATCCATGCAGCGTTCAATTGGGTTGAAAGAACCTTGCGAAGGCGGAAGTTCCACACGTAAACGACGAATACCGGGTGCACCAGAGGGCGCATTGCCACCACGCGCTTGTGTAGCCACTTTTCTCGCATTCTCACCATTACCACGGACAGCCGAGATTGAAACGCGAGCCAGTCGTTCGTCCTAGAAATGTCGAAAATATCGATAGGCAACATGCCCTTCTTTCGGTCTCGGCGGAGATTCCTCTCCTGCGACCAGTTCATGTTGAATCCACAGACACAGTTCACTGCGTCACAGCCTTCAACCTTTAGTAGCAGTGCACGGCATGTACGGCAGCGCACCAAGTCGTTGTCCTCGTCGAATTCTTCTGCGCAGGACTCGTGATGCCCGCGGCGCTTGCAGTTGAAGCAGAAGTCGTGTCCGCAGCAGTTGGTCTTGGTATTTGGTCGGTAATGCATCAGCGACAGCAGCAGCGAGGCGCGTCGCTCGGGGTCCTGAATACGGGTCAACGTCAACTCGCTCATGAGGATCGCGGCTTTTTCCTCTCCGAAGGTGCCAAAAGCAAAGTCCAGAACTGCACGAGGTTCTAGTTTGTGGCGACAGAATTGCTTGCACAGAGTCTTGAACTTCTCGACCTGCGACGGCAGCAACACGATTGGGCTCGAAGGTGTGCGAGCAGGATCAAACACTGTAAGATGTGTGTAGTCTGTTTTGTGGCAGCACGGTGGCGTCACCACACACGCCTGACGACACAGCTCCGCGTACTTGGTTGTCAACGTAGACTTGGTCTCAGTCGGGACGCAACCTTCCCAGCGGCTCGCATGCATTGCACCCAGGCAGATTGGGCAGCGGATTCGAGGTAGCACACCAGGGTAGAATTGCTGCAGCGTCACCTCGACGTGACGACCCATGCATCGTGTGCAGATGTTGGCATTGCAGCTCTTCCCACAAACGTTTGAGATCAATTCGGCTTCCTCGATGGTGTCCAGGCAGATTGGGCAGGTTGATGTCGCCATGGTGGGGAGAATTTTGCGCGCTACTCGGAAGATTGGAAACTGAGCCACAGCGCGGAAACTGTTGCGCTTTTGGAAGGATTTCCACAAGCTAGCCACAAGAAAAACTGCTGATCGCAAGGTTGGGTTGAGCTCGAAGCGACATGGTTACTGAATTCGCGACCATCACTCACAATATCGTGTAGAATTAATGACTTGTCCTTATGCTAGGATAGGCAAAAAGAGAGGTATCACGGACGCGGATAACCCGTTAACAGGATCAGTAACTTCAGTCTTCGCAGCACTGCTTCACCGTCCAATTGAAACTCGTGTGAACGTTGGTACAGAAGCTAATACCGGTACTGCAGTGTTGTCATTGCGGAGACACTTGTGTACACTGGAGCTAGAGTACTTGAGATATTTTTACTGCGGGCCTAAAAAAGTGAGTCTCCGATTGAAAATGCTTTTCAGATGGAGCCCTCTTTGGGATCACCGACGTTCAATCACTGATGATTCTATAGTCGCATTTATCCAGGGGACATTTTAATAGGAAAGTCCTTATATTGGGTTTCCTTTTAGTAGCTGCCTCCTTCTTAACGATATCCTTGGTGTTATTCTGTCTATATTCACTATGATAGTGTTCTCTACTGCGTACTCGCTCGTGTGAGGAACCAAGGCTCCGTGGGGGCACTCCCAGGAAGGGCAAGTCAGAGGTTAAAACACCTCTATGTCGTGGGTGGCTAGCGGGCCCTAGACATTGGACGTAGGGGCGGCAGCCGGCAACACCCGGGTGTCGCTAAGACTACGACTTGACATCGCAAGCCCGGACGGACATACACGCTCTTCATGTCCATCTTGGAGCTGCACCATGGACGAAGAGAAATCTTATGTTCTCCTTTTGAATGCTCGCTGACAACGTTCCGCGTGGACTTTGGTGGACGAATGCAGCAGTGGGCATCACACAGTCAATTCACTTCGTTTCGACTGTCTCTTCTCGGTGTGATCCAGCTCGATTGGCTGGGGTCGTGTGCGGCTCGCTGATGAGCGCACATCTGGTTATCCCTGCCTCCACTCCAGCAACGCTACATACCGGTTCGATGGCATTTGCTACGCACAAGTTTGCAAGGGGAAATGGTCGCTAAAATAGCAGTGCACCTTTAAACGCTTTAACGTGTTCTACAACGTCCATTTCAGCAGTGCTAATCGAGGCAGCGGGTCTATCATATTATATTCTAACGATCGCGCACCAGAAGTTGTGTCTTTCAGTAAGCGTCCTTTTTTCGACTACCGGTAAAGTGGGTAGTCCGTCCACTTCTGATTGGCGCAGTGCACGCACGACTTCGGTAAGGACATGTATCCAGCGGACACTCACCGTCGTCCTGCAGGCGAACGCCTGTCGTCCAGTCCTAATGACTGCGACTGAAGCAGCTTGCCTCGTCTTGCATTGGCATCTCTAGTCATTTCCCAATTCGTCAGCAACGATGAATATCCCTGACGTGCAGCGTTTGTCGAATACGAGTTTGCCGACCAAAGCCGACGACTACTATGAACTGAAGACCCCCGACCTCAGAGAACTCGAAGATGGTGCCATTCGACCAGGAGGCCCGCCCAACATTTACAGCTGGAGCAACATCGGTCTGATGGCGCAGTATGCTGCCGTCGGCGTCGTCTACGGCACCATGTACAGCGTCATCTACCCCTTCTTAACCAACTACCTTCGCATGTCCGGCAATGAGACCACGTCCGCCAGTGTCTTGATCACTCTGCCCTACACTCTCAAGGTTTTCATCGGTATCGTGACAGATTGTTACCCGATTTTTGGCTTCCGGCGTCGACCGTACATGCTCCTCGGCTGGGTCGTGTGCTTCGTCTCGCTAGTCGTAATGACCGCCATGCCCATCGGTGATCCATACTACCCGGACTCAAGCTGGGCATCCTTGACGACTCTTTCAGCTGAGCAAACGGCGCAGCTCAACACGGACGCGCAGCACTCGGGTATCAAGTACATTTTCCTCATGATCATCGCCAACTTGGGCAGTGTTGTGGCTTTCACGGCTTCGGACGGCATCCTCGTGGAACTCGCTCAGCGCGAGCCTTTGAAGACCCGTGGCGCGTTGCAGGCCGTAGTGTACGCAGTACAGTACTCGTTCCAGATCATATCGCAAGCAATGGTTGGCTTCGGACTCAACGGCGCCGACTACGGCGGCACGTTTTCCGGCTCCATGGGCGTCAACGCCGTCATGGGCGTCTGTGCTGCCTTCTCGCTGATGGTGATGCCCTTTTCGTGGTTCTGCGTCACGGAGGAGAAGACCCACCGACGCTCGGCGCGGAAGTATCTCTACGCGTTGTACGAACTGATCCAGCAGCGTGTGGTCTACCAAATCGTCATCTTTCGTTTCTGCCGCAATGTGTTCTCGTACGTGTCCGTGACGGCGTCATTTCTCATCCAAAGTTACTGGTTGATGGTGACCCCCGTGAACAGTAGCGTGGCTTCTATCATCGGCTTGATAGTGTCGGCTGGCTCGCTGTATCTGACCAAGCAGTTCGGACTGAATTGGAACTGGCGATACATGATCGCCATCTCTCAGATCTCCGTGATCATCATCGATGCTTTCCCCACCTTCTTCACCATTTGGGACGTCTACCGCAGCCAATGGTTCTGGCTTGGTGTCCCACTCGTTGAGAATTTCCCGAATGCGATAGGAACGATCGTCGCGACGTTCGCAGTGCTGGAGATCATCGAAGAGGGCAACGAAGCCACAGTGTATGGTCTTATCACTGCCGTCTCCACGCTGGCATCTCCGTTCGCCAGCGTTATCACCAAGAGCATTGACGGCCACTTCGACGTTGAGACAGAGTATATTCGACTGGACAACTCGTACGTCCGTTCGCAGGTGACGTACACGTATCTGATCGCCTACGCTTTCAAGCTATTCTCGCTTGTGTTCCTAGTGCTGCTACCCAAGCAGAAGATTGAGACGCAGGAGCTCAAGCGAACTGGCGGCAAGAACAAGTGGATCGGCATCGGTACAATCATTGTCATTGCGTTTTCATTGGTATGGTCTGTTATGACCAACCTCATGACGATGTTTGACAGCACGTCCTGCCTCCGCATTGCAGGCGGAACCGGATGCTAGATTTAATACGTACTTTGCGACCTTTTACGTAATTGCTGGTGGGTTGCATGCAGATGAAAGGTACATGTAGTGGATAGTTTATCTGTTCGTACCGGCAGTGATGTCGAGTTCTCCCACACAAAATTGCAATTACTACATTGCTTCGAAAACTACTGTAGAAAGGTAGATCAACTGAAGATATTTTTCAGGCTCGCAAGGAGCTGTTCTATTGTATGGTTTTCTTTGATATGGCATGAAAATACACATATGCCTGTAAGGCTTTGTCTTTTTTCAGTGAAGGAATGGTAGAGGTGACAGATTTAGATGTGTTTCTGAGTTTTTCTCCTGGTATGTTTTTCTTGCTTTTGATTGTGTCAGTCTGCTAGTTTCGCTTGGTTACTTGGCATGTTGTGGGTTTAGCTACTCAAAGTTGGCTTGCACTTCTTACTCTGACAAAAGTGCGTTCACAGCTCCACCAATGTTGCCACGAGCCAACTCCAGAGCCAAAATATTCTTCCCGGTGTCGTCGAATCCCATCGACGTGAGCTGCTTCAGCGCCTCACTGTAGTCAACCTTGTCTTCGGAGTCGACGTTCACCACGGCTGCGTCTTCACTCGGCGTGACGCGCATTTCGGTCGTGTCTACGACTTGCATCTCCTCATCGGTGAAGACCTTTGCCTCAGTCGCAGTAGCTTCTTGATCTTCTTCATTCGTTGCATCGCGTCCCCAGTGTCGACGTCCACGTCTACGGCAATCGTGTCGCCGGTAGTGGCGGTGATTTTCTTCATGCTTGTCGTCTTCGTCGCCTTGGTCCGAGAAATCGCATGTGGTGTTCGTGGTGTCCGTGGAAACGTGGGTGTTCCCAATGCTCAAACTCTGCGGGGAAGGGTGGGTAGCCGTGCTCAAAGCCTGGCGGACACATTGGCGGTCCACGCGGGTCCGTGAATTCAAACGGGGGTGGCCCGAAGCGACCGAAGCCAAGCCCATGGGGACCATGGGGACGGCGGCGATCGTCGAATTCAGACGGAGAGACCGGGTCATGGTGGTGGCCCTGGAAGTTAGGACGACAATGTCCAGCGAACGCAGGGCGACCTTCGTGGTGGAATGGGAAGCCGTGTCCGGGGAAACCGTGAGCAGGGAGCCCCGGAGGATTGTGGTGGTCTGGATGGCGTCCGTGGAAGGGAAAGTCAGGAGATCCGTGGCAGTGACCGTGACGGCCGACCTTGCCGCGTCCACGATGGTGGTGTTTTCCGTGGCCATGCTTGCTGTGGTGCCGGCCGAATTTTCCGTGGTGGTCATGACTGTGGTGATGGCGGCCAAACTTCCCGTGGTGGCCGAACTTACCACCGCGACGGCACGTAAACTTGAAAGCGCGCATCACGGTCGGCGCGTCAATCTTTGTGAACGGTCCGTGCGACTCCGTCCAGTTGCCGCTGACTTCGCAACGTTCGCACAGGTCGAAGTTCTCCTTCGTCTGCGACTTGAAGCGGACGCCCACGATGGGACTCATCTCGCATCCGTCACACGTGACGCAGGGGTGAACGAGTTCGGAGATGCGTTTCTGCTTGGGCGCGCGTGACGGGTCCGTGATCTTGATAAATGGCTCGTAGCGGATGTACTTGCCACTGGCCTCGCACTCTTCACACAGGTCGAAGTTGGGCACCTCGAGTGACTTGTAGCGCACACCCACCAGCGGGGCCTTCTCGCAACCATCACAGATGACGCCCAAGTGCAGCGGAACTTCTTCTGTTAGCACTTCGACGTCCACCGTCTCCTGGTCGTCGCTGCAGCATGAACTAGAGCTGCTGCAGCTGGGCGAGTCCGATGCGTCGCCGTCCATCTCGTTGTCGTTGTAGCGCACCAAGCCGGTCATCAGTGACTTGGTCACATTCACCATCACCGGTTTGAGCGAAGGACAGCGTGCCACGACGCGCTGAGCAAACACCAGCAGCTCATTGAAACGTGCCGTGGCTGCGTCCTCGATAGCCTGTGCGTCTTCTTCGTAGATAGCTGCGACCATCGTGTCTGCGAGTTCCTTAAATTCTTCAGTGGTACTGAGCTCCTCAACCACCGAACAGAAGGTTTCGTCTTGCAACACCAGCAGTGTCTCCTTCTTGATTGCCACCAACTCACCCGCGTCTTCGGCTACGTCCATGGCCTGTAGGCTGGTCACCAGAAGGTTCATGGCGCTGGCGGGAGTGGGCTTGGTCTCGGTCTTGGCCGTCAGCTTCGACATGGCCGTAACAAGGCCGCGTAGCTGTGTCTTCCCAGTAGTGACGGCGCGTTGGGCTGTGGCTGGGTCTTGCGGCACGGCCAGCACCTTGAGGCGTTGCAGCTGTTCGTCCTGCATGAACTTGTCGAGTTCCTTTAGGTCGGCGTCGCTGGTGATGGTCACGTGGTCTCCGTCGGAGTCCATGTAACGGAGTGAGAACTCCTTGTCGGGCAGCAGAGAGGCCGCCGTCGCCTGCAACTGGTTCATTGCGATGGTCTGTCCGTCTTCGGTCGTGAGAGGCAGCGTATGCTGCAACTCGGCGTCGGTCGTCTTGATCTCCAGGGTTCGTATCGTCATCTTTGTCGGATCTTCGGTTGCGGTGGTTTGGCTTGTGCGGTCGGAGGTCACTTGAGATCTGACGAGGGTGGGGCGGGGTCGGATGCGTACAAGTATGCTATGCTCTGAAATGGAGTGCAGATTCTGCATTCGTTGGACTGGGATCGCAAGTTGGGGTGCGGAATGATGGTAAGTTGAGGATAACCTGTCCACCAAAGCGTCCACATCATTTTATTTTTGTACTTTAAAATTGGATCGGTTGTGCCGGTCGCAAGCATTCTGCCATTGTGAGCGCTTGCGCCTTCTTGAATTGCATGACAAAAAAAGGTAGTTGCACAGCAGTACAGCACTGTGGAAATCTAACGTTTGCTGTCACACGCCTCAAATCCAGCTTACAACTACGGGTACATGTGCCATTCTAAAATGACCAAAAGACGTATGAATTATGCATTTTAGTGCCAGACATGTATGATCGGGCGATGAGCATATACACACAGGCATTCAGAATTGAGAGTAGATGCAAGAGCAAACGTCAGAAAAGTATTGTCGCTTCGACACAGCACGACACTGCACTGGGATTCGAGTTGTAGAATTAGTACCTGCCATGCTACGTTTGCAAGTCTGGGCTGCGGCTGCTATTAATACACAAATTATTTCCTATACGACAGGTTCTGATGCTTCTCATTTTCGCTCGTCTAGGTCTCACATTATGCCTCTCGATTCACCATACTAACTTTGAACAACTACGTGCCCGTCGAATTATATACCTGCAGCTCAGGAGGGCTGCGATCACCTACCGTATTCGCTGGTAGATGGAGGAAGGGGTGAATTGCAGATGTATTTTTATAAAATAACACGATACTAGATTTTTATGTCAAGCGTACTGGCAAGTTGGGGATGCACCAACTCGATAGAACGCTCTACGTGTCGTACAGATTCATACTCTGGCCACAGCCCAAAATTCTGCGGCCCAAATGTTGCGCAAGTACACACGCATGTTTAGCAGTGAGGTACATTGATATCATTTAGAACTAACGAACGATAATCCTATGTCCTTAATCCTTAAGAGCATGTTCAGTTGTTACCCATAGTCACCGAAAATGTCATATATCTACGTACAGCAAAATCGTACCACTCGATAGTATTTAATAAATGTCTAATTCTGTATGTAAATGCAAATTTACCAATGCCCTGGCTCAAACCCGCATTATCAGTCACCGGTACAGATTACGCGGGCAGACGTAGACTTGCCATCATTCCGCACCCCAACTTGCGATCCCAGTCCAACGAATGCAGAATCTGCACTCCATTTCAGAGCATAGCATACTTGTACGCATCCGACCCCGCCCCACCCTCGTCAGATCTCAAGTGACCTCCGACCGCACAAGCCAAACCACCGCAACCGAAGATCCGACAAAGATGACGATACGAACCCTGGAGATCAAGACGACCGACGCCGAGTTGCAGCATACGCTGCCTCTCACGACCGAAGACGGACAGACCATCGCAATGAACCAGTTGCAGGCGACGGCGGCCTCTCTGCTGCCCGACAAGGAGTTCTCACTCCGTTACATGGACTCCGACGGAGACCACGTGACCATCACCAGCGACGCCGACCTAAAGGAACTCGACAAGTTCATGCAGGACGAACAGCTGCAACGCCTCAAGGTGCTGGCCGTGCCGCAAGACCCAGCCACAGCCCAACGCGCCGTCACTACTGGGAAGACACAGCTACGCGGCCTTGTTACGGCCATGTCGAAGCTGACGGCCAAGACCGAGACCAAGCCCACTCCCGCCAGCGCCATGAACCTTCTGGTGACCAGCCTACAGGCCATGGACGTAGCCGAAGACGCGGGTGAGTTGGTGGCAATCAAGAAGGAGACACTGCTGGTGTTGCAAGACGAAACCTTCTGTTCGGTGGTTGAGGAGCTCAGTACCACTGAAGAATTTAAGGAACTCGCAGACACGATGGTCGCAGCTATCTACGAAGAAGACGCACAGGCTATCGAGGACGCAGCCACGGCACGTTTCAATGAGCTGCTGGTGTTTGCTCAGCGCGTCGTGGCACGCTGTCCTTCGCTCAAACCGGTGATGGTGAATGTGACCAAGTCACTGATGACCGGCTTGGTGCGCTACAACGACAACGAGATGGACGGCGACGCATCGGACTCGCCCAGCTGCAGCAGCTCTAGTTCATGCTGCAGCGACGACCAGGAGACGGTGGACGTCGAAGTGCTAACAGAAGAAGTTCCGCTGCACTTGGGCGTCATCTGTGATGGTTGCGAGAAGGCCCCGCTGGTGGGTGTGCGCTACAAGTCACTCGAGGTGCCCAACTTCGACCTGTGTGAAGAGTGCGAGGCCAGTGGCAAGTACATCCGCTACGAGCCATTTATCAAGATCACGGACCCGTCACGCGCGCCCAAGCAGAAACGCATCTCCGAACTCGTTCACCCCTGCGTCACGTGTGACGGATGCGAGATGAGTCCCATCGTGGGCGTCCGCTTCAAGTCGCAGACGAAGGAGAACTTCGACCTGTGCGAACGTTGCGAAGTCAGCGGCAACTGGACGGAGTCGCACGGACCGTTCACAAAGATTGACGCGCCGACCGTGATGCGCGCTTTCAAGTTTACGTGCCGTCGCGGTGGTAAGTTCGGCCACCACGGGAAGTTTGGCCGCCATCACCACAGTCATGACCACCACGGAAAATTCGGCCGGCACCACAGCAAGCATGGCCACGGAAAACACCACCATCGTGGACGCGGCAAGGTCGGCCGTCACGGTCACTGCCACGGATCTCCTGACTTTCCCTTCCACGGACGCCATCCAGACCACCACAATCCTCCGGGGCTCCCTGCTCACGGTTTCCCCGGACACGGCTTCCCATTCCACCACGAAGGTCGCCCTGCGTTCGCTGGACATTGTCGTCCTAACTTCCAGGGCCACCACCATGACCCGGTCTCTCCGTCTGAATTCGACGATCGCCGCCGTCCCCATGGTCCCCATGGGCTTGGCTTCGGTCGCTTCGGGCCACCCCCGTTTGAATTCACGGACCCGCGTGGACCGCCAATGTGTCCGCCAGGCTTTGAGCACGGCTACCCACCCTTCCCCGCAGAGTTTGAGCATTGGGAACACCCACGTTTCCACGGACACCACGAACACCACATGCGATTCTCGGACCAAGGCGACGAAGACGACAAGCATGAAGAAAATCACCGCCACTACCGGCGACACGATTGCCGTAGACGTGGACGTCGACACTGGGGACGCGATGCAACGAATGAAGAAGATCAAGAAGCTACTGCGACTGAGGCAAAGGTCTTCACCGATGAGGAGATGCAAGTCGTAGACACGACCGAAATGCGCGTCACGCCGAGTGAAGACGCAGCCGTGGTGAACGTCGACTCCGAAGACAAGGTTGACTACAGCGAGGCGCTGAAGCAGCTCACGTCGATGGGATTCGACGACACCGGGAAGAATATTTTGGCTCTGGAGTTGGCTCGTGGCAACATTGGTGGAGCTGTGAACGCACTTTTGTCAGAGTAAGAAGTGCAAGCCAACTTTGAGTAGTTAAACCCACAACATACCCAGAACCGAGCGAAACTAACATACTGACACAATCAAAAGCAAGAAAAACATACCAGGAGAAAAACTCAGAACACTATTAATCCGCTGCCGCTGCGATTTCTGTACGAGTCTGTTATTCTGAAGACCGAACCATAAAAGGCCAAGTGTATGCATCGTAGTCCAAGAAACCAAGAAAAAAAGTCGCCAGCGGCTTCGTCATCCATGCATATGCATATTTCACGACATAGCAAAGAAAACTAAACAATACATGTAGACAAGCTCCTTGTGAGCTAGAAAAAACTTTTTCTTTCGTACAGTACTTTCCCCACCCTAAAACAATCTGTACTGTACCCAGTGTTTACCCAACCTTGAGTTTATTGTTGTACTTAAGTATGCACTTCAACATATTGCCATTAATTTGCTGCATTTATCAGCTACGTCCTCTTGGGGTTAGCGACCGTCACAACATGGAATCGCGTCCCGTAGGGCAGGCGGTACGGGTTAAAATCCTAGCAATAAAAAAAAAACTGAGTCAGCACAAACCCCAAGGACGCCACTAGAAGCACGAACTTCATACCTCGGTCGCCTGGAAAGTATCGATGAAGATAATCTCGCCGCAGATGTATGCGGGCGGTGTGCGGTCGCTTCCCACACCCAAAATCGCGGCTTGAATCGACTCGTTTGCTAGGTAATAGTTCGGAGCTCCTTCGTTGAAAGCCACGTACGGTAGTTTCCCTCCCTTCAGGAAAAACAACGCCAGTGAACTGATCTGGAAGCTGCGGAACGATATCCGCTGGTGCTCCATTGAACCGTGAGAAACCTCAGCGGAAGACTGTTCACTCGCAACTCCGTGCAGTCCATTTTCCTCGACATCGCTGGCCACTGTGCGTCCAGTCAGGACCTGCGAAAGCGGCAACTCATCAGAAGCAGACGAGCTATCCACCGTTCCCACACTGCCATTTGCATCATGAGATGAAGTTGCCAACGGAGTGACAGACACCACGTGATACTTGGTTCCTTCGCGGAGGCAATATGGGTTCAATTTCTAAACAACACAACACTCGTCAGTAATAATCAAGAGAAAGTAGGACAGCACACAAGCCTTACATCAGTCGTTTCATGGTCTTCAATGTACACGATGTGTCCGAGAACATACGGAGGGTTTCTATGAAAGAGAAAAAAACGAAATGAGATCCACATGTCATGAGGTAGGTTTACCAAAGCGTACCTGTCGTCTTTCTTAGAGGCGGCGATCGATTCCTCTGACAAGTAGTGGTGTGGACATCCTTCGTGGAAAGCGATGTAGTCACCAAACGGCGTAGGAACGAACAGCGCCACGCTGCCGCACGAAAAGCTCTTGTAGCAAATACCCAGCAGTTCCTCAAGTCGGTTGTCGTCGGTCACCCACTGACGGCGCTCATCGACCAGCAAATTGTCAGTCTTGGCTGCAGGAATCACTTCGAGGTCCGGCATCTTTGTTTCCAATTCTGTCGGTACTGGTGTGTCTACGGGATCAGCAGCAACTTTCCCGTTTCTAGGAGAAGATGTGTCGATCACGACGTCCCTGATCTCAATGCCTCCATCGACTATAGTGGAGCCAGCGTCCACGACAGGCCCGTGCTCTTTCCCGTGATGCTTTGCCTGCGTCTTGTCACCCAGATCCACGTTCAAATCCTGGCCGTCAAGGATCTTTCGACCCACGTCCTCATACTCGTTCTCCACCATCACATACTCGTCACTGAAGGTAGCCCAATCCTCTACAACATGATCAACTTCGTCAGTGATGCAAACCCAGTAAAAAAACACCCGTAAAGTAGCAATAGCGTACCATATTCAGGTTGTTTTTCAGCAACAAGAGGTTGCTTCGTCTCCGAGCTATCCAGACTTGCAGTGTCTGTAACAGCCTCGGCGTCCGACGGAGCCGGTGGCAACAGAAACGGAGCACGGAAGAAATCCTCGAAAGAAATTCTTTTGCGGGGATCTACTCGCAACAGCGCTTCCACCAGTTGCTCGCACTCAGGAGACACCTTGACGTTCTTCGGTAGTCGAACATGGCCGTAGCGCTCAAAGTATCGGTAAATATTCCGACGCAGCGCCAGGTGATTGGTCGCGTGGACCTTGTCGACAACGAGGAACGGATGCTCGTTCGCCAGCATCTCGTACAGGATGATACCGACCGACCACAGGTCAGCTTTGGCGTCGTAGCTTTTGTACTCCAAGAGTTCCGGTGCCATGTAGAGAGGCGAGCCCACCACACTCTCCGCCATCATCTCCGACTCCAACTCGCGGGCAAACCCAAAATCCGCTACAAATTGTCAGCCAGAACGCAAATATCAGCAAACTAGCACAATGTTACAGAACACATTCAAACCAAATCACTCACCAATTTTCAATTTTGCCGTCGCCATGTTCCGCGACGACAGCAACAAATTGGCAGGTTTCAGATCACGGTGCACTACATTCTGCGAGCGGAGAAACTGCAACCCAGATGCTGCAAAACCATTACGTTAAACGCCAGCACTATCACATAACAATTCCCTCAGCTTTCAATCACTCACCCAACTGCGACATATAGAGTCTCGCCAGCTCCTCTGTCAAGCCGTTGTTCGCCTTCATCAGCTGAGCAATATCTCCGCCAGCACAATACTCCTGCAAGCAATATATGCACCCACATCAGCATCATTCCTAGTCTCCTCCCCCTTAAACTCCTGACCAACCTGAACAATGAAGATGTGGTGCTGTGACTCCTTCGTGCACAAAAGGCGCACGATGTGCGGATGGCCGTTCTCGAACTGCTCCACGGCCACGCGCATGGTCTCGATCTCCTTCTCGATGCTCTGGCGTTCGTGTGGCCGCCGTAATTTGTCCTTGCCGATCATCTTGACGGCAACAGCCGCCCCCGACGATAAATTGATGGCCTTGTGCACCTAAAACCTCGATCCAGAGCGTATACATTAGCGTAATGTTCTACCATACTTGATACGAAGCCTCGCACGCCGTACGGTGCCATAGGAGCCGCGGCCGATTGTCTCTACCAGACTGCGAATACGAGCATACATCAGCAAGGATTCAGCATAAATATCTACGCCTTTTACGGCGCGATTTCAAGGGGGTCAGGCTGCAGCAGCATCACGTACCGGAATACGTTGCCACACACGGTGATCGTCTGCCCGTTGGCGCTACTCATGCTGCTCGTGAGTCCTCTGCGTGCCTCTCTGTCCGGGTCTCTTTCTCTCTCGTTCAAGTACCAAAAACTATTCAGTATACTAGGTTCTTGGTGGGAACCCTACCCCGTATTCTATATAGAAGGGAAAGAAGGTGCAAAACGTAAAATTGAAGTTGGGATGGCTACACTGCTTCTCCTGTGAGCGGCACTTGCTCCTCGTCCTCCTCTTCTTCTTCTTCTTCTTGCTGCTCGCCACCGTCATCGTTGTTGCGGTATTCATTGACGCCGTCGAGATCTTGTTCGTTATCGTCATGTTCCCCGCCTTCTTCTTCGTCGCTGCCGTAGAGTTTCTGTTGTTCGGCTGCGATCTTTAGGCGCTGCTCCTCCTCGAGCTTGCGCGCTTCGTCCTGTGCGTCTTGAAGCACGCGATCGCGGGTCTCTTGCTCCTGTTGCTCTTTGGCGCGCTTGACATCCTCCTTCTTGCGCGTCCACTGGTCGAGCTTGTCTTGCCGCATGCGCGCGGTCTTCTCGTTCACGAAGAAGGCCACAGCTGCGATGAATACAACCCAGAATGCGGCCACCTCGTACTGCGAGAAGATATACAGCGTTGGCGACATGGACAGACACGATTCGAATCCCGAGCTCGTGGCTGTGACGGCCTGTAGCGTGCCGTAGAGCCCCCACCAGACCACGCACACGATTCCGTACACGAGGTAGAAGACACGCACGGTACGTAGACTCTTGATCGGCCACGGCCCCATCCAGCAGTATGTGTAGAAGCACACAAGAAGGTGGCTCAGCACCACCGCGCCCTGCATGAATCCTGACCGCATTTTGAACGGACACACAACAGCCAGCATGCAGACATCACCCATCAATGATCTTCTTCCGCCCATGCGGAACAGCGAACATTACCGCGCTCAGATTAAAATGCAGACGCACTCATGAGGTCGGCGTTGCAGTCGTTGGTGGCCACGTTGATGATCACTCCACCGAAGACGATGGTTGTGAGTGCCAGGTACACGGGTACGAGTGGGAACAACAGCAGGATCCGCGCCCAGTACTTGGTCTTCTCGCGCTCCATGGCGATGCGCGTCGCGAGGTCATATTGTACCTACAGTCCGGAACAGCAGCCATCCTATGTCAGTGAACATGTACGTCTTGTCACACGTAGCAGCGCGGGAATGCAGCAAACAGACAACGGACCGGGGCCTTCTTTTTTCGACGCGTAGCAAACGAGGTGGTGCGCTTCGGATGCAGCTCCACCGTGTTGGTCTGCTGCTGCTGCTGCTCATCGTCGCTGGTCATCGCGACAGTGCTGCTTGGAGATCGCCGGCGTCGTCGTTGTCGCGTCTCCTAGGCACGTTGGCTGGATCTTGAAAGGTTTCTCACACCTGAAACCGGCAAATCGCACAGGCCATGTGCTTTTTGTGAGCTCTATTGTTGACTCGAGCGTTTTGTCATGGCGTTGTTGTCTCCGACACATTTGCTGCCAGCGCGACCGTCGCACGGTGTCATGGCAAGCACCAATGCTCATTGGTTATTGGGCGAAGGCACCACCGCGTCGCGAGCCGATTTGCAAGAATGGCTACGTGCTGGCGCGTGGTACATGTACGCTGGAGCTGTAGGAGTCCTACTAGGACGGGTGATGTAACTCCTCGCGCCAAATACAGTGTACGCTTGCTTCGTCGCTGCGAGCACGCCACCTGGCCACGATAGTCCACATCGGACCATGATGTCATTGCCATCTTGGCCTAGCATTCAGCAACTCAAGGTGAAAGCACGCGCCTCTAGGCAATAGAAAAGCCCCAGATCAACGCCCCTATTCGCTGATCTAAGCGCCACATATAATTTCTCGAGAGAACGAAGCAGAAAGCGAATTATTCTAGAGGAGCTCCCCCGCAAAGGATCCGGAAACCAAATCTGCAGCCTTCGAATTATAACGAGCCAGATGTCTACCGTAGAGACGACAACGATTTCCGAATTTTCTGAAAAACTGCATGCCGAAAAGACAAACCCCCAGCTCGGAAGCCACTTGGCCATTTTCTTCGGGACGCGCAGACCCGATCGCGCGCATCGAAACTAGACGAGAAACCATGGGCCAGACCACTTCCATGCAGGAGGACAAGATGAAGAAGCGTATTCGCCAAGCCATGGGCACGTTCATGGACTTCGGCACGCACTTGCAAAACGCCAACGAGTGGTACGGCATGTTGAAGTCTGTACATGAGAAAAACTTCTTCGACTTAACCATTCCTGCTCTTCCCATCTAGGGCTCAGATCTGCTCGACGCCCAAGAACTGCTATCTGTCGTTCCGCATTGTGGTCGACCCGAACGTGTCGGCCGAGTTGTTGCCGTATTTGTGGCGAATTCGTGGCAATGTGGCCATCGAGGTGCGCAAGATGCGGCGGCCCGTGGAGATGCAGCTCAACTTGGGCGACTTCCGCGTTGAGATCCCACGCGACCCGACGTACGAGCCCGGAAACCCTGAAACTATCGGCCAGGCCAAGACGCTGACTATCGCCCAGTTCTACTACATTTACTGCTTCCTGTCCGACGTTAAGGCATGTGCCGCGCACACCGTACGCTTCCCCGAGAAGACAACCAGGTAAGCTGGGACAACGTATTGAAGTAAATGCGGCCAGGGTTGAACATGTGGCTAACTTTGATTTTGGAATTATAGTACTGGGGAGACGGACTTTGACGAAACCGAGTGCCAGATCTGCATGGACAAGAAGAAACAGGTCGCGCTGCCCTGCGCACATAGCTTTTGCCTGAACTGCTTCCAGCACTGGAGCACACAGAGCCAAACGTGTCCGATCTGTCGCGCTAAATTCAACTGCTCCGAGGGCGACGAACTGTGGCAACTCACGTCGGATGAGGTGGAAGATCTGGGCTCCTACGCGACAGACCTGGTGGCACGGATCTACGAGTATCTGGACAAACGCGACAGGTCGAAACACACGGAGGAAGACATCAAGCGATCCGCGGAGCTGTACACGACCGCGCTCGCCGTTAAGCAGACGCCGCTGCGCAAGTTTGTGCATACAGACCTGTTCCCGACGGCGTTGCCGCTGGGATTCCCGTCCATCCTACGCAGTGGGATCCGGCTCGCGACAGAATTCGACTCAGACCTGATGCTAGCGCTTGAGTTGGCGTCAGGCGAGGACCAGTATGCGGCGATGCAACACTTTGAACAACTCCAACGGGACCAGATGCTCGCCGAAACGATGGCCATGCAGGCGGAGGCTGAAGAGAGTCCGAACGAGTCGTGACGGAAAGAAATACAGGTCGCGATAACAGCGAGTCTTATTTATCAAGAAGAGAAGGAAGTATCATATTGCGGAACTAATGCAGTCGCCAGGTGACTGCGCCAAAAAGGGAGGACAGGACGGATTGTCGTGTAGGCAATCCAGGGCAGGGGGCTAGGCTCTCGTCGGAAAGAGTAGGTAGCATTAGGAAGTAGTAAACACTAGCTGAAGTGTCTGTGAAGCGTTAATGCATGTGATCGTTTGCCGGTGAAGCTGCTACGGCGTCTCCACAAGCAGAGGTTCAGAGTTCTTCGCGCGTATCCTGCTGAGATCCGCGACTGAACACGTTTAACAACGTGTAGGACATCTAAGGCGCTAGCTTAGCGAGACATGCCCTGGATCTGTTCTCGCGTTCTAATTGAAGATGCTAAGCTGCATGGTTACCGTTAGACGTCGAGAAGCCATATTAATATGTGCACTGCAACTTCAAGTTCGTTCATGTCATTCGGTAGTGTCGGATAATGCTGTTGCATAGGTCAGTATCATCTGATAAATCCGAGCTTCAAGCCAATCGCGGCAAACTTCAACCAGCCTCTGGGTCCCTTCGTCAACCTTCCCCCATTATCCATCGCCGACGATGCTGCTGAACCTGCGTGGCGTCTTGGGCTCGGCGCGGCGCTCGCTTCTCCTGTCCCCGTGTCGCAGCTTTGCCTCGCGGGCGGGCGCACTTGGCTCCTTCTCCAACGTGCTGGATGGCGCGCTGAACGTCAAGTCGGCACAGTTCCAAGAATCACAAGCGCATATGGCTAAACTCACAGCCGAGCTGAAGGAGCGCGTAGCCAATTCGCGTCAGGGGGGTGGAGAGGCGGCACGGAAGCGCCACGAGTCCCGAGGAAAGATGCCCGTACGCGACCGCATCGACTCGCTGTTGGACCCTGGCTCGCCCTTCTTGGAGCTTTCGCCACTGGCCGCCTACGATATGTACGGAGGTGGCGTGCCCAGCGCAGGCATCGTCACGGGAATCGGCCGCATTAGCGGCGTGGAGTGTATGATCCTGGGTAACGACGCCACGGTCAAAGGTGGCACCTACTTCCCCTTGACCGTCAAGAAGCATCTACGAGCGCAGGAAATTGCCCAAGAGAACCGACTTCCGTGTGTTTACCTCGTGGATTCTGGCGGCGCCTTCTTGCCGCTGCAGGCCGACATTTTCCCGGATCGCGACCACTTCGGACGGGAGTTTTACAACCAAGCGAACATGTCGGCTATGGGCATTCCGCAGATCGCTGTGGTTATGGGCAGCTGCACGGCTGGAGGAGCCTACGTGCCAGCCATGTCGGACGAGAGCGTCATTGTAAAGGGAAACGGCACTGTTTTCCTCGGAGGACCGCCGCTCGTTAAGGCTGCGACGGGTGAAGTGATCACACCTGAGGAACTGGGCGGTGCCGATGTGCATTGCCGCACGTCGGGCGTGACCGATCACTACGCCAACAACGACGCTCATGCGCTGGATATCACGCGGCGTATCTTCAGCAACTTGAACTACCACAAGAAACCTGCCGTCACTCAAACGCCAATTGAGGAACCCATTTACTCTCCTGATGAACTGGGCGGTGTGATTCCTGTGGACTCGCGCAAGCCTTTTGACGTGAGGAAAGTGATTGCTCGCATTGTGGACGGCAGCCGCTTCGACGAGTTTAAGAAAGAGTATGGACCTACCATCGTCACGGGCTTTGCGCGCTTGTATGGGAACCCTGTAGGCATTGTGGCCAATAACGGTATTCTCTTCTCCGAGTCGTCTGTGAAAGCTGCGCATTTCATCGAGCTATGCAGCCAACGTGGCATTCCTCTGCTGTTCCTGCAGAACATCACGGGCTTCATGGTCGGCAAGAAGGCTGAACACGGCGGTATTGCTAAGGACGGAGCCAAGATGGTCATGGCCGTCTCTAACGCTAAAGTACCCAAGGTTACGTGCATCATTGGCGGCTCCTACGGTGCAGGCAATTACGGCATGTGTGGTCGTGCATTCTCTCCTCGCTTCTTGTACATGTGGCCGAACGCTCGTATTTCCGTCATGGGTGGCGAACAGGCTGCTGGTGTGCTGGCTCAAGTGCAGCGTGACAATTACGAGCGCCGCAAAGAGACCTGGTCTGCCGAAGAAGAAGCTGCTTTCAAGCAGCCGATTCTGGACAAGTACGAGAAGGAGAGCTCGGCCTACTACTCGACGGCACGCCTCTGGGATGACGGCATTATCGACCCCAAGGATACCCGTAAGGTACTTGGACTGAGTCTCAGCGCTGCGCTCAACGAGAAGCCCCAGGAAACAAAGTTTGGCGTCTTCCGCATGTGAGACCCGTGTCAATGCGTGCAACGAGAGATAAGTTATTGTAGACATCTGGTTAAATTGTCAATATCTCTTCTCTATTGCCAGGTTGCATGCAGTCTAGGCTTGTAAAGAAAGCACTTTTTGACGCAGGAACACGAACACGGATCACATCCTGCTCGAAACGTTTCAACCGGAGCGCCAGACAACGAAGTTGATGGCCGATAGCTCTGGCGGGCGTCCTGCATTGGATGAGAGAGAACTGTTGTAGCTTATGCCTGCTTCTCGGCGGCCTTCTTGCTAGCCTGGTAGCGCACGCCACGCTGGAGCTGGTAGAGCTGCGCCGTTTCGTTCGAGGCGTGGCACGCCAGCAGCAGGTAGTTGCGGGGCTTCACCATCCACGCAAACCGCATGAAGATCAGACTGTATATCGACAGAGCTGCAGCGACACCAGTTAGTCTCAGTCCATGAAGATGCAGCTAACACGATACCTACCCGACGTCATGTTGATGGAGATCACATCAGCGGGTTTCTGCATGTCTGCCATAGCCTGCGAGATGCAGCAGCACCACAGCCACCAGTCAGCCGATGAATCGAAGCATCAATTAGCAACCTCCTCCATCTCGGATGAACTCTCCTCCTCTCCAATTTCAAGAGAAGATACGGTTACAAAGAGAGTCACGTACGGCGAGCACGAAGCCCCAGTTGGCAACAGGTCCCCAGAAGTGCGTGGTCTTGGGTCCCGTAGGGCTGTTGATGAAGTAGCGGAGACGAGCAGCCATCGACATGGTCTGCAGCGATCACAGGCGACGCATCAACACAGACAAGCGTGAAGGAGCCGTAGCAGCGAGAATGAATGACACGTCAGTTGGAGGAGGTACGATGCAGCAGCTGGAGGAGGCGGTGATCCTCCTCTTACTTCGCCATTAGAGGCACGGCCACGTACGGATCTGTTGGGGAGAACTGCAGCTCAAGGGGGTCGTGAACTGAATGAGTCCTCTTCGTTGATGCGACCGGAAGTGAGGCCCCAATCAGCTTGGAGCTGCTCGCACGTTTCTGTCCCAATTCGATTTCCTCCAAGCAGCATATCGGCTTTCGCGGGTTTTCTTATCCATTAACCCTGCTAAGTACGATACATTTACTACTTCGAAGTATTAATACTGGAAGCGATACTGCAAAGCTAATCTCAAACAAAAGGAAACTTTACGATACCGGCAATTAAGGTACGTATGCCAACGCATAAAACTCACAGGAAGGCCAGCAGCCATAGCTTCGTAATTTACCAGCGATGTCAGGATCAACGATCTTGCAATCGGTTGACAGCTTCAACTTGACACTGATGTTTGATGTTACCCCCAGCATTTCTTTCTCGAGGTCACTGACGACGTGAATAACAAACAGCTTTGTTGCCCCAGCATAATACAACCTTGCCTTGTCATGAATCACGTGTCGTTGTGGCAACGCTGGGTCAATCGCTGAGCTAATTCGCTAGTTCACACGATCCTATCAAGATTCGAGCTTCGCCGGTTCAAATGGCTTCCCCCTTCGGTGTGCTCAGTGGCAGTACATGTATTATACATTGTTTAGTATACTGCATACCGGTAGTCAGATTATCTGGACGCTGAGATATTTTATCCTGAAAAGCCAGCGGGTATAGACTCGACGTCGCATCCTTTGACTTGCAGACGAAGAGCACGATGAAGACGCCGCAAGAACAGCGACCCCGCTCCTTCACGGAGCACTCGACGTTGCTGTCCACGCCATCGCCGTCGCGATGGCGCCGCTACCATGCAGCGCACAGGCGCCACACGACGCTACGCCAAGACATTTGGACCGTGCTGCGATTCCGCTCGTCCGTGCAGCACCGCTATGGCTTGCAACTCGCGTCCTACATACTAGAGCTGAGCGTCCTGACGCTCATCCTATTGAACGTGATCGTGGCCGTCTCCGAGTCCTCTGTCGTGATGGATGCCGGCACGACGGGGTCTTCTTCCGGGCCAACGTCCGAGGCTAACGACTGGATGGATATTTTCTTGCTGGTGTCCACCATCATCTTCTCCATTGAGTACGCACTCAGAGTGTGGTCGTGCGTGGAGGATGATAGATTTAGCAAAGGAGCAATCAAAGGGCGGTAAGAGGTTTGCAATGCTGCCTGTTGACTGTAACATTCTTTACTAGCCACCGTTGTGCTGCAGATTAAAATGGATGACGCGGCCGCTATCGCTGATCGATCTGATGGCATTGGTCCCGTTCTACCTGGAGCTCAGTTTGCAGTTCGAGTGCGTTGAACTGATCATTTTTACTTTCACCTCAACTTTGAAGCGCTAACTAATCTCTCACTCATGCATCGCAGCACACACCACCACGGAGGATTGACACTGCGAAGTCTTCGACTGCTGCGGGTCGTGTCGTTCTTGCGACTAGAGCGAATGTACAACGCAATGAAGAACCTCAGAGTGATATTTGCTCGCAAGAAGGAGGAGTTCCTGGTGGTGACGTACCTCACGGCTGTGGTGGTACTCACCTCATCCCTGCTGATCTTCTTCCTCGAGCACTTGGCACAACCCAGTGTGTTCTCAAGTTTCGGTGTCTGCGTGTGGTGGTCTGTCGAGACGATCACATCACTCGGCTATGGCGACATAGTGCCCATCACTAGCATGGGCCGAGGGGTCGGAGCCTCGCTAGCGCTCTGGGGCATTGTGCTGTTCACGATTCCCGGAGCAGTCTTGGGGAGCGGCTTCATCGAGGTCATGCTGGAGAAACAGCGCGAAGAGGAGGCCGAGATGTACAGTATGGTCATGAGCAGGGGCAGCCCGATCAACAACGACAGCCCTATTTTCGTTGGCAATTTCAGCGACGACGAGCACGAGCGCTCATCAGGTCCGGGAGCAGCACAGGACACGCCTGTATCGGTGGCATCGTCGTCGAACAACCAGTCAACACCGCGCATTGCGGCTGCCATGCGGATCGAGGCTCTGCATCAAAAGACCGAGGTCATCGCGGCTGGACAGGTGAGCCATTTACGTATCGGCTTTTGGAATGTGTTGCGTTCACGCTGTAATGACGACGGGTATTGGTGGTGTGCTTTTCCGTCCACCACGTTTAGCGCCACCTGGAGGCGCAGTTCCGCCAGCAGCAGCAGCAACTCGAGCGGCTTACGGCTCTCGTCGAGGCCGCGCTCGAAGTGGCCAAGCCCACGAGCGGCGCATCGACGACACAGAATCACGAACCCAGGCCGCTTGACCTCCTGAACTAAGTTAATATTGATGTTGAAGAAGCATACAATTTTCTAGTACATGTATCAGTTCATCACACATGATGAACTTAGTCGGGTAGAGACAATGCGTCAATCCCCGTCCAACTCGATCCAAAACCTCCAAGAGAACATACCTGGTCTGTACACTTTCTTGCAGCGCCGCTTCCATTCGTTTCGATTCGGATTGGTTGAAATTTGTACCAACCCGAGCGTCGCCAGTACATCTGGTGCCGCAGCACTTCATTCTCGGAGATCCTCCCACCACCACAACTCGCAGGTCTGGCTGCTACGTTCCTCTCCCTTCGGGCCGTTCAGAGATCGCTAACATGCTGCTCGCACGCCTACGGACGACGGCGGCGGTGACTCGCAGCTTTCAGACTCGCGGAATCACCAACATGCTCGGAGCCGCCACGACCAAGACGGAGAAGGCGGCGGTCGAGGCCGCCGAGGCCGCGCAGCCCCAGGAGAGCGGCGACATCGTGCTCGGTAGTTGCCGATTACAATAGTGAAGTGCATAATAGACATGACGAGACTGACGCGAACGATCATTGGCCACTGCAGACGGCTTCGCCAAGCGTCAGTTCGAAGACAAGACATACTCAGGCACGCAGATCGACTTTGACAGGAACGAGTTCGTCAAGAAGGTGAACGAGATCTATGAGGCCAACAACAAGCAGCTGGTTGACGGGTACGCTGCAATACATTGCAATGGGGTTTTAAACAGACTAACTGACGCTGTGTGACGACAGTTACGCGCCGTTCTGCAAGCACCTGTTCATCAAAAACTTCACGGGCGCTCGCCTCAACATGGTGGCGATCACGCAGGCCAACGCACACATGCTTATGTCGGACTACGAGGCCCGCACGGAATACGAGCTGCCCGTGTACGTTGCTGCTGGGATGCGTTCGTTTGGGTATAGGCAGTGACTGAAGTTGTATGTTGTTGCTGGTGTTGCTGCAGACTGGGCCGTTGGTTCCCGAGCCACAGCGTGACCCCGAAGGTGGCCGAGTATCTGGACATTATCCTCTACAGCCGTGAGCAGATCATCAAGGAGAACGAAGCTGTAGACGTACCGGCCGACCCGAGCCACGGCGATGCCCCGTGGGGTATTGTGTCCATCAAGGCCCAAGATGTGGACCACGAGCTGCCCATGAAGCCCATTACCATGATGCGGAATGCTGTCGGCAAGGAGCAGGGCGGCTCCGGTGTGCCCCTCGACCGTGACGAGTACATGAAGGCGGTCGAGTACTGGCGGAACCACGCTGTGATCAAGAAAATGTAGGCATCTGCATCCGAGGCCCGAGAGTCGCCCAGACGTCAAACAGCGCCATGTTTTGAGGGCCTGGGCGGTCTACGCATGAGAACCCAGCCGCACTGCTGTTCTCGCTACTGATCAATGTTTGAGAATGAAAGGCAGGCTTCGCGTGCATATATATCTGAAGGTGCATTTGATATTCATGAGATTGTTGTGTAGCTGTAGCTGCTGGGATTGCAGCAGTTCTAGCTCTTCTTGCGCGGCCGATTCTAGCATGGATTCGTCTTCTGGAAGTCTTCCCACGCAGTGTTTAGTGCTGCGAAAACACGCTCCGCGATCAGCAATTGTTCAGCGTTGCGTCCTCCAGACTTGTCAGGATGCACGACGATCATGGCCTTCCGGTAGTGCTTCTTGACGTCGTTCGGCTGAATGAGCTTGCCCATGTTCACCTCGGTCCACTTGCAGTCCTCCCACATGACCTGGTGCATTGTGGACAGCAGCGTACGAATGTTCTTGACGCGGCCATTATCCTCCGCCCAAGTCTTCAGTCTGGGGCCAAGCACTGCGCCGGCACTGTCCTTCATGGCGGCCATGTTACGCACCGCTTCTTCTCGTTTCCGCAAGTCGTCGCGGGCACGCTCCACATCGCGCTGCACCTGACGCTCACGTTCTTCCATGGCGCGACGTACATCTTCACTCTTTGTTGACTTGTCCACCAGGTTCGGATTGTACACGTTGGAGCCGTCGGAAGTGGATTTGGAGTGCGCCTCCATCTCCGCCATGGTCACGGGGCCAACAGTCTGTCCGTTGTCATCGTCAAACTTGGGCGGATCTCTCTGCACAGCCTTCGACGGTGAAGTCTGCGCAACTGGCGCCGCACGAGCAGCCAGCGGATCCATTGAGTTCAGGAAGTCCGAGGTAGCGTTAGCTGGCTGTGCAGGCGTGGCCGGTGCATCGTTCCAACCACTGTCACTCATGAGGTTTACATCCTTCTTCGGAGGTGAAGGCGTTGGAGTAGCCGCAGCACCACTGGGCGCCTTCTGGCCACCTGACAGGAAATCTTCCAGGTTATCCTGTGCCTCCGGAGCCGTCGTCTTGGATCCCGATCCTGTCCGTGAGACCGGTTTCTTGTCTCCAGAAGTGGACGATGAACGGCTCGACGAATTGCTATGTCGCGACTCTGCTCCGTTGCCACTTCCCGGTGCCCGATCCGAGTACTTGGCCGGCCGTCCTTGCTCGAAACCTGGAGACGATGACGACCGATGGAAGTTGCTGCCCTCGCCCAACGGTTGCACGGATTTTGCCGACTGTATGCTGCTGGAGCTGTCGCCCAAAGCACTGGTGCTTCCCTGACGCTTGGGTGGCTGACTACCACTTGCCCATTTGAGCACGGGTCGACGTCGGAAGACAAGTCCGGGTTTCTGAGGCCGCTCCAGTCGCAACAACTTGCAGATGACGCGACCGCCCGCCAGCGGCACCTTCTGCGTGGGCTGTGTCACGTCCAACCAGTAAAACGTGTTGCCCTTGTTACTATTGAGCCGGAAACGGAAGTGGAAGGCGGCAGGGTTGCGCAAAGGGAAGCTGCGCAACACGTCGGAGAGCGTCACATCGGCGCCTGAGGAGACGCCTGTCAGTTTGAAGGCGTTCGGGTGCGAGCGGTCCTCACCGTCCTCGCCCTGCAGGTAGTAGAAGGCCCAGATCCCGCCCTCCATGGTCGCAGATGCAGCACTCGACGTCGACGTGGCAAGAAGCGAGCTGGTCCCTGAAAATAACTTGGGAGGCTTTAGACCTAGCCAGGAATAGCTAACCTGATGTGTACCCCTCCAGGCGGTAACCGGGATGTGGACCACATAGTGGTTACTCAAGAGGGTACACTCACTTCAACTTCAGGCACTTACAAAGTTAAATCTCGGGCGCCAGTCTCAATTGTATAGCAAGAAATGCATCCCGATAAAACCACAAGAGGGACACATCGATTCATTAATGTGGTCCCTTTGATTTTTTTGGTTCCAACTGACGTACACAAGCTTTGGCGGTGCCGACAAGCCTACTACACGTACGCGAGCATGCACTAAACTTGTCCATTTAGGCTACATGTAGATCACCATTCTCTTCGTTTTCGCTAGTTGAAAGACGGCGTGCTAGCTATGCAGAGTTTCACGGCGATACTAGCTAAAAGACATCGCGGCATCATTCGACTTCACAACGTTCACACCGAGACATCTCACGGATGTGATTTTCTCTCTCGAGCTGTACATGAACAGAATCTAAGCCCGACTGACCCCACCCCACAAGGGATCCAATTCGCGCCGTCTTGAACCGGTCGTTTCGCATTTCACCGATGCTCAAAACTTGCGTTTGACATTCGAACCAGTTCGAGCTCTTCGTACAACTGCAATGATCCGGCCGAGGTGTGACTAAATGAAACCATTTCTTTTGAATGAAATCCATTGACATGGTGCAAGGATTGCCACTGCTGGCCGACAGCTACAGTATGTGTCCTACAAATTATCGATGCACACAACAACGACCCCGAAGTATCCAAGCCAAAGCTCCTGAGAGTGGCATGAAGTTCATGCCATGAATACGATGCTGGTTACTGTGACGTGGTCATTGAGATCTAGGGTCTCGGGAACGACTGTCAACGCGGACCTCGTCGGTGGCAGCAGATCGCGCTCCGCTTGCTTTGACTCATCCTTCGCAAGTAGCCGCAATCAGCAAACTGACTCTCGTTTCCACTGCTCCAGCATGAAGCTGCAACGAGGCCGACGAGACCATTGTTCTGATGACAGCGGTCTCTGATGGACCGATACCTTGAGGCTCAGCGCATACTGTACAATATGGTGTCGCCTAATTTCACAAGGAAGAAGCATCGACCAATTTCCAAAGCAAAGCTCGAATTGTGACACCCATTTTCCGCTTGCATGAACACTGGAGCCCTTCCACACAACGCACGACGCGCCGTAAAGCAGCCCGTTACCGCTCGCCCAGATGTTGGCGACAATGCTTGCTCCAAAAGAGCGGGGTCAGCATACTGAATCCTAGTCACTTGCTCCCCTAATCCCGATACGGGGACCTCCATACAGTTGATTCTTCACACGGCAGCTCTCATTCCTCAATCGGCAGGGAAGGACCGATACCGAACAAACAGGGAATCTCTATGAAGGTGTTTTCTCCTCGAAGTGTGGGGCGCCTCGTGTTCCCCGCTCTACCTCTGGTTATCTCGTCCGTGACCGCTGCCGACCCGGATACGAACCCAAGCTCAGGCTCTACCATCATTTACATCGTCATCGCCGTGATCATCATTCTCTTTGGCATCGTGGCCTTCTTCGTGTGGAAACGTAAGCAGAACCGTAATAAGCGTAGGGATGACCGCGGCTACGGCCTACCTTCAGTCACTGCGCGTTCCGGTGTCAGTCGCCTTACCTCGCATGGCAACACGGCCTTCGAGCGACGCATGGACTCCACGGGATACAGTAGCAATTCCAAGGGCAACTCCAAGAGCAAAAAGGGGGCCAAGCCTTACCAGTCGCAGCAGCAGAGGGTAGAACGTCCTCCCCAGTGGCCTGCCAATGGAGCTCCGACGTACACTCGTCAACAGCAGCAGCAGTCTCACTACCAGCATCATCCGCAGTACCAATCGCAGTACCAGGAGAGCGAGTATCAGCCGCAGCAGTCGTTCCCGCCCCCGCCTCCTCCTGAGGTCCCTATGCTGGAGCCTCATGAGGACCAGGGCCCCGGTCTTTCGATGATGGAGCTGCAGCAGAGCCAAGTGTCGTCGATGCAGTCCAGTGTGGAGGGAGTGCACAGGAGACAGACAGACCCGGCCGTTATCGCGCGCACTCAGGAAGCGGCGGAGAAGGTGATGGCGGAGCTGGAAGAAGACCCCGAGTTCGAGGAGAGCTGGATCCCATACGATTCACTGTACTTCACGCGTTCCATCTCCAAGGGAGCCTTTGGAGAGGTGTGGCTGGCCCAGCTGGAGAACACACAGGTGGCAGTCAAGAAGATCCTGGATGAGAAGAAACACGACACCAAGGAGATCGAATGTTTCGGTGCGGAGATCAAGCTCATGGCATTGCTGAAGCACCCGAAGATTGTGGGTTTTATCGGTGTGTCGTGGAGCGACAAGCAGGACTTGTGTGCAGTGACGGAGTTCATGGCCAAGGGCGATCTCTACGGCTACCTCGAGCGCCGCAAGGGTAAACTTAACTGGCCCGACCACAAGACGTGGCTGGCTGAGGATATTGCCGAGGCGCTAGTGTACCTCCACTCGCTGAACCCGAAGGTTATTCACCGTGATCTCAAGTCCAAGAACATTCTACTGGACAACAAATACCGTGCCAAATTGAGTGACTTCGGTATCAGTCGAAAGCGCTCGGTTGAGGAGACTATGACAGCAGGAGTCGGCACTATCTACTGGACGGCCCCTGAGGTCCTTATGGGCAAGAAATACACCGAGAAGGCCGACATTTACTCGTTCGGTATCGTCATGTCGGAGATGGATACGTGCGAGGTGCCGTACTCGGACAAGCGCGACAACTCTGGAAAGAAACTGCAGGGCATGAAGATCATTCAGATGGTGATTCGCTCAGCGCTTCGGCCGTCATTCCGGGAGGATTGCCCGGAGCAGATCAAGGCACTCGCCAACCGCTGCTTGGACGCCGACCCGGACGCACGACCGGATGCACCCGAGCTGCTCGACATCCTGCGCGACATCCAAGAGGATTTGCAGTAAAAGCGTCGGGAAGAAGAGTAATCGCGCGCGAAGAGCGAGGAAGGGCATCGATAGATTCGGTATAATGGCTTTGGCTCGCCTACGGGTATTTAAGTTTTTTTTTTGCAGATAATACACAGATTCAGGTTCAAATCAAGACGCCGTAAACTGCTCCATCGATAACGATATCGCTCTTGAATGAGGTGCGTGGCGTATCGCTCGAGCTGCTTACTGACAGGCTTGTTGAGTTGAGCCTGTCCAGCTTGGCGAGCATGAACTGAAGGCTTCGGGCTGAAGCACGACATCGCTACGTTTTATTGTGCATTTGTGCGTCGATCTCGCCGTCATGATGGCTTCGCTTCCAGCAGATGCTTCAACGACAGTGTCTCGAGCGGGTTTGCCTCACCGCTCGTATGGCGCTTTCAGCGTGAGTGCTCACTACAGTGTTCGCGTTGGTAACTCTGCATGGCGATCGATATTATAGCTAACGCCGGATGGCAGCACGGTGACCTAGAGCCAAAGCTGCGACGTTCGCAAGGTGTTTTTGCTAAAGGCCTTGAGTCAAGCAGCCTTTGCTAGCCAAATATACTACTGTAGATACATCTGAGTCCTCCTCTCACACGAGATGGAGAGGAATGAGTCGTCGACAGGCTTGGCCACCATCACGAACCGGTCCCAAAAGTCCATGATAATTAACTTCGTAACAAATTGGTACATGTACTGTACAGCCGATGGGTGATCCTTTCTGCAATGTGGGCACTCCACGGTACAGTATCAAGCTGATACAACACCATTCACCCCGAAAGTGCTCAATCTGAGCCTCAAACACGCCGCAATAGTGGCACCGCCTACTGTAGCAAAATTTGCTGACCAGCACGAGGTGGGAGTCTGCGACAGCACGCCATGCCAGGCCCATTTTGCGTGGCATGCGCGCGGCCTTCTACTTACTTCACTAGTAGCGCTCATTGCTCTGCACCTACACGGCACCTACACCGAGCCGTATGGATGCTGGCGCCGCCGTTACCGCATATCATGTGCTTTGGCCAAATGGACAACCGAGCAATGCTGCTTCTGAAAAATCGCACTAACTCGTGCAATATTTCATCTCTCAGCCACTCATAGCCACAGTCCCACTATTTTTCACGAATATGAGGTTTCGTTGGCCAGTCCGCGCACGCCTACAAACCGCTCCACGCAAAGAAACTAGTCAGTGCGTTCAGCTCCGTAAGTATTATTCGAAATTCCACCAAGAGGCAGGGCAGCCATAGTCATTCGGCGTTCGGGGGCGTACCGGAGAATATATCGCCGACGGACATGGGCTTGGTGGCCTTCCTCACGTGCGGCGCGTGTGCCAGCCGTCGCAAGCGCGGTCATGAGAACTTCCCGGACACCATTACGATCCCCACGCCGTCCGCGCAGCCGCACAACGCCGCACTGGCGCACCACCACCCGTACGACATCCACGGCACGCCCGCGGCCCCCGCCGCTCGTGAACACCGCAATACTCAAGGAGAGGACCGCCCCAGCTACAGCAACGAGCAGCGGCGCGACCGGCGGCCGTCCAACCCGCAGCCTCGAGTGTCCAGCGGCCCGACTAGAGTGTCAAACGGCCCGAGCAGATCATCCAGCGCCCAGCAGCGGCCGCGTAACGGCTCGCGACCGCAGCAATTCCAGCCGCAGCACCCCGAGCAGAGATCGCGCCCGCAACAGCAGGACCGCCACGCGCGACAAGAGCGCCCGGCCGTACGCAACATCGAACCCGTCGCGCCGGAGAAACTGCGGCCGAGCGGCGGTTCGGGCGTTTCGGGCAATAACCGCGACTCGGAGATTACGGACAGGTCCAAGGAGGTGGCAAACAAAGTGCTGGAGCAGTTCCAGTCCGATCCGACGCTCGGACGGATGCGCATCCCGTACTCGTCCCTGTATTTCACGCGCGTCCTGAGTAAAGGTGCGTTCGGCGAGGTGTGGCTCGCGCAACTGGAGAACAGACAGGTGGCCGTTAAACGTATTCTGAACGAGAAGAAGAACGACGAGAAGGAAATCGAGTGCTTCGGCGCTGAGATTAAACTCATGGCTTCTTTCTCACACCCGAAGATCGTCGAGTTTATGGGCGTGTCGTGGAGCTCCATGCAGGACGTGTGCGCCGTGACCGAGTATATGGCCAAGGGAGATCTGTACGGCTTCCTCAAACGCCGACAGGGACAGCTCAACTGGCGCGACCACAAGATCTTTTTGGCTGAAGACGTGGCCGACGCGCTCGGATACTTGCACGGCCTGTCGCCCAAGGTGATCCACCGTGATCTCAAGTCGAAGAATATTCTATTGGACGACGCATTCCGCGCCAAACTGAGCGACTTTGGTATCAGTCGTGAACGATCTGTGGAGGACACGATGACTGCAGGAGTGGGCACAATATACTGGACAGCACCCGAAGTGCTGATGGGCAAAAAGTACACGGAGAAGGCCGATATCTTTTCGTTTGGTATTGTCATGTCGGAGCTGGATACACACGCCGTGCCGTACTCGGACAAACGCGACAACTCTGGCAAGAAGCTGCAGGGCATGAAGATCGTGCAGATGGTGATCCGACGAAACTTGCGACCCACATTCTCGTCGGATTGCCCCCCGCTCGTCAAGGAGCTGGCGGATCGCTGTCTGGACTCGGATCCGGACGTGCGACCCAGCGCCATGGAGCTGCTGCGAATCATCCAGCGCATGCAGAATCTTTTGTAAGTTTGCAGTGAAGCCTCGATAGCCGCTCAAGTAGAAGACACGGAGGAGAGGACACTCGCTGGTCGAACCGAAGGAAGGATCGAACGAGTGGCGCGTCAGGAGAGCGGGAGACTGCACTACTCCAACTAGAAGCCGCATGCAGATATGATTGCCGAGTCGATAGGACGCATTTTTTGTTGGTTTGCCATGAATTCCCCAATAAACAGACACTACTGAATTCAGTTCGTGGGAAGGAAGCGCGATCTTTAGCATATTTATCATCAGTAAAGTGTTGCGCATTTTTAGAGAGAAACAAAAACTGATAAAGCGGCTGAAACAAAAGGAGTTCAATGTTTCAACCGTTTTATCAGTTTTTGTAACCGGTTGATTTTTTCTTTTTTTTTCTTCACCTTTTAGTCCCGGTGCACAATTTCTTTCACTAACCGCCATGGTGAACCAGGCGGAGGAGTTGCTATCCTTCGGGTCCCCGCGGCGGGGCTTCTCGACGTCCATGCACAGCCTCGTGGACGAAGGGGAGTTGCAAGAGGAGGGAGGCAAGAACGCAACGGAGCTGCTTGCATTCTACCGCCAGCGATGCGAACAGTTTCACGCCGAACGGGAGCAAACCTTGGCACATTTGGCACAAATTGAGGTGCGCATTGACAATTGTGAAAATATAAGCTATTTGAATGATAATAACAATTGAAATGATGCTGCAGGTGTCCAAGGAAGAAGCACATCGGCTCAAATGGGAGCTCAAGACCAAGAACGAGGAGGTTTGGATTATTTGGTGAAAATCCGAGTTCGTTTGGCGAAATGCTGACGGATTCGTGAACTATTTGCCTCTTTTTGTTAAAACAGATTGCAGACCTCGAGGAGTCTTTGAAGAAAGCAAATGCCGCCCTATTTCAAACTAAAGCGGAGCTCATTGATCTCCAGACAGAGAACAAAACACTGAAGCTTCAAGAACAGGACGACCGACAGAAGATTCAACAGTTGCTGGCACTTACTCAACCAATTACCGAGCAGGTGACATTCTTTCGAGATTGCCGACCTGGTACGCGAACCACTTATCCATCGGGAAGAACACCTACACCAACCACGTATCCTTATCCGTCGACAATGCACATTGGATCAGAAGAGATGCAGCAGGAAAGGAAGAAAAAGAAACCGCAGAAATCAGGCTTTGCAGTGCGAGGAAACGCCCCGAGTCTTAAAAACATCACTCAATCTATCCCGCCGAACAAGGTGCTACGGACGATATATATGCCGAACGAGCAGACAGCAGCATTGACGAAGACAATTGAAAACCTCCAGAAACAACTCGAGTCACACCAGCAACTCACTGAGACGAGAATTCAGGCCCTTTTGGACGGCTTTGCTGAAGAGAAAGCGAAGATGCTGCTGCATCAGCAGCAAATCGAGGAAAAGAGCACTCAGCTTGTGAAGCAGGTGGAAAAAACGAAGCGAGTTCTTACTCAAACAACCAAAGATTATTTGGTATTGCGCCACAAGTCTCAAGAAACAGAACGTCTCGCGCACGAAGAGATTTTCCAGGTGAAGCAAAAGTGCGATACTTTAGTCACGGAGAAGACGAAGTTGACGGAAAAGGTACGGGAAGAGACCAACGCGCTCCGTGAAGTCGTTCGCGAAGAGGGCAACCAGACAGTGCTGGAGTTCCGGAACCAGGCGCTTTCACGGGAACGAGATCTTCATATTTTAAAGGAGCAGTATGCGGCTATGCAAGAAGCATGCACAAAGCGAATTCAGGACCTGCAGGTGCGTCTGACAAAGCTAAGGAGTCGGTACCGCAGTTTGGATAAGCGCCGAGCTATGGAAATGGAGGGATTTACTCGAGACCTGGCGGGACTAAAGCGGCATTTGCAGAAGCTAGAGGTTATCCTCTATGGAAGAGGACTCACAGCTCAAGAGCGACAAGTCCTGCGATACGGTGAGTCTCGTTGAATGTGGTGCTGCCTGTGCTGGAATACTAACGCACACTTTGCTGCTAATGCCAGATGAAAACTATGCGTTGGATTCCAACGAACTTAGTGAAGAAATCGCAGCCTTGCAGCGACGTTTAATGGATCTATCGGTGGACCTTGCAGAGGCATGACAAAATTTGTTAAGAGGCAGGTTTGTTATCGCTTTTTGCCAATGGCACTATAGAAAACAACGTGCAGCGCGAAAAGCACAATTTCCAGTTTTATCGGAAATCCTACCAGAACACGGTGGCATAAAATCTTCTGAGTCAGTACATAGGCGCAAGCGAACTTCAAAAGTACAATGGAGTTGAATATTGCAAATATCCTTTCATGCTACGATAAGAAGTTGTGGCTATAAACATGAAGTACTTAAGTACTTTTAAGTATCGATGTTCATATTCCAATCAAAACAAAGCTGAACCTCACCTACATTGAACCACGCCAACGCAAACTTGACAAAACTGCGTATATCAATGAACAATATATCACCCAGTTTCGAAATGCCAATCAACTGCACATGAGCCGAAAGCAACAGAACCGCCTATTTCTTTGAACAACCAATCTAGTCACAACGATATTCATCGGCCGGGTCCACTCTAGATCTTCTATTGCTTGCTCGTCCACGAGGTATATATTGAAATCAGCGCTTCTTGGATTGGTTCCGAATGTTGCTGAGGTTGACCCCCCATAGCGCCATCAGCGCAACAGGAAACGCCAACCACATCAACGTCGTCCCCTGCGTTGGGAGCTTTGACTTGGCAGCTCGGAACTTCTTCCTCTCCGCTAGGTCCGTCGCTCTCCGCCCGATAGCAGCGGGGGCGACATGCGATCGTTGTCTATGGTACTGCGCCGTGGTGAAGCGTTCGTACTCGTTCAGTCCTCCGAACATTTCATGAACGTCCTCTGAGCTCATGGGTTTGTAGTTGTCTGCTCCCACCACCACTCGATCGTGGTGATTCGGTGCAGCCGAGATGCCGAACATCTCGATGTCATACTTGACACGCGCCGTGTTGTCGCTCAGCAGGTCGTAGGCAGCATTAATACGCAAAATCTCCGTGTCCTGCAGGCAAAATGCAGCATATCAGACTACTATCCATTGCATTTAAAACTATACTATAAGAATTATCCTACCTTGCCATCATTTCGTCGGGCAGAGCCTCTGGTCTTGGCGTGGTAGCGATCCGGGTGATGCTCGAGCACTGTGTCAATGTGTCAATGTGTCAATAGGTCAGGAGGAGAGCGGTAATAAGGGTTTTAATAGGAGCAGCACGCACCGAGCTTGCGGTAGGCAGCCTTGATATCGTCGGTCGAGGCGGAGCGCTCGACGCCCAGCACATCGTAGTAGTTGGGCTGTAGGTGCTTCCTGTCCCGCGTTGCCATCTTCGACCAGAGAACTCAATTGCCACCTGAAAAATTGGCCCCACGTTTTCCACCGTGACAAAAATTATTTGTGATTTGAGTCAGTTTCGGCTGTACTATTTTTTACATTCTTTTTACCTGAGATGGGATGGAGACCTAAATGCTCGCAACTAACTTCAAAACCCGCTCGCTGCACTGCTTCAAGCGCAGTGGCAGTCGAGGACGGAACTGGGAAACTATGGTTGACCCTGGGCCAGGAAAGACACCCTGCGCGCTGAAAATAATCAGCGGTGAAGGGTTGGCTTGTGAGATTATCAACTACACGCGAAATTCTTGCTGCGGTGGGTCGTCCAAGTGGCGCTGTCACATCACACCCATTATCAGTCTCACTCATACACAATGTATCAATAAAGAAGCACTACGAACCTTGAGATAGAACTCTAACTGGTCCTTCGTTACAGTCGTCGTGTCTTCTGACGATGCAAACTGCAAGTAAAAAAAAGTATCATAACGTCAGCTTGATGCTCAAACCAGTTTGGTCTACACAAAAAAAAAAACACACACACACCGAAAAGCGACCGTTCTGGCTGGTAGAGCTGGTAGAAGACTGCGTATCGTCTGAGGGTGGCTCTCGGTACTTTTCGTGATTGTCCATGCGCGCCCACATCATCAGCTGCTTCTGGAACTCGCTGTGGTATCAAAAACATTTGAGTCAGCATTATATATCACGCGTTTCTTCCGTGTCAGCACACTTACATGGTCGATTCTTCACTGTCTTCTCGGACGGTATCGAATCCCTGGGACTGCAGGGGACGTCGGTAAGGCTGCTCCGACGACAAAGGAAGTCGATTGGCCCGACCGAACAGCGGGCGCGAGCCTCTTGGAATAAATATGATCTGTAAATTTAGTCGAATAAGTACAGAAAGGTGAGTACCACATCAGTGTTGAGTCAGCCATATCCAAAAGAGTTAGTATTACACACAGCGCGGCTCGTACCTTCATGTCCTCGAAGTTCTCTTCCTCTACGCAGTACACGTTGACTGCAACGCAGTCAGGCTGTGTGTGGTCGAACTGGAAGATGTGAATACCTGTCAACCAGCCAAGCAGCACCACACCACCAAGATTAATCTCTGAAAGAGTAGCCATCTTCTCGTCTGGGTCGAGTGCAACTATCGACGAAGCAAAACTTACCGCATTTCGCACAGAAGACGTGCTGGCATGACGTGGCTTGGCTCTCATACAGCGAGACATCTGACGACTCCATCATCTCGAAGCAAGACGTCGGGATAATCTGCCAGCAAGAAAACCGACCACCAATTGTCAGGCACTTCCGTCGTCTTTAAACTTCACCCCTCTTGCCACTCACCAGGAACGGAAATCTGCCCTTCTTGCACGAGAACGTGTTGCTGTCGTCGAATGCCTCCACTCGCTTGGGTGCAAGTATCATAAATCTGTGCGCACCACCAAAATCTAAGTATCTTCCATTTCCATTGAAAATTCGTCTCAGATCTCACCTTAGCGACCCGCAGTCACAGCTCCCTCGATGTTGAAACAGTGGAAGCTTGGGCATCCCGTACTTCTTCCTGCAGTCATGTTGAGAGAGAAGTATAAGCCCAGTTGTCAGTCCCCAAGATCGGAAACCTGCCAGCCGAGTCCAATCGCCCCACGCACTGGTAGTAGACGTCCTTGCCGCCGCCATCCAAGTCGCAGCGCTCCCATTTTCCTTGATTGTCCCGCACACTCCGATAGAACTCGCGTAGCTGCTCAATCGTATCATAATAGGTAAAAGACTTTTCTCCACTCAGATGAATTTGCCAATCGAAGATCCACACATACCACGAGCAGCCCCACGCCCAGCACCAGCGTGGATAGTGCGCCAATCGCGCGGTCCACCTCGCGCACCATACCGTTGACCATCGTCGACAGCCACACACACAAACACACGGACCAGAACGATCCCAGTCACGTGCCTCGCCTGTTCAGGTGCTTGAAAACTGTCGGGAAGCCCTTATTTATTTGCTCGTACTTAGTGCGAATCAACGGGAATGATGGCACCATTTTTCGTCCATTCGCCAATTTTGGGTTTTCATTCGCGGCTGAAGTTGGCAAATTGGGGAACCAGATTCACTGAATTGGATCAGAGGCAACAAGGAATGCATGTCGATAATACGGCTCTTTTACTGACTAATGGATACACCAAGACTCTACCTGGGCTGCGGTTTGTGGAGATCGACGGCAGATTCTCTGAAGGATTTGGAGTCGAAGAGCGAGCGGTTGTTCGTTGAATTCTCAATGACCAGCTCGAATGGGGCCGTGCTGGGGTTCTCGCACCCCGTTGGGGTCAGGATACTCGAGCTCTCGTCGGAGTCCATGCCTCCCGTGTCGGCTGCAGTCTCCGCAGACTTGTCCGAGACGCGCTGTAGATGGCGCGAGTACCATAGCAGTATGTAGAAGACGACAGCGGTGCCCAGGAACAGCATGAGCGTGGCCACAGGAGACGCCGTCGAGTGGAAGTTGAATAGATCATTGCTCGGCTGGTGTCCGCTGATGACCCACAAGTACTGGACGAAGATCCAGAAGACCGGCCACATGAGTACTAAGAACACGTGGTTGGCTTTGAACAGCGGCGCTGTGAAGTAGAAGTCCACGCTCACGATCACGAGCTGCGCCACAGCGCCGAACAGATGCAGACCCGGCAATGAAATGTCCGAGTATGGTAGCGTCACCACCCTGTATTGAAGGCAATCAAGAACATCAGTGGGATGTTGCTAGCACTAACGATGAAGACAAGTCGTACCAGAAGAAAACAAAAGACACGACGGTGGAGGTGGTGGAACCTTCAAAGAAGACCCAATCTAGGATCTCCCAAGAGCACGCCGATGGTCGTCGGTAGTGCAGTAAAATGCGAGGCCCATTGAAGGTTGGCTGATACAGATGAACAGCCGCAATCTACAGCGTACCAACCGCAAAGTTAGACACCATTGTCAATAATCCTGTAACATTCCGTATCAACTTTTAATTTCTCCTTACCCACATCGCGATGACGGAATATAATGCCGACATCGGTCCGAACAGCATCAGCGGAGGTGTCTTCTCTCGGCCGTCACCGAAGTAACCTTCCCATGCCAAACATAAACTCTGGAAGAAGACGCTGCAGGTAAATCTAAGAAACGAAGAACAAAATCACTAGTTATTACGCAACGAGCAATTATGAGCTGTGCAGGACAACTACGTACATGCCAAGCGCACCCATGAGCTTCCATCCGACGCGCTGGTTCCGCGAGAAGTGTGACAGCTTGGTATGTCTTGTAGTGTGGTACGGGCTCTTGCCTTTAAAGAAGTTAAAGCAGTCATCCCAGGCATCCAGGCAATCGGAGGACGCCATGGTGGTCGCAGAAGGTGTCTGGCTTGTGTCAAGTGGCTTCGTTCTCGCTGGTGGAAGCACTTAGACCGCCTGGATAGCGAGCTTGGAGCGCCGCCGACAAGCACGAGAATAATATGGCCTTGAATACCGCAGCTTTTTATTTTGACCAATCAACCGCTGTTTAAATAACATTTATTTCTATCATATAAAGACCTTATGCATGTACTGTATACTAGTACATGTATTTGCATGGACCGGTATGGATAGATAATCAAAATCAGATTTTACGTTGCATTGCGGTTAAAGCTCAATCAAAGTTAAAGCCGAAGCCGAAGTTGCTCGCACTGCTTGCTGTTGTCGCTGTAAGATCACTTGACGCGGTAGGAGACGTTTCCTTTTTGTTATCTTCCCCGTGGATGAGAAGTTCCCACTTGGATTTCCGGTGCTTACGCTCGTACTCGTCCTTGAGCTCCTTGTCCACCTTGGCGTAGAGCTCTGGGGCATTTTTGGCCATCACCTCCCGGAACATTCCACCGAGCTTGGGGCGCTGTTCCATTGGGCAACCGGAAACCTGTTCCGGCTTATCTGTTAGGAACTCCAACACACTCTTTACGTTGCTGGAACTCACAAAGTTCTGCGTCATGGCAACGCTCTCGTCGATGTTGAGCACCGTGTGCCACCAGCCGTGCGGTACGAACATTGTCTCACCCTCTCGGCAGATACCTTCCAGCGGTTTGAGGTGGGCGGGCAGCATCTGCACGTCCTTGTAGAAGGTCACAAACCACTCCATGAGTGACACAGGCGCAGACACTTCGCTGCCATCCTCGCTCGGGTGAATTCCAGGTGGCACTTGACCGGGAGGGAACAAGATCCACTTCTTAGATCCACGGATAACGCCATTCCACGCGTTCGTAGCGTTTGGGTCAATGTGGAAACTGGAGCCAGACTTCTTAGGACCAATGATTAGCCAACGGTAGTCCGGCCGCTTCTCCTCGCCAAGAAGAGCAAAGTAGTCTTCTTGGAAGTACTCGGGAACAGTGTAGTCTTTAGCCAGCTGAGGTACCTTCGCAGCGAACTCCTTGTCGAAAACAAACAGCGGTTGATCATCCAGTAGCGTGCGGCAATAGTTAAAGTACTTATCCATAGAAAACTGGAATCCACCAGCATAGAACGTCTTGCCCTTGCAAACATGCCCCAGATACTCATCCGTCCACTTGTTAATTGCCGCCCAGTCATCAATAGCATCGGTGATTATAACAGGCACATTAGGACCTTCAAAATCCCTCTTAAAGTCCTCCACTGTCATGCTCTTGGCACTGCGACGCTCAATGTTTTCCACCGCTAGCCACGTCTCTTCAATCGGCGCAGCAGAGCAGTAGTACGACTGGAACAGCAGGTCAGAGTACACTCCCTGAACGCGAATAGGAGCTTTCAGCTGCACCTTGTTGCCGTACTTGGTCTTCAGGTACGTGGCTTTCCACGTTGGTCTAGGTTCGAAGTGTCCTTCCATCTCTTCGAGCACCAGAACTCGCCACAGTTCGTCATGTGTGCCGTACACGTACGCAGCGCGACTACAGGCTGCCAGGTTCGCGAGGTCTGCGGCCGAGCAGTAGTTCAATAGCGATACTAACTGGGTGTCCTGCATCACTGCCAGCCGGCCTAGACCTGACGCGCGGCACTCCACGGCACCTTTGACGACGTCCTCGAAGTAGTTGCCAATGGGCTTTACGCCCAGCGGGTGTTGCAGGCGCACACGGGGGCTGCAAGCAGAGTTGTCGTCGTTGCCCGCATCCAGAGAGATCTTGACTTTCTTCACCAATCGACTGGCAACTGCACCGCCAGTATCGCGGCGTGCGTGCTCCAGTTCCGTCGCCATGGTGCCAATGCCGAATGGCATTTCGCCCGCCACTCAGCTGCTGCACTTCTATAGCGTTTGAAAACTAAGGTTTTCAGCCAATGAAATGGGCAAAAGATGAGAAAAAGAGACCAATCAGCACGAAATTTGGAAGTTGAAGTGATGTTGCATTTTTTGTTGCCTGGTATCCATTCGTCGTAGAAAGGATGCTTTTTAAACATGCAGTCTACAGTAGGTCTTCGCAAAACTAATGTACGCGGCGTTCAACTCACGCCTGGGGATCGACGGAGTTAATACTCGTCGTTAAAATCCTCGCCCTCGCCCTCAGCAGTCTCGGCCGACACCTCCTCGTAATCCTTCTCCAGAGCAGCAAGGTCCTCACGAGCCTCCGAGAACTCGCCTTCCTCCATACCCTCACCCACGAACCAGTGCACGAACGCACGCTTGGCGTACATCAGGTCGAACTTGTGGTCGATGCGGGAGAAAACCTCAGCAATGGCGCTCGTGTTCGAGATCATGGCCACAGCACGCTGCACACGGGCCAAGTCACCTCCAGGCACCACCGTCGGAGGCTGGTAGTTGATGCCACACTTGAAGCCTGTAGGGCACCAGTCCACGAACTGAATGGTGCGCTTGGTCTTGATGGTTGCCACAGCGGCGTTCACGTCCTTCGGGACGACGTCACCACGGTACATGAGGCACGTGGCCATGTACTTGCCGTGACGCGGGTCACACTTGGCCATCATGGAGGTAGGCTCGAAGGCGCTGTTAGTGATCTCGGCCACCGACAGCTGCTCGTGGTAGGCCTTCTCAGCCGAGATAACCGGAGCGTACGAGCTCAGCATGAAGTGGATACGCGGGTACGGCACCAGGTTGGTCTGGAACTCGGTGATATCCACGTTCAGCGAGCCGTCGAAGCGGAGCGACGTGGTTAGGGACGAAATCACTTGTGCGATCAAGCGGTTGAGGTTCGAGTACGAAGGCCGCTCGACGCCTAGAGAACGACGGCAAATGTCGTAAATGGCCTCGTTGTCCAGCATAATCGCCACATCCGTGTGGTCAAGAAGAGCGTGTGTCGAGAGCACCGAGTTGTACGGCTCCACAACAGCCGACGACACGAGAGGCGACGGGTAAATGGTGAAGCCAAGCTTACTCTTGCGGCCGTAGTCGACCGAAAGACGCTCGAGCAGCAATGATCCGAATCCTGAACCGGTGCCACCGCCTACAGCGTTGAACACCATGAAACCTTGCAGACCGGTGCAAGCATCCGCAAGCTTGCGAATACGGTCGAGCACAATATCTACTACCTCCTTGCCGATCGTGTAGTGGCCACGCGCGTAGTTGTTGGCCGCGTCTTCCTTGCCCGAGATGATCTGCTCCGGGTGGTACAGCTGACGGTAAGTTCCGGTGCGGATTTCGTCGCACACCGTGGGCTCCAGGTCCACGAACACGGCGCGCGGAACGTACTTGCCCGAGCCTGTCTCGGAGAAGAAGGTGGAGAACGAGTCGTCTCCCATGGTGCTGGAGTCACTGGGGATCTGGCCATCATGCTGAATGCCGTGCTCGAGGCAGTAGAGCTCCCAGCAGGCGTTGCCGACCTGGATACCGCCCTGGCCAAGGTGGATGGATAAGATTTCACGCATGTTTCTTGGAGTTTAAGCTTGGGACAGGTCGTTGGCTGATCAGAGACAACTGCACTTGCAATCGAGTTTGACAATTGGACAATGCTAGGCTTGGGCATTAGCTTGTTGCCAACAAGAACTCGGCTCGATGGATGTGTAACGGTGAGCTATTTAACTTTCGAAGAATAATTAATTGTCGCAGGTCTAGTCCATGCCATTTGCTTTTAGGTGGAGCAAAGAGATGTTCATACGATCGAAGAAGAGAGGTTCAACTAGGCCACATTCATTCTGCATAGACGTCAGCATCTGGGCGAGGAAGCTCGCCATCTTTGCCGCCAATCGGAACACCCCTCCGAACCTTGCTCGTTGCGACTGTTGCTTCGGCCTAATTTGGCGGATTACTCAGGACGTGAAGCGATTCGCTTCAAGATAGCGCTACCGGTAGGCAAGATAGCATGGCTTGCATCAAATGAGAAAACATTTGCATCTGATTCAAAATCAACTAATGATCTAAAAAATGGTTGGTTTCTATTGCATTGCATGCTCAGCAATTTGCTGCGGCATCGCCTACCGACATCGTCGCAAGACTAGCTCCACGATGCGCTGAACAACTTAGCGCAGCTTAATTATCCAAGCGAGATATGAAAAACTTTCATGACCAGGATGCGTAGCGTTACACTTCACTCATTTTGCCGCACTTGAAATGGCGGCTGCCTTTCAGACTTGCAACTGGCAAGTTGCCAGTCACCAGAGCCAGCTCCACTGTCGAAGTGATGCAGAGAGTCTCTAAGAATGAGAGCAATAGCGTTGCAGCAACTCAGTTGCTTACTCGGCTTGCCTGACAGTAATGGTAGATAAAGTACAATGCTCACAACGTGGTAAGCTCTATCAGCACACTACACTGGAGGCTTTATCTATTTACAGTTCATTGCAATTTAGTAGACGGCTACGTAGAACCATGCTCTCAAGTGAGAGTCTAAACGCGCTCCAAGTAGAGTGTAGCAGGCATTCGAGAGCGACAGGGTGCGTGCAATACCATTGGTGATGGATGACAAGCGATAGCCATTGGTCAAAATTCTTTCAAAATGCCTTCCCATTCGCCAAAAACTCAATTTCAAACATTCAAACCCGCGCACCACCACTCCCTTTCCCGCCTCGTGCCTCTCCCCTCATTCTCCAACTCGACTGCAAGCGCCCTCACAACGTTTCCAGTAGTCCCGGAATTCTCAAAACCCAGCCAACGACCTGTCCCAAGCTTAAACTCCAAGAAACATGCGTGAAATCTTGTCCATCCACCTTGGCCAGGGCGGTATCCAGGTCGGCAACGCCTGCTGGGAGCTCTACTGCCTCGAGCACGGCATCCAGCCTGATGGCCAGATCCCCAGTGACTCCAGCGCCATGGGAGACGACTCGTTCTCCACCTTCTTCTCCGAGACAGGCTCGGGTAAGCACGTTCCGCGCGCCGTGTTCGTGGACCTGGAGCCCACGGTGTGTGACGAAGTCCGCACCGGCACCTACCGTCAGCTGTACCACCCGGAGCAGATCATCTCGGGCAAGGAAGACGCGGCCAACAACTACGCGCGTGGCCACTACACGATCGGCAAGGAGGTCGTGGACCACGTACTAGACCGTGTCCGTAAGCTGGCTGACGCCTGTACGGGCCTGCAGGGCTTCATGGTGTTCAACGCCGTCGGTGGCGGTACCGGTTCAGGTCTGGGTTCGCTCCTGCTCGAGCGTCTTTCGGTCGACTACGGCCGCAAGAGTAAGCTCGGCTTCACCATTTACCCGTCGCCTCTCGTGTCGTCGGCTGTTGTGGAGCCGTACAACTCGGTGCTGTCCACACACGCGCTGCTAGAGCACACGGATGTGGCGATTATGCTGGACAACGAGGCCATTTACGACATCTGCCGTCGCTCGCTTGACATTGAGCGCCCCACGTACACGAACCTAAACCGTCTCATTGCTCAGGTTATCTCGTCCCTGACCACGTCGCTCCGCTTCGACGGCTCGCTGAACGTGGATATCACCGAGTTCCAGACCAACCTGGTGCCGTACCCGCGTATCCACTTCATGCTGAGCTCGTACGCTCCGGTTATCTCGGCTGAGAAGGCCTACCACGAGCAGCTGTCGGTGGCCGAGATCACTAACAGCGCCTTCGAGCCTACCTCCATGATGGCCAAGTGTGACCCGCGTCACGGCAAGTACATGGCCACGTGCCTCATGTACCGTGGTGACGTCGTCCCGAAGGACGTGAACGCCGCTGTGGCAACCATCAAGACCAAGCGCACCATTCAGTTCGTGGACTGGTGCCCTACAGGCTTCAAGTGTGGCATCAACTACCAGCCTCCGACGGTGGTGCCTGGAGGTGACTTGGCCCGTGTGCAGCGTGCTGTGGCCATGATCTCGAACACGAGCGCCATTGCTGAGGTTTTCTCCCGCATCGACCACAAGTTCGACCTGATGTACGCCAAGCGTGCGTTCGTGCACTGGTTCGTGGGTGAGGGTATGGAGGAAGGCGAGTTCTCGGAGGCTCGTGAGGACCTTGCTGCTCTGGAGAAGGATTACGAGGAGGTGTCGGCCGAGACTGCTGAGGGCGAGGGCGAGGACGAGGAGTTCGGTGAAGAGTACTAAGCAACGTGTTTTCTCATGAAAACGGTTTCTGAACCTAGCAACGTGATATGATACATGGTATACTTATCGTGTTTAGCTTACGAAGCTAGAGACCAAAGTTGGCTGTGCTTGATAGGCATTGAAATTGATGTGACAGTTGGTGCCAAAAAATTATTTTTTTTCATCAGAGGTGTATTTTCATCCGAGACAGTGCGTTTGTGGAACTCGTCCCATAATAGCATTGTACAACAGGTAGTTGGTCAAACCCATCATGTTCATTTGCTTTCCAGGCGAGCAAGCAGTGAACACAGGCGCTTCGCCATCATGTTCGACGGGTATCTTGAAGACTATGAACGTGCCCGAGAGGAGGCACTCAAGGCCATCGACGAATATGCGCGAGCTTCCGATCCAGGTAAACTGATGATTTCAGAACATTGTGCCGTGCAACAACTAACTTTTTTTGGTAGCCAAGCGCGAGGAGCTTGTTGTGACAGCGAAAAGCTGCGTTGACGAAGTCGAGCGATACGTATGAACCATTGTGTGTATTCACGGCGATTGTGATGAGCTTATTTGACATATTTTGCGGTGAACGTGTTGGCAGATTCGCATTTTGGAGAATGAAGCGAAGAACGGTTCGACTCCTGCAGCGAAAAGGAAGATGATGGAGCAAGTACGCAACTGCCGAACCAAATGGACCGGTTTGAAGACCTCGCTGGAGAAGGAAATCTTGGTGGGCGACGCTCGTGCGGGAAAACCAACTGATTCCTGGAAAGATGCCAACACGGTAAGCGGCGAGTGATTTTTTTTAGCAAACCTCGCGATCATTACTTGGTGATTCAACGTTTGAAATTCGTACAGAAAGAGCAAATGGAGCGCTGCGGTGAACGGATCGACAGGTTAAAGCCCTTTGTTTTTTCTACCGATGAGGCGGTTAGACTAACATTTTTCATCTTTACTGTACATGTACATGTACTTGTAGAAATCGACGTCATTTGGATGAAGCGCAGCGCACTATCGCCCACACTGAAGCGATCGGTACGAGTTCTTAGACTTAAAGCTTCGGGAATTCTTTCGATAACGGTGGTTTCGATATCTCTGAATTACAGCGGAGAATGTCGCCAACAACTTGCTGCAGCAACGAAATCAACTCGAGCATACCGAGCTCAATGTACGACGTTTCACTTAACTCATATGCTCTGATGTTGATCAGCATCATCTGACACAATGGTCTTGTTGCTTATGCAAATAGGTCGCTCAAACGCAAGAAGACACTGATGAGGCAAAGGGCCACATCCGATCAATGGCGTGCAAGGCGTTCACCAGTCGAGTTTTGCTTTTGTTTGTGATATTGGCACTTGCCGTCGCCATTGTGCTGGTTTCGTACTACAAATGGTACCCGCGCAACAAGAAGGACTATCTGGGCATCTTGCCCGGCTCGAGCAACTCCACTTCTGGCAGCAGTGCCTAAGCTCCTGCATTAAGCGAAACGATGAGAAAAACATACTTAAAAGAAGGTAATCACTTGAAGGTTTAATCGTACGTTTGGGGACCACACATTGGACATTTGCTAGGCTCTTCTCGTTGTCAATCCTAAGAATGCTATCCGCGGCAAATGACTACAGGTCCATGTTTGTCGCGGTCGATGAGCGATCAATCAGGGCTTTGGATCGGTAATTGCGCGCTTGGATAGCTTTTGCGTCGTTTCAGATACCAAGCTACAAAAGTCTCGATCCAAAGCAAATTAGACCAAGCAGCCATAGTCCGGCGAGATTTGCAGGAACACGTCGTCAAAGAACCTCTCACTACTGTAGTCCACTTGGCTCGCATGGGCTGTGAACTCCTCGTCAGCGTCATTGAGAGATCGTACATCGGCGTACTTGGTCTCCGAAGGCAGGAAATCGAGATCCACACTACTAAAGCCACTGGGAGGGTAGTCTTCGATGTACGTTTTCTTGTGGCTCGTGGGGGAAGCCTTCATAATGAGATCGGCGGATTTGTCCGAACAGGGCCCGGCCAAACCGTCAAAGTGGCTAAAGAACTGCTGCTGAGCATAGTAGGCCTCGTTGAGCTCCTCGTGAGTCAGTTGCTCGCTCTTGAGGCCTCTGTCAAAGAACGACAAATGGGCCGGTGGCAAGTGCATCACCTGGCTCCTGCGGATACGAAGGTGGGTGGACCCGGCCGGGATGACGTCGCCCAGGGTCTTGGAGTCTCCGTCGGTCGGGCTGACTGTGCAGTCATAGAAACTCAATTCAGTGCCGAACCGCGGACTCTGCGACGCTAGCGAGTCATTGCCGTCCTCGGACTCGGCATCCTCATCGTCGTCATCGCAGGCCAACAGTTGCTGGTGTTGTGGCCCGAGACGGCCGGATGGATCGAGGCCGTAGGTCTCCGGGGCCATGAGTTTGTCCAATTGGCGCTTGAATGTGGCGTACTGGGCCTGTTGCTTGTCACTGAGTGGGGCCTGCTCCTTGCAGCGGTTAAGCTCTTGCAGCGACCGCTTGAGACTGCGCACCTTGCGGTACGGCCAGTGCCGGATGCCGATGGCCCGGCAGCGTTTCTTGAAGGCCGTGGCCCGAACTCCAAACTTTTCGGCCGCCACCTTGAGTGGTAAGTGGAAGTGCAGGCTGAAGGCCTCGAAGTTGCAGGCCGGGGACATGGTCAGGAAGGCGCTCTTCCTGGCCGCATGGGCACGCGCAGCGTGGCCATTGCTCAAGACGGGACTCTGCATGTACACGTCCTCGAGACTGGAAACGAGTTGCAGATTCAGTGGTGCCAGAGATTCTGAGTGTTGCAACATTGGCAAACTGGATTTGGTATTTTTGCAATGGTTTTGTTTTGCTTGTGCACGAGAGAGCTCGATTGGGAATGAGACCACGCTGGCGTCGGAAGAAAGATCGCAAAAAGCAAACACGCAAATTCCACGTTTCAATATGGAAGATTGTATACCGCGATTTTCTGGAAAACAGGCGGAGCCTACAACGAAACGGCGAAGGCTGAACTCACCGTTGCCAGGTGAGCCTGCGGCAACGCTCATTTGATAAGTTGTCACGGAAATTCTGGCTGCAGCCAACGGATGCAAGAACAAGTGCGGCGCGGCAAGGTGAGGGCAGTGTGAAGATGGCATCGTCTCTTTAGCACGCGAGCGGAGAGCGTTGCGCACCGTTTTCGCACGACCAACTTCAACGCAGACGATTGCAATCTTGAAAGGACGCAAATAGATCCGATATATAAATGGGTTGATAAAATAATAATCTGACTTCGCGGCATTTTGCTCGCAAACTTCACCTACTCCAGTGAAGGAAGGCCACGAATCATGGCCCACGATGCCTTTGCTTTCGCAGCAATTTTCACCCGTGGCAAAAAAAAAACTGCTCGAAATTCCGGTTATATGTCAGCTTCAACTTGTACTGAACAAAAGACAGCAAACGCCCCAAGTTGCACCAAACGGTACGTGTTTCTCTACTCGTGCCAAACGCTGCGTGAGGACTTGTAGCGATATTCCCATTTCGTGTTCAGCCCCAGTCGCTACACTTTCGTTACTTATTGCCTCTCTCTACCATCGCTGAAGTTCGACACATTTGAAAGCAACTTGGCAACTTCGTCTGGTGAAACGGCCTCCCCAGTGAGCAGCGGGTCACCTCGACGCTTGCCGTTGCGAACAGGGAATGCCTTGGCCGTCAGCAAATTCAGCAATTGCTCCTTCTCCAGCAGCTTCTCAACGAGTCGCTGTCGCTCAGAAGAGCTCAGTCGGCTCTCAGATTGCCGACCGTGCTGATGACTTCCTAACAAGCTGCTACTGCTGTGCTGCGGCATCACGAGCGGAAGCTGTGAGACGTGCGCAATCTCCCCGCGAATGTCTTGCATGCACTCCTTGAGGATCATTTCAAGCTCCGTGTGGTTTTGCAACTCGAGTTTGTATGCTGTTCGCACCTGTTGCAAATTTCTTCTTTCCACCTCCAACAACCGCTTTAAACGCTTGATAATCTCCTTGTACCGGTTGTCACTGTCTGATGCCATTGCCAGCGTGCTGACTCCTGCTGTGTTGGGACGCTGTGCCAACGCAAGACTAGTTGCTGAGTCTCGGTAATGAACTTTTGGCAGTGAACTCGTGGAGGCGGTAGCGAATAATGTCTGTGACTGTGGGTGATGGTGTTGCTGCTGTTGCGGCTGTCCGGATTCCCTTAGCAGATCTAACTGCTGACGTAGAGCCTCAAGTTGTGTTCGCAGTGACACGTTATCCTTCTTGACCGTCACGAGTTGCTTCACGAGGAACTCGCGATCGTTCTCTTGTGTGGAGAACTGTGTTTTTAACCGCTGGTTTTCCCGTGTCAAGCTCTGATTTAACCGGTCGAGTCGATCAGCCAGTTCCTTGGTCCACTCCACTTCCGTCTCGAGCTGTTTGCTCTTCTCAATCCACGCAGAAGCACCATCATCGGTTTTGTTTTTCTCGGATTCCAGCTCCTCCTGAACACTGTACAGTCGAGCTCGAAATGCTCGCAGTAGATCTTTTTCTTGCTCTATTTGACAGACACGAAAAGTCAGTTCCAGTGACAGATATACTAAGTATCCGCCAGCAATGCACGTACTTGCCTTGCAAAATTTTGCTGGTACGATCCTGCACTTGATCCACACTATCAAGAATGTTTCGGTGCATCGTGCGTACACGATCCATAGATGCATCTAGCGTGTTCTCCTTACTTTTCTTTGCCCGAGAATCTGAGAGCAACGCCTCCAGTTCATTAACCCGAACCTTGTACTGCCGTTCACGTCGCACATAGCTCTCCTGCAAAAAATCATGTTTTCGTAAGAAATGATACTGGGAAGATGTAGTCCCAAGACTAACGGACCTGTCTTCTGGCGAGCTCCTCGTTCATCTGGGTAACGATATCCTTCTGCTCGGCATTGCCGTACTCATCAAAAGGTGGGACTGCGGAATTCTGCTCTGCGACGACGCTTAACCCCAGGATCTTGTTGCGGAACTTTGCCGTGCTATCTTCTGGACTGCCAGGCTGCTACACACCATTAGCAAGTGGAATTTCACCGGAATTCGCTACAAAACAGAACTTACCTTTCGCCCTGCAGGTTTGGCAGCTTTGCTGCCTCTTGCAGGCATGGAAATCACTCTTCGCGATGTTCAATTACGCCTCTGATAGCGGCAGCAGACGGCAACCCTTTTAACTCTTTTTCTGCGCTTTGAATTTGGGTGGCTGGGGTGTATTTTCAGGCACGCAACTCACTAAAAATATGCTGTCTTAAAGAAGTTAGACCAAACCAGACAGTGTTCCGGTGTGCACTCACACAATCTACTGTAGTCGCTGTATTTACGGTGCCGACCCATTACCGCGTTGTGATTCTCTGGTGGCAGCGAAGTGCTCACTCCATTCCATTACCGCATCTGCAAGGGGTCTGTTGTCAATTGGGTCTCCAGTACCTGCAACTCGCGGCTCATTTTCGAGATCGCTGCGAGGTGGTGGGGAAGTGGCGACTGTCTCTCCATCGTGATCGGGTGCATCGTCAAGTACGATTGCGCGTGGAAATCCCGCAAGATGGCAGTCATCATGCTCGGCGACGCCGACTCCGTCACCTCGCCGTCCTTGGAAGCGGTGTCCTCCTCTAATAATATATGCACAAGTGTCACCTTGAGTACCCTCGCTTCCCGCTTCTGAGCTAGCGTGTGTTGGCCGTGCAGTAAAGTGGTGGCCTTCCATGTATTGCTGCCTGTGAAGTACACAGCACGGCTGCTGTCACGCGCTGCTGTATTCTCCTCAGGAGATATGACAGCGAATCCGAGATTGTCCGACACGTACAGCGCCGTCGAGGACGGATCCTCGCGCAATTGCACCTCGTCGTACGAAGCAGCAGTAAGTTGCACGAGCAGCACGCACGATAGAAGTGGCGTATACGCTGGAGGAATCAACTCCTCCAACCGATTGGACCGTAATTGCTCCCATGCAGACTGCTCATTGTCATCCAAAGAAGACGCACCAGCCAATGCCAGTCGTGTGATGACGAACACACTCTTTTCACCGAATAGCGTGAAAAACTGCAGCATCTTCCGCAGCATCTCCAGTAGCGCGTTTTCGAGACCCTTATCCTCTTCTTCCTTGACAGAGATCATGTATGTCTCGAGAACGGAGCCAACTGCATCAGTACAGCTACATGCGATCCACTTTCGATCTTCGGAGAGCAGGTACCCGCCGTAAATGTATGGCAACTCCTTCTCACCTTCTTGATCGACAGTAGACGTATCTGCTCGCCAATCTGCTAGGTGATACAACCTCTCGCAAAGGAAGCGTGATCGTCCAGCACCACTGGGAACGCCATCGACCGGTTTGAGGTTCAGGTTCTCGCATATGCGGTCGTACAGACCGATGCAGTTCGGCATCAGCATGAACGGGCTAGGATTCACCTCCACTTCATACAAGTCGTCCAAGTACACCATCTCTATCGTCACGCTGTCTTTCCACTCGCTGACTTCAGCGATGCTTTCTGTTCCAAATAATCCGCTTGAAAATGCACCCAGAGCCCACATTTTGTGCTTCACATCGCTTCGGCGGAACGGAGCCACTAAATACACCACATTACCGACAACTGATCTTGAAAAAGCTTGTGTCTTTTTGATCGCTCCAGACGACAACACAGGGTTCAAAACCTTCCCAGCGGCGCGGAAGTTAGCGAAGGGGTCCTTCATGCTCTCTGCGCAGTCCACAAGTAGCAGTCCATTGGCCGCATCCACGTTCGCATAATGGTTTCCTTCCACCGATCTAAGATCAACTGGGGCCAAATCGCCCATGTGACATTGTGCGTACATGCTGCGAAAGCACGTGAAGTAAGAGAGCGCGAGAGATGCGAGCCACTGCGATGGAGACTGTGGGCAGACGATCACGTAGTCCACTGGTTTAAGCGCCGCTACCGGATGCAAATCGCGCAATAAATATTCCGAAATGATAGCGGGTTCGACATGATAGCTTGACTCCAGCGTGGACACACATACTTTTGGTTCCTCTTCCACCCAGACGCGCTCTATTCTCCTAGCGTCACTTGACTTCGTCGGAGCTTGAGTGAAGTCCTCAAAGCTCATCCATCGTCGATCACGCCCGGCTTTTCTAACGTCACTTTCGTTCTTGTCCCCCTTTTTCAGGAGCAATATCAGACTCAGTAAATAAGGCTGCACGCGGTCCGCCACGTCGTTCTTTTCGGCAGTACTTGCTGCAGTGACCTGTAGGCTTGAGTGTGCGGACCACGTCTTAATCCCGTTTGGCTCTTGCCGCCAAGTCACCATCGCGTCTGACGCTGACATTTGAATTCCCAGAGAAATTTCAGCGTCGCGTAGCTTGAAGCTGTCGGAATTGCTCCATAACTTCAACGATTCCTGGCATGCCTGTTCTTCAAACGCAGCTTCATCAAAGTCAAGCAACAGGCGACGCAGCTGTTCTTTCTTCTGCTGACGATTCTTCGGGTACTGCAGCTTTGTGTACTCGGATCTCCAGAACTTGAAGCGGTCCGAGTTCAGACGCAGACGCAGCTGCTCAGCTGTTGCACGGTTTGTTGAAAGCCGACCTGCCGTCGCTCGAAGTGGGGGCGGAATAAAAGCCTCTGCGTTGGGCAAGAACTTGACTTTTGCCGACACACTTGCGGTTAAACTTTTCTCCATCATCTTGGTTTCATCATCAACGTAGTCTTGGAGTGCCTGCAACAGAGGATGCGTCTTCACTGGGCGACCATCCAACGCCTCCTGTTGTTCGTTATGAGAGAGAGACTCCACAAGTGATACGGCCACACTCAGAGGCTTCGTGTCATTTTTCGGTCTGGTGACTGTAGGCTCCGATTTCGAAAGAGATGCTTTGGCCATGGAGAAAAGTTGGGCAGGGTTCAGAGCAGCCCCCTTCACGCCATTACTACTGAGCGCCAAAGGCTCTGTCTTCACATTTGGGCCAGTTCCATTGGATTTGACTGGTCCAAAAGTCAACGAAAACGCCGCTTCCTTGCCAGCCTTCACTTTGTAGCCTCTTCGTCGCCGTTTAAAGCGCCGAACTTCGGAGTCTACATGCAACTGCAGCTCGTCGTCATGAGGAAGCGTCATGCGGATAATCGGACCAGTTGCATTTGGCGTATTAAAATGCGTGTCTGGGGACACCGGCACAAATGATTCGTCGTTCTCAGTGGAATCGGCGCTGTCACGCTTTCGCTTGGCTTTGGCTGCTCCAGTGGCCACAGGGCGCCGCAGCAACTCGTCCGTTTCCACTTCGGCCTCCTGGTTATTGTCTTCCTCCTCCTCGTCAGCGTCTTCTTCATTGTCATCCTTTTTCACCTCGTCTTCGTGTCCACTACCGTCGCTATCATCCATTCTCCGCTTATGTCTACGTTTCGAAACTGCACGGAACCACGGCGACACGTCCGTGTACTTGGTTTCAGCAACTATACGCGGCACCAGCCCGTCCTTCAGATGCCATACATCCACCACCGAGTGGTCCTTCTGTGACGGTAGACCCACGAGTCGCTCCCAAGAGCACCGCGGGTCCCCCAACTCGTCACCAAGCGACGTCAACGAGCCATCTCTCCTCACCACATCCACAGTCACTGTCAGTAAATTGCTCGGTTCAAACAACTGGAAATGCAACTGAAAAGCTGGTACAGGGAACTCCTCTTCAAGGTACACTTCCACGTGGTTCAGTCTTGTCAGCGATGGACAGCGGAAAATGAACTTGGCGTCATTGGGCTTGTAGAACCCGTCATCAGTCAGCACAAACTCCTCTTGCGTGACCAATTTCTTGCTCAAAACCGAGCCCAACGCAGCGAAAAACTGCTTCTGAATAGTCTTATCAACAGGCTCTCCAGTGTCTGTCCAGGAGCCCGTGGCTGTCTCACAGACGCCCGTAGGAGGCTCAGCGGGGACTGCACTCTGCATCCCGTTGACAATAAACACCAAGAGCTCGGAGGAGGAGGACGCTGCGCCCCCCTCGCTCTGTCTGTCCTCATGGAGGACACACACAGCGTTGCGCTGCTGTAGACGCTGGTGAAAGACCGCCAGGGCCGCGTCTTCGGACTGCTTGGTCCCAGCTTTAGCTGTTTTCTTCTTCTTGCTCGGCTCTTCTACTGGCGCAAGGCCATACACGTGCCATTGTAGAGATACCAGCTCGCACTACATGATAAAGTATGAGAGACAGGTGAGTACGTCTTTTTGGACGAAGCATAAAGTTAGAGGGCCCGCAGTGGAAGGGGAACCATCACTCTGGGTGAGGTACGTACGAGTGCGAAGCAATTAGTCGTGAGCGTCGGAGCAGACCGTACTCGCTCCATTCTGTGAGACCTGAAGACGCGCGAAGGATTCCCCAGAAGATCAGAAGTTGGCAAGAGGCTCCTCCACGCACTGCCACAAGCCCGAGGACACGTTGGTATGAATTTGGTATGCGGGCGAATGTACATAATATCGACTTTGGCAGGTTTTCAAGTTGGCGTGAAGAACACCAACTACTCACAGGCAAAAACATATGGGTACTTCGACTTCAACCACGGACGACGCCAGATAACTTGCAGTTTGAGCGCGCTGATCTAGTTAAAGCAATGGAACCCGCCGAAGACGCTCCTATGCTCGGCGTCAGTAGTGACGCCGTCCTCGCTGTCCTGGCCACCATCGTGCGCAAGCCCAAGTCCAAGCGCCGGCGTACGACGACGACAAATTCCACCACCACGACAACAGTTGAGTTTCCGTTGGAGACTACAGACCTACCGGCCAGAGATGTGACGATGCTCGACACTGTAGTCCCCACTGTGCTGCGCAAGACGAGAAAATCTTCTACAGCGATCAACAATCCAATCCCAGCGCCTGCAGTCGCAACCAGAACAAAATTTCCATCAACTGACTGTCCATCTGATGCAGACCCACTGATGCTCGACATCGGCAGTGACGCCGTCCTGGCCACTCTCGCCACCGTGGTGCGAAAGCCCAAGTCCAAACCTGCCGCTTTAGTAAACGCCCAATCAGTCCCAGTATCGACGGCAGCAGCACTACATGTAGTTGTTGACCCACCGGCAGTTGACCATACCTTATCACCCTACGCCACGCAATCCTTGGCGACTACATGTAATGACCCATTGCTGGCTTCAGAAGCAAATCGGCCGAATACTGACACCTGTCTACGCAAAAAAACACCAAACAATCCGCTGTGACCATCAGCCCCAGCGCCAATCCGATCCAAATGCCCAACCTTGTGGACTTGACAGAGTCGACTCCACCTCCTCGTGCCGATACGAACTTGACCCTGGTTGCCAGGCGCCAGGAAATGGCCGAGCACCGTCGATACAACCAGGACCACACGATGGCGAACGTGACTACGGAGTGGGTGGAGCACGATAAGGCCAAGTGGCCTGTATCAAAAGCAGTCGTCGAGATCGCCAAGGTGCTACCGGACATTCACTTCACCGATCCAGAAATCGATAAAGCTGCAGATACCATGGCATTCCTCCTACAACTTTTTACCATATTCGGACGGAGGTGAAGAGACGAATGAAGACCGCTGTCGTCGACTACTGGTTCAACGGCGACATTCGTGGGGAGAGGGAGCTCGTCAAGTACGTCAAGGAGGCTACAATGACGATCAAGATTGGGGTGGATATGTTGGACCATGAGGAAATAATCAGGGAGATAGGAGCCGCCGTGGGTCGAGGAGTTGTCGTTCAGCTCTTCATTGATTTCAAGAAAGCTTGTGACGAAGGGCATGCATGGGTTAAAGAGCTTTTGGAGGCCGGCGTCAAGGTGTGCCATAGCACGGAGAAGTTCGAGTGGAAAGCTGCAATTTTTGACAATCAGATCCTGGTGCAAGGCTCACAAAGCTGGACGAAAAGCGAAGTACAGGAGTTCAACATGGACTACACTATTGTGCAGACCGGATCGATCGGTGAGAGTTTTTGTTTTTGCTTTTCTGGCGTTTGATTTTTGACGATTTTTTTTGTCAGTATCTGCGTTTGAGTATCAGTTTGACAAGATGTGGAAGGCTGCAAGCAAGAAAGTGACGAAGAGAGCAAGAACTGCTGCGAAAACAGATCTAAGCGACTCGGAGGAATCAAGCGAGATGGAACCTGGCAAGAAGCGAAAGCTAGGGAAGATAACATGCTTCCCAACAACACTGCCGTTCTTGGAGATGATGGGGCTGTAGGCCAGCATTTATTTCACGTCGTCGTCGTTTCGTAGTATAAGCTGCTTGGTGGATCTGGCACCTAACTTGAACGCGTGCAACAACCGTCTCCTATCTTTTCCAAAGCGATTTTTTCAATGCAGCAGCCAGTCAACAAGCATGCACCTATCAATCCTTTAGGTCTGTTCGTGGCAATGCAGCTACAGACCAACCTACGCCTTCTGCATGGTCGCTTCGATCTGCTCCACCGTTCGGGGGACCTTGCTCATGCACTCGACGCCCCTAGCGGTAACTACGACATCCGACTCGATTCGGACACCACCCGTGCCACGGAAGCGAGACAGCATCTCCTGGTTAACGAACTTGGCCGTAACAGGGTTGGCCAGCACCGCCTGGATCTGGGCCTCAATGAAGTAGCAGCCCGGCTCCACCGTCAGCACCATATTATTCTCCAGGTTACGCACGCAACGCAGCTTCGCCAGGATCTTCTTCGTCGAGCGCTCGTAGCCGACGGGAATGCCACCAACATCGTGAGTGTCCAGGCCCATCATGTGGCCCAGGCCGTGAGGATAGAAATACGCCGAGATCTCGTGGTCCATCAGCTCGTCGACCGTGCCATTCTGGAAGAGGCCGTACTCAAGCAGGTGCTGCGTCAGCACGCGATGCGACAGCAAGTGCATGTCGACGTAGCTAACGCCGGGCTTGATGGCCGCCATGACGGCGTCGTGGGCCTTGAGCACGCCTTCGTAGACCATGCGTTGGTCTGCGGAGAACACTCCATTGACTGGCCACGAGCACGTGATGTCTGACGTGTAGCCATGTAGTTCACCTCCCATATCGTTCAGGAACAGGTCACCATCTTCAAGGAGCTTGTCATTCGGGGCACCGGCGTGGCCGTAGTGCAGTGCCGAGGCGTTGTGGCCACTACCGCAAATGCAAGTGTATGCATGGAAGCGAGCGCCTCCGTTGCTGTATACGTAATGCAAAAAGTCGCTCTCGGCGTGGAACTCCATCTTGCCCGGACGGATGTTCTTCATCACGTTGATATGAGCGCGAGACGACAGTTTGTTGACAAAGCGAAGCAACTCCAGCTCCTTCTCCGTCTTGATCACGCGGCATTCCACCAGCACTGGGTGCAGCGCCGCCTTGTCCACCTCGAACTTCTCAATACCTTCAAAAGTCGACGTGGTGGTCGTCTCCAGCCCGCTGTCCGTGTTCTTGCCGTGCAACACATAGAGCTTCTTGGCCTTGAGCTTGTCAGCCAGCACGGCCGCCATCTCGTCCATATAGAAGACCTCGTCCACCTTGTAGTGGGCCTTAAAGTAGGCCAGCGGCTTACGGTCGCCACACCAGAGTTCCCATTCGTCGCTCAGTCGGGGTACGAATAGCACGGCCTTGCGCGAGGCCAGGTCCACGAGACCCGCGCATCCGGGTTCACGTACACCGAACAGGTACTGGAAGAAGCTTTCCTGGTGGAAATTGTACTGGATATCCGTGTCGTAGCGGTCCACCTCGACGCCGCCGTGCACCAGGATGGCGGCCGCGCTACTTTTGGCCTCCGGGTGCGTCTGCAGGAACCTGTGCACGACATTCTGGCGGATCTGCACGTGCATAGAGAAGTCGATGGGGAAGAGCTCGTAGCCCTCGGCGGGGTCGGCCAGTACGCGGCCGTTCTGCACCATGGCCAGGTGCGTATGGCCGTTGGCGGATCCGTTCATGGCCGCCCCGTTGGCGCTCGGCCGGCGCTGGGCGATGCCCTTGCGGTTCTTGGGGTCGTAGGCGGCTGCGCGCTTCTTCTGCAGTAGGGCAAGGGAGGCCATGGCCGCCGTGGCCGTTGCCGCGGCCAGTAGTCCATTCACATGTTCCGAACCCATGGCCGACACGCTAGTGCTTAGTGCTCTTTACGTTTGTTTATGCCAAGAGAAGGACGGATATTTATAGTCGCTTTTGTGTGCTTAGTGGGTGAGGGAGAGAAACGTATAAGTTTGATGTGGCACAAAATCTGAGAATTTCACAGGGCAATAAAAAACTTGCGAAAAAACGATTTTTAGTCGGGTGAAAGATAAAAAAAACAATACAATGTAAAGAAAGAGATGAAAGCTGAAGATGAAAGTCGCGATGCAACTCTGTAAAAGGTTATTTGGGCGCTGCATCGTGCTGATCCAGCACTGTTGAACTCGCTTCATAACTTTGGGTTGGCGGTCAGCGCCTGCAGTAGACCCCGGTGCTGTATTCACTTTCACCAGGAGGTCTGCAAGCGTTGGAAACTGGCTCCGCGCTTGAGACCAAATCATTTGGGATTACAATTCCTCTCCATTCTTGTGATAACAACTCACTTTGCGCTTTCGTGTAAACTGCTTGAGCTGGGAGTCGCGTTGACACAGCAGTTCAATTGCGGCTCTACATTGGCTACAGATGTTTTCTTTGCCAAGCTGCATAGCTTGTAGGCCGTATAATAAGCAGCACCCTTGCCCAGATACGCACAATCTTCGCTCACTCCTCTTTTTTCTTGCTTTCTTCACGGGTTTCCAGTCAGCGGGTTCACTTGGCACACCACACTAGCTAGTTTAACTGGTCCACTTGAAACACCAGTCTTGCGTGGCTCCACTTCTGGGAGCAACTAAGTCGCGGCTGGCTTCCACAATCAGTCGGATGTTCGTCTCCGGACGCTCTCTCTGACTATGTCGGCAGTGATTGTCTCCACGACCCCGCTCTGGCTGACTCAATCAAACTCACACCAGTCCACACCAGTGTATTTAGGTTCTTTACTTGTTGTGCTGTGCCTCCACCGGGCCGGTGTCCACACTCACCGATGGGGGCTCACCTCGCATTTACAGCCCTGTTCACGTCTGCGACTTGTTCTCGACGCAAATATCGCACTGAACGCTAACCTACTGGCGATTGCCTCCGTCGCTTGTGGCCTTGCTGATGACGATTACCTAACAGGGCTCACCGCCTGTGGTACCCTGTGTGGGACCACGACAATCCAGGTGTGTGAGAACACCTACTAGCTTTGCTCGTGCAAGTAATGTGTTGATTTTTTTTTAGCATATTGGCCTATATTCGATTTGCAAGGTCCAGTGTGCCCCGGTGCTAGGACTGAATCTGGAACTTCAGATCCATGAGATGTAGGGATTTGCACATTCAGCCCACCTCCGGATTTGGCGGTAACCGAAAAAAGGCTTAGTCGCTGTGGATCACGGTCCGAGCTCGGCGATTAGTCCGGATACCATTATCCGGATAGCCGCTGAACTGAAGCTAGGGTCACCTGAGGTTAATGAAAGGGTCGGCTGAGATCCGAAACGGCTTCATTTCACTTGATATTTGTAGAGGAAGCATAGGAGAGAATTTGAGGAGCCCAAAGATGCTCCAGAAAGATAACAGACAACAGAGCAAATTTTCCTAGTCTAATACACGTGTACACTCTCCCGGTAAGTCTCTGCACAGGGCAGGATTATGTCTGCTGCGAGTACCCGAGAGGCATAGCTTGTAGGGTACTCGGTTGGCAGCGCCAAGAGATTAGGTCGGTCTGGGAAGGACAAGAGTCTCGCTACGCGCGAAGGAAAGCCCCGACAACTCAATGGGCCAGTACACCGTACAGTCCGGGTGCCGTAACACTTCTAGCTGAGCTGCCACTGCGCTTGGTGACCTGTAAAAGTTCTCACACGCTGTGTACGAGGCAGTCGAGTCTAACCAGGCTGAGCCTCGGAGAATCTGACTTGGTTAGTCGAAACTCGGCGAGAGCGAGACCGCACGCCTGTCCCGGCTGGGCCGAACCGCGAGGGAACCACCCTCTGCGCAGGCCGTACAAGCGCCGACCTAACTCGGCGATTGTTGTGGTTTGTGTGAGGAATCCACATCTGACGGTATTTGTCTGTTCTACTCCACCCCAACTGGTGCTACGACCCGGAAACAGTGTGTGTGTGTGGGGGGGGGGGGTCTCGTGGGGCCGGACTCAGCGGATCAACGGATCACCGACATGGCAATGGAGGTGGGACGAATCGTCCAGTTCAACGATGATAGCCAAGACCAAGGAAGTGAGAGTGGAAAAGCTAGTGAAGGAGAGTATGAGGAAAAGACCGACAACGCTGAACTCGGCGATGTGAAGACGATCGCTGAGTTACTGGCGAGGCGGAAGAGTTGACGCTGTAGGTGGGACGCATGGAACACCTACGTCCGGTCGAGCGCAACTTAGCTGCCGAACTCGACGAAGTTGTGGGCACTGAAGACGGCGATGAAGAACACGGTGTTGCTCATGGGAACCGTCCGCCCCTTATTCCAAAAACGATGGGGAGCGCCGATGCACCGAGCGCCAACAAAGTTTTGGCTCGACTCGGCAAGAAGATGAGGACGAGATCTGAGTGGATGATGATGTCCACGCCGGTGGCTCAAGGAAAGTGGCAGGTGCTGGGACTAGAATTGACGCAACCTGTGAGGGGCGCCAACATCAATCAGTTGGTGGAAGAGACTGCGCTATTGTTGAGAGTGATGGGCTACCGGTGCAACAGCCGATCCAATAGTCTTATCCTGTCCGACTGGGGCCTCAGCCGAGCCGCAGCTCAGCTTTGGCAGTGGAAGAAGAAGCTGATGGTAGAAATAATCTGGTGGAGTGAGACCAGCTTACTTTCGAATCACCGAGTTGAAACTCGGTGAGGACCCGAACAGGATTTCACTGCCAAAGCCTCCTGAGACGAAGAAGCGCGAAGTATTCCGCGCTGCTGAAGGTACTCCGTACTTCGAGGACTTTCACATACAGACGACGATGAAGGCGCGGTCCGTGAAGCAAACGCTGTGCAGCAACGCTTCGAAGAGCAGTCGATACAGCTATTGGTACGATGCTGGCGATTAAGCTGAGCTCGGTGGTGGTAATGATGAATATGAAGAACCCAGCTACAGGGGTGACCCAGGCGACTCAGTAAAGGATTTCATCCGACACCTGAGCTTCGACAGGACAGAAGAAAATATTACGCAGTACCTCAAAATCCACTCCCACACCTCGCTGGATAAAATAGCCGAGTTCGACGGCAAGCGCAATCGCTCCAACGCGTCGCTCCAGTGGCTCAAAAGGTTCATCTATGAGATGAAGAGCACTGAAATGTCTCATATTCTTGGTGCAGCCCATTCTCACTTTGCTTGCGACGCGTGGCGAAGGGCTGGTATCGACAGCTTCTGGAGAAGGCACAGAGCCACTGGAATCTACTCAGTGAGGCGTTCTGGGATTACTACTGGTCGCAGTTTGACCAATCCGCCTGTACCCGGTACTACCCAGCGAGGCACAAGGAGAATGAGCCGATCTGCAATTTCTTGGTTCGCCTCAATTGATATGCACGGATTGTCAAGATCCAGTACGAGAAGGATGTGCAGACGCTGGGGATCATGTCGAGCACTTCCTGCTGCACGGAGGTGACGATGACGTGTTGGGCCTGATATACCTTCTCCAGCTAGAAGATATTGCCAAGGTGGAGCAGACCATCCACCCCCGGATTCTAGATGAGAAGTGCAAGAAGCAGCGTGACCGACTGTGACCATGAGCGGCCGAGATGCTCGTCCTATCCGACCCACTTCACGTTGAATTTCCGTTGAGACCATGATATGCTCGTCGACAAGGGCAATTCATCATCCAAGATCGCTTCGACTTCGTACTGGTTCGCATTCGTATCAGGCTCCCAACTATCTTCTGGTAATAATTCCTCATCAAAGTCCAAAATCTGTGACTCTTCGAGCTTGGCTCTTGGACCTCCCGCCGAGCTCAGTGACCGCTTTCGGTCGAGACACATGAATCACCAAGTAAAACCTGTAGCCACCCTTGTCGGGTAGTTTCAATTCATAGGCGAATCCCCCAACTTTCTTCTTCACTCTGAATGGTTCATGACACCGATGCGCCAGCTTCTTCGTCAAGCCAGGTTTGACTCTTTCAATAAACAACTAAACCCGATCTCCTTCCTTGATCAAGGGTTTAATTGACTCGGCTGACTCGACTTCTCCTTCTGCTGAGTTCGGGTAATTATTGTTCGTGGCCTGTACGTTTACTAAGAAACAAGTTTAATTGCATTTATATTTGGCAGCATTTTTGTGTGTGCTGATATTGACGAGTCACTGGTACGAATTTCTGGGAGATTTGGAGAGCTATCAAACTCAACAAATGCCATACAAAAGTGATACTAGCCTGGGGGCCAATACGTGGCACCCATGCGGAGTCCTGAAGGTCTGTGGAGGAGATAGTGAACGTAACTACAGCTCCAGACGATGACGGAGTCCGATATGTATGTATATATATGTTGGCGATGCAACACTTCCTTGATAAAAAAAGGAAATACCGAAGTTCAGCAGGGCTTGTGGTTTACGAATCGCGGTCGTGCCGCAGGAGTTAACAAAGTAAAATTGGATGAAGTCAAGATTGATCGGTCTTAGAATTCACTTTGTGACATGCGTCAATCACTTTAAAGATCACCAGGAATTTTTTCGGGGAATGTCCCACGCTACTGGAACAGTGTGAGCGACGTTACGGAGTTGTTACCTCGGCCTTTATGCGAAGCCAAAGTCAAGCGAAGCAAACTCGGAGCGAGTTGCTTGTGTGTGTCCGGTCAAAACCGGATACGCCGTCCGTTAAAGTGGCAGATCACAAACAACCGCTTATATGATAAAGTTTAAATTTCGGATGGCAATCTAGCTCTGCTCGAGAATTTGTTCGATTCCGAAACGTTTCCTGGTGTACAACTTACCGACGATGACGAGAATGAGCTTCGACTGTATAGCGAAACGGCTCCCAAGAGGGAGACTACAACTGCCAACAAGGCTCGAATAAGGGAGAAGCACGATCAGCGGATATAGTACCCTCCTTTTGAATCAATGCTTATTACTGGCTCAACTACAGACCGACAAAATACAGCCGTAGACTTTGATGACTCATTTGAGCTAGCGGTCGATACTAGACAAATGGTATCCGATCGCGGTACTATTGTGAACGACGCTGTTGCAGATAAAACGGATGACTCGCAATGGGCCCTCTTTCCGTTGGCAATGTGCCAGTCGAGAAATTGTTTTGATACATCCATTAAAGGCTTATCTTGCGATCCGTAACACATGATAATACATAGAAAGGGGATCAGTCAAGAGCTGGCTTATACGACACATTGTAAACATTTTCAGACTGTTTCTGAACATTCGATTCTAACTCCAGCGTCCGTTGAACAGGGCTCCACGCCAGTCAGGGTCCGATTTACCTCTATTCTGGCTCGTCAAAGTGCAAACATAGGAATGCTAATCCATTTCTCACGTCCAAGGCGCTCAAAAGGAGTTTGAATATTCGAAAGTGATGTGGACCAAGACAAGAGATCATGGGCTCTAATCGTGCCGAATTCCCTGTAAAAAGCACATCCCTACCTCCAAACCCTAAATGATCGCATTTTGGCCAAATCCCCCATCCTTTGGTCAATCCAGTAAAGCATTCCACCCGCAATTACACTAAATTCGTCAGCCAGAATAACATGTCATCTCCTCTCGTAATCTCTTTAATTTTGCTTGTCCTCCTACTAGAGTACATACTGAGGCGAAAACGCATTACGTGAAAATTAAGTCAATTCTAACGCAGAGCATATCGACTTTCCTTTAGTATCGACGCAGCAGTGCCCCCAAAGTGTGATTAGTAGTACGCGGCTCGGGTAATATGTTTAACGCTCGATTTTGCAAAGCCCATGAAATGCCTTCGTGGTCTACAACAGCAAAGCATATAACATACATGAATGTCGGTGGCAACGAAACCAATTTACAAAGTCTAAACGCAAGCCCATCTCCTGTTATTCATATTCTATTAAAGCACACCATGTAATTAAAAAAGACTAGCTAAACGCCGTGAGGTTGACCAGAAGGCAATTGATGCATTGCCGCAGGAAGCACAAGCAAGTAACTCGAGCAGGGATAGAGCTGTAGGAACATATGTTGATCTTGCTGCAGATGCGCCCGTCACGCTTACTTTCAGCATGGAACAAACAGAGGGTCTTTGCAAGGAAGTAATGGTAACATTTACGACTTCAGTTTTACAGGTAACGGTGAATTCCCAAACTTCTAATCCAGATAACTGCATTTTTATCAGATGTTTCGAACATCGTACCGGTTGTTTCTAGAAGGATAAGCTGGAGAAAAAAAGCGATCTAAGTGTATTTTGTGCTGGCGTGCCTATTCGCCTAGCATATGCAATGACAGTTCACAACGTACAAAGATTGGCATGTCCAAAGGTAGTGTTTCGCTCATTTTGCTATTCCAAATGTTCCCTTGGCGTTATGTGGCACTTTTAAGGGTTCACTTTTGCAAGGATCTAGTACTAACAGTCACGTCGTCGAAAGAAGCATCCACATTTTTTAAAATGTAAAACGACGGGTATTACACGCCGTCCATAAAAAGAAGCCCGACGCGCACCAGCTTATTCACTCCAAGAAACTCATAGGACTGAATCAGAACAGATCGCTGTAAATTTGCTTAATCTAGTACTTGTCAGTACTAATTTTTCCCTATATGAGTGGACCGCGTCTAATTATTTATTACTTAGCCATAATACCGGTAGTCTATACCCGGTTTACTAGAACATTTAAGTTTGTGATGTGCAATCGGCATCCACGATGCCTGCTCATTCGGAGTTCACTTTCCGGTTTGCGAAGTGAGGCACAGTTATAGATGGTACAATATGATAAACTCAACCCCGGTCTCAACGAACAATCGAAAACGACGATCATCCTCCGGTGGTGGCACGAGCTTTGAATTACTGACGAGGTGTCGGCGGCTATCTTGGCGCTTGATGCCAAAGCCAGCTCGCTCTCACAACCCGATAAGCGCCACACAGGTGGTTAAGGTGGGTATGCTACTTCCAGACCAGGCGAAGACGATGCAAGCTTCAACGGCTGCGACCGCTCATGTCGCCGACGGTAAGAGGTACTCCGGAGAACAACCATGCACTTCAGGAGGACATCCAAGCCTCAAGCTCGTGTACGGATATTACAGTATGTACACCAGACCTAGAGTGAAAGAGCACACTGAACGCTATCAGCTCTCAAAGCAGACAAGCGGTATGGCACCAGTTTCACGAAATTCCAGGAAAATCCGAGAAATGCAGATTCGAGAGAGCATCAGCATCAAAATGATGTGCGGTACCTTGGCTAAACGTGACGTGGTGACAAGGAAGAACACCGGGGAAGACATCTAGGCAAGCAATTGCCACTGTACATTATATATGCTGCGTTGCGTTAAAAATTAACGTTTTGGAATGATATTCACGTTAGCTTGTAACTTAACGCCGTTACACGCTCAGATGCTGCGTCCGATTCACCATGTTTAAAGGTTAGTGAATCTGGCAGTACCATCACTAGTAACGTTCAAACTACCTAGGAGCTCTGCAATAACAGATAATATGAACGTTTGATGTTTTCGTTAAATACACAAAGGGTTCTCGATGCCCTTGCTTGTTCTGTGGGATGTACCCCATTTTGCACTACTTTTGCTTGAAGTAGATTTTCTCATCGGCGTATTCATTCCAGACTCTCATGCACTTGGGCTGCTTGAAGCTGCAAGCTTATGAACGCAACGCAAATACGCCTTTACCTACAATCAGCGAACGTAATAGCTAAATAAGAAGTTTAAGATCTGCATACCGGCATATCACCTCAATCGTGCAAGAACGTGTTTACGGCGGAGCGATTTTGAGGCTTTGATCATTTTAGAGCTCTCTGTAGGAGCTCCTATTACATCTTGTTTGGTACCAGATACCGATGGCGCGCTTTCATAGACTTGGAAGAAATTCTCCGCTTTAGTACACAGAGCTGATTCATGGTAGATTATCTACTGGATCGCTTACGGGTCTGGTTGACTAGAGGTTGTGCACTGTTAATGGATCGACATACTAGCAGGTCGTAGTTTTGGGTCGTCGATTGCTCAAACACACAAGCAAATCATCAGGCAGGACCAATACGAGCTACTTATCGCGTACGCAGGTATCATGTCCTCTTGTGGGTAGGGGGCCCACCAGGATTTACGACATCCTGCTAGTATAACAGCTCACCAGGCATTATTGATCTGCCGGTCAACCGACGCCTAGTATTGCTTCGGATCTGCCAGCCAAATGACACTCCATAAAGTTAATGAAGAACCCCCCCCTCCCCCCCAAATGACGCTCCATATATTGCTATGGGTCTGCCGGATGAACGACCAGCCAGCATTCAGCAAGCAAAGCCTACGCGATGTCATTCTTGTATGGCCTCGTCATATGCGCATAACTATGAGGTGGCATTTCCATTGGCGTGGTCAGTTCAAGTGTGCAACGGTATGGGGGACAATTCATGGATTGTGAGACTGGGAAAGGGCGCCAGATGCTTCAAGGAGAGTCGCCGGGTGCCACACAGGCGACATACCACTTCCAGTATATCGTGATGGACCGTATCTCATCTCTACTCAATCTCATAAAGGAAACACGGAGGTACTCCTATCGGTCGACCTATGTGGTGGCCAAAGCTAGCGCGTCGAGAACCGCGCAGACTATCGCCGAAAATTATGAGAAGTGCGTATTCCGTCGGTTCCAGGCGAACGAAGCCATCCGACACGACTGAGAGCCAAGTTTCATGTCTGGTTTCTTCCGCGCATTCAACCGCATCGTGGGACAGAAACAGCGCGCCACCATGGCGTACCGCCCGCAGGCCAACGGCACGGCGGAACGGATGGTACAGTCGCTGACGAGAGCACTTTAGATGTACATCGCATATGTGAATCAGAAGGCATGGGACGAGTACGTGGAGCGCTTGATGATCGCACTCAACACGGCTCACGATCGCCCTCGAGGTGACACCCCTTTCTATTTGGCCCACGGTTGGGACGCTCGATCTACACTGGAACCATCATTACCGCTGGGTAGCACTTGGCGTGGAGACTGCGAGCCGCGTCGTTGGAGGTACAGCATCAAGAGGCATCAAGAGGCAGTACCAACAGGCGCGGGGGCATGTCAACGCGGCGCTACGTGCTGCGATTGAAGAACGGGCGGACCGACAAAACGAAGATACCAACACGATATCAAGGTTGGAGACCGAGTTTGGCTATATCTAGATCATGTCAAAGAAGGCTACGCTAGGAAGTTGGCGCACATGTGGTACGGGCCCTTTAGGGTGGCTGAGAGGATAGATCGACATGCCGCGCGACTGGAGACTGCTGGCACCGAGTATCGACTTTTCCCGACCGTTCATGTGTCGAAGCCGAAGCTGGTGAAGGCCTATTCGGACCGTCCAGCTGCTACTCTGACGGGCGCTGGAATGGATCGGGTAGACTTGGACGAAAGTCTGCTCCCGTGGACAGCTGGGAACGTGAGCTAGACGACAACGAGTTCGAAGTGGAGCGGATCGCCGACGTACGGTCCGGCAGGCGTACAAGGTCCAGCCGTGCCTTGCTAGAGTATCTCATCTACTGGAAGGGCTCCCCCAATCCATCGTGGATTGAAGAAGCGAACCTTAACTGCGGAACGCTGCTGAGAAACTGCGAACGGAAGCAGACTGGTCGCAACCGTTTCGAGATGAAGAACTCACAGGAGGAGTAAGTGGTGGAGTGTCCGCGGTGGGCTGGCCACCGTGAAGGAGTGAGATGGAAGAAGGGCCTGCAGGATGGCTGCAGGTTTCGAGGAGGAGGAGATGTATGTGTGGAGTGACTAGGTCGAAGGCGCGTACCTATCGATCGAGTCCGGACGGAATGGAGACACGACCCAGCGGTAAGGTGGTGGGGCGGTGCCCCGGGAAGGACCCGCATAGAAACAAGAAAGCTACTATGGAGACACTGAATGTCGGAGTGGGAACACATATTAGATTCGATCGGCGACGTCCTACTCCACGAACGCTGAAGCTCTGCGGCTGCTGTTCGGAAAACACAGGGTGGGACGTCAAGGCTACCCGGGAACTAGGCGGTAGAAGACATGAACGTTCCCGTCAGACGCGCGGTCCGGAGCACGGGATGCATGGTTGGCTCGCCACGGTAGTGATTGTGCCAGCGATCCGCGTTGTCGAAAATCTCCAAAGCCCCCAGGAGGTCGGCAGGTTTGGTCCCTGCCTCGAGGCCGGGATACCAGACGCCAGCTTCCCCACTGCGGGGGAAATGGAGAAAGAAGGGATCCAGCAATATATCAAGATCGCATAGACCACGGCGCATGCCTTCGAACACCAACTGGAGGAACCCTATCCAGCGAGCTTCAGTCCGGGATCGACGCTGCTTGTGGTTGGTATAGAACCCGGACAGGTAGCGGCTCTGACGACGTTTGGCGATACAGATCGGGAAGGCGTGAGTGGAATCCCAATTAGCGCGGTGATGCTCGTCTTCGTAAGTCGAATAGACACGAACGACGTGGGCAAACCACCCGCCATCTTCAAATGTCAGCGGATCAACGGGAGTAGTAAGCACCTCCCAAGGCGCCGCATCTTCCAACAAGCGCACGCGATCCTCATCGATCAGGTCGTCGCGCCACTCTAGTGTGGGAGGAGTAGGGCCGCGACGAGGAAACAACCACTCCGGACGCTGGGAGAAACGCCGGAATAGAAGGTCCCGATCCATTTGAGGATGGTCGTATCCGTGATGTCTGCGAGGGCCCAAGGGGCGACGTCCCGAGCAACGATGATCCGGCGATCGCCATAGCCCGTGTGACTTGTGAGGGGACCGTCGGGACCTTCCGGGGCACCATGAGTGGTTCGGGAAGCTCTGGAATGATCTTGGTCGCCGTTGTGGCTGCTGAAACAGGTACTCTCGGATGGACTAAGGTCGGTGCTATCGCTGCCGCTATTGCTGGACGACGGATCGTTAGCAGGAATGGCGAGATCACCCGCGGAGCCGGACGTGGGAGTTCGACGGGTTGGCTTAGTGGCTCTCACGGCGTTACGACGACGACGACGGGGGGGGGATTCCGATTGTGTGAGGGTATGGCCGTTGTTGAATTGTCGGCGAGTGGATCGTGATTGAGCTAGCGCGGCGAAGAACCCTTCGCCCTCGCTATCAGAAGACGATTGCCGCTCTGAACCCCCGGAATACTTCGGCCCTTCTACAGGGGATGGCACGGGTCTCTGCCGCAACCGACGACGAGGCACCAATCCGGAGTTATCAGCCGACTCAGACTGAGCTGCGGGGTGGCGGCTGCAGCCGAGAGGACGTCGATCGGCCGAAGAACCGGAAGAGAAACCGAAGCGAGGGCTGCGATGAGACAGCACGATCGCTTGACAAGAAGACGGGGCTGGGATGCGACTGGCGAAGCAGGCGATGATTCACTAGGCTAAACCTGGGATGTCGGGGCGTTGAACGGTAGCAACGAAGCAATCCCGGCTAGTCGATCGCGCGCTTGGTTTCTCTCCGTCCGCTGCCCGGCTTCCTCGGTGGTGAGACGACCCACTTGATCCGCGAGGTCGTCACACGCGTTGCGAGATGCGGATAGATCGGTCTGCAAAGCCGGTTTCTCCTATTGATGCTGTTTGACCAACGCATGGGAGGCCTCCATCTGGTTGAGACGTTGTAACAGACGTGCGATCTGGGTGCAAGCAAAGGCTACATGTTCGTTTGGCGTCATCAACTCTTACCTGCACAAGATATGGATGATTGCTGCAAGAAGGTGGATCTATCTTCTCCACTGCAGCATGATCACGCTGGCACGTGACACTCTTGAGCTGTTTAGAAGCCTTTTGAAGGTTTTCCTGGAGGTGGTCCACCAGCTCCTGCAAGCGGCCGCATTCCTCTCCCTGGGACGTGACCACGTCGCTGGATCGAGTCAAGCGCTGCTCGAAGTAAGTCTTGAGCTCGCGGATACGTCGCCGCTTGGCAGCCACGGCCTCCAGCAGGCGATGTACTTGTTTTTCGAGATCTGTCGTCGCACTATCCAAGTCGCGCAACTTAGCCTCGGTTTGCTGTCGGTCAGCCAAGGCCTTGTTACGATTGGATCGAGCATGCGCCAAGCGAGCCTCCTTAGCAAGTAGGTGGCGAGAGGCGTCCGGCGACACAGCTCCGACGCTGCCAGCCGAAGTAGTAGCCATTGGTCGGGTTTCTAGACCGGCGATCCGGTTCTGCAAGGCCTCGACAGCTTCGTTAAACTGCATATGTAGATTACGGTGACGGAGGCGAACGGCCTCGATCTCTCGGGAGTTGTCACGGCGTTCCTGAAGAGCGTTATTGCACTCCGCTACGCGACTTGAGATGACTCCAGCCGGTGCCGCACGAGATCGTAGCGGTGCTGACAGTAGAGCACGAACGGAGACGCGGCATCGGCGGCGTTAGCAAGTTGGCGGTCAAACTCGGCCTCACGTTGATGGGCGGCCAGGTAAGCACGTTGTAAGATCGCGTGGTACTAGCCACGGGTTTGGAGCTCCTTCGCGCAATCGACCGATGCACAGAGGGCGTCCAACGAAGTGCGGACCCCAGTGAAATCCGGACCTGGAGTCTCGAAGTCAGCCGTCGGGAGGACCGTCGCAGGAGACGACGCCGGTGAACTCGCGGCGCCAGGATCCGACACAGAACGAGTCGGTAAACTCGGAGAGTCTGTGAGATTAGATCGCCTCGACCGCAAGAGGAGCACTAGGTGGGGTACGTACCTGGCATGTGCGCGGGGAATGCCGCGCCGGATCGGATGCAGGCATGGGAGGACGGACCAGGCACGGGAAGCGGCGCCGACGGCGAGCAGTTGTGGAAGGAGACCAGAGAGGCCAGTGACGAAGTGGGCGCTGATGTGCGTGAAGTCTAACCGTTTGTGCGGTGATTTTTCACGCAGGGGACGTTAGTGGTGAAGCACCCGTTAGGTTTGGCAGCTGGATGATTGATGGGGATCGACCGATCGAACTACCGTGGGTGAAGCTGGGAATTCTGATGACGTAAGTAGATCTGATACAGATGACGCAATCATTTCGGACTGGATCAAAATGGTGCTATCATTCCGATACGCGATCTACTTTTAATAGATCGCCTGATTTGTACCCATCAAGGATTACGCGACAAGACCTTTATGGGGATGTTTCATTCGGAGGCAGGTTAACTGGGGCAACAGTTCTTCCAAAATCTACTATTGAATCCTTGTCATATGTTTTACAAGGTAATTAATTCCTGGGGGCTTTTTATAGAGGCCACATAATTGCCAAATCGAGAAAGCACAGGCGCCGGTTGAGACTGACAAACCGGAGGACCACCAAGTCGCCCGAGCCCGGCCAACAGCAGCAGCCAGGCCGCCACCGCCCGCCAAAACCAGCTGCAGCAGCGAGCCCGCCGTCACGCCAAGACCACCACCAGCAGCAGCAAGGCTGCCGCCACGCCCAAGACCAGCAGTACAAGCACCAGCGAGTTGGAGGCCCGCGCCAAGTTGCCCCGCGCGCACGCGCCGCAGGCACGGCAGCGATAGAAGCGTACACATGCGATGGTGGAAGCTTGCTTGGAAGAAATCAATGTCATCTTGATTTTATTGCTATCACTATTGGTCGCTGCTATTGGCGAAGCTGACGGCAGAAGTTTGCGGCGAGAATCTACCCAGGAATTAACAGTGCGGAACAACTATTTTGAGGAAAACTACAACGCATCCGATGAAGCGTTCCAACGAGCATATCGAATGAGCCGCGCGTGTTTCAAGCAGTTGGCTGGATATCTCCGCAAGCGCTGGCCTTACTATTATGGACACGCGCCAGAGGGTAACATGACTCGTTACTCATTTGAAATGAAGTTGGCCTTGACACTGCGCTACCTCGTTCGCGGTGTTCACTTGCTGACGTGGCGCGACAGTTTGGAATGAGTATCCCGACAGCTTCGCGTTCTTACTTCGCTATTTGTCGAGTACGCTACGAAGATCGCCGCAATTTCGTTCGCTTCCTAGCTTCCTAAGATGGCTGGAATGAAGTAGTTGATGGTTTCAAGATGATTGCTGGTTTTGATCGAGTTGTGGGCGCCGAGGATGGCATGCTCATCAAGCGATCGCGACAATCAAACTTTTGGGGCTGGTACTGCAGAAAAAACTTTACTGCATATAACGTGCAAGCCATGGTTGACACCAACAAGTTGTTCATGGAGTTCAGTATTCGACCCGGAAGCTGCAACGATTGCACACTATGGAATGACAGTTGGATTGGGGCTAATGTCAATAGCGTCATACCCTACAACCACCACATTTTGGGGATTGGTGGCTACATGATTTGCCACTACTTGCTCACCTTTTTTGCGCACGATGCTAAGATGTCGCCTGACATCAACAAGTACGATCTGGCTCATTCTAGGACAAGGATCCCGTCGAGTGTGCGTTTGGCACACAAAGGTAGGTTTCAGATACTGGTCGAGAACTAGAGAGCCATTCTGAGCAAACGGATGGCACGGTAATTCAAGCATGCATAGTGCTTAATAATTTCTGCATAATGCACGGTAGCAGCAAATTGTCTACGCTGAACGACATCGTTGCAGGCAAAGATGAGAATTCTCTAGATGATGAAATGGCCGACAATACAACTGATGTAGAGGGTTTTGAGGGGCACGGTGAATCAGACAGAACCAAACTTCGAATTGGCGAAACCAACGAAACTTTTATTTGAGGCAAATTTCCATGGCAAAATAAAATCTATTGATTAGTCGTTCGAAGAACCCGAACTAGTTTACCAACCACAAATACTAAGTTGTCCACCTTTGCTGTCACTGTTGTCATCTCAAAACGGAGTGAATCAATTTCACACTGCACAGATGGCACGGTCGTTTCCATTGGAATTTCACGGGAGCCTAGTTTTTCGATCAGCTTTTCAATGGAGCCGCGGATACGTGCCACAGGCGTTTCTGTGCTGGTTTCTTAGATGTAGAAACAAGTTTCTGTATTTTCGTTGGACGATTCGGGTGCATGTCCGACCTGGATTCTTCACGAAAAACTCCGTCAGCGCCTTCTGGTGTTTTGGTGTGAGATGAACCGACAGTGAGACCCCTCAACCCCGGAAACGGGCCCAACGATCCACAAGAAATTCCCAAGGCTGGGTACTTGGTAGCTTTGCGATTTCCAGTGCTAGTAAATATCTCCTGAGTTCGTTTCTAAGAAACACGAGCAAATAACATATTTATTAAATGATAAAATACAATATGTAGCGGTATAAAAGCAGAGCACACGCACCTTGTACTACTTACTGAGAGTTTTCATTCGATCTCAGCTTTGAAAAGCATCCCGACTTGTAACTTCTGCAGCTACAAGTTCCCATTTGTCGTCTTCATCCTTCTTCTCTATGAAACAAAGAAAAGTATAATTATTATAGAGATTAATTGATCCTGTGCATACCACACTGTGAAGCAAACTTGTTAGCGATCATCTCGTTTTTGAATCTAGACTTCAGCAACTTGACAGTCTTTATCATACCATTTTTAGCATTAGTTCTGTTCTTATTATAATATAATATATGCATTACAAGGCGTACCTCATCTATAGTCCAGTTTACCCGTCTTTTAGCACCGGGTGCTTGGACCTACTCCGAAGTCGCCTCGTATCTAGTGGAAACAGCCTCCGTAGAGGAGCTCACGTCCAATACCGCAGCATGGGGCGCTGTTGGGACCGTTGCAGTTGCCGTTAAGACTGTGGCTCCCAGGAACCAACGTAGCTCCTCGGATATGCCCTTCATGATCGTTGCTATATGCACAGTCGTCGAATGAATCATTGGAGTGCTGAAAGCCACCCTTCAGATCCAATCGGCTTTGACAGGGATAGATTTGCCTGAGTTGCCCCAACTGCCCTGAGCTCAAATCTCAGGGCAACTGGAACAGAAATAAACGAATCTAATAGGCTGGGAGAGTTATCCCAGTTAACCTACCCCCGGATGAAACATTCCCTAAGGGCCAGTTCGGAGCATCATAAGGATAGGCAAGAGGTAGTGGACCGCAAAGACTTGAAGATCAACAGAGTAGACTTTGCCTTGAAAACATCGAGTGGTTTAACTTGGGAAGGTGTTCAAGAGTGTTGTAGCGGGAATATATATAAAGCTAATACAGTAATCAAGTTAAACACACCCAAGGCACGTGCCAGTCGCCGGAGTTAGCAACTTGGCCGTACGACGGGCGTCTCTCTCGCCCCAAACTCCCCCGCTATCGGAAGCGGCAACCAAGCAAGGAAAGGAACAAGACCCCACGTAAAGGAACCCACACCCCAAGTCGATCAAGGTCGACAACCTACCTGGACCGTAGCTGAAGAACACGCTACGTCCCCCCATCCTACATCCCGCCAAGACGGAACCTGCCCCAGCAAGACTTACCTTCAAGTTCACCAGAGGAGTGTAACCAGCCCTGCTGACGGGTACACAAAATGTGCCCTCAGCAGCCCTACGGCTATCGGAGTACCCCCTCCGTTAGTCGACAGTCCGGGGCACTGTGTGTGAGGTTGGGCCACCACGCGATTTTGCGATACTCACTCCACCACACTCATTTCATTCTCCGCATCGCCGCCGGGCACCCCATTATAAACAAAATATGTAGGAAAAATCCTTCCATCTGCCGATACTGTCAGAGCCATGGTGCATTGGTATCCTTCGCTCTCGGTCGTAGTGGATCGGACGGTATGGGCGCCCACAAAATCCATGGACCAATGTCCCAATACACGGAAGTTTGGCCCATTTTGAAAGGTGCTCGTACAACCGGTAGGCACGTTATAGGATCAAAATAGCAATGTTCACTTGCTATCTCCGTCCCTTGCTCCACGAAAGGGAGCCATAACAGTTCCAACTCGTCCCGAGTCTTGCGTCAAGAATGACAGATTCGTCGGATGGTCGGATGATTCCGACGCATGAATCGCTGGTACCAGGACTTCCCGGCTTTTCGTGCCCATCACGGTCGACTTGAGCTCCGTGGCTGTCTCGACAATTGTATCTATCGTGACGATGTGCACGAGGCGCCGTTCATCTATGATAAATAAACATAGAGTGCCTTCAATCGGAGCAGTGTCTGCTTTGCGGCCTCTGCCGCTGAGATTGAGACAGGATTCGCGCGAGGGGACTGGGGGGGGGATAGGAGCTAACACGAGGATGGCTTTGGAATTCCCGTAGTAGTCTAGCGTACTTACGCTCCCAGTTCTGCAGGGTTGGGCTGGGGATGCCCCGAGACCGGGCAAACTCGGCTGGTGCCTCACGCTAGTCGTCGACAGTTCGCACCTTGAACATGTTTGTATGGTGTCTGGGGACACGTCGATCACCCATTTTGTACCTGGGTTTAGCAAGAAAAAGAAAATGAACCGTGTTCTGTAACAGATGTTGTTCCATCGTCTGCTGCCCAGACTGTCGGAATGGAAGATCACCATGCATTTCGTAATAGAAAATTGGTGCTCTATCTTTACGACTTTTCCTGTAGTAGTTTTGTACCAGGTTCACTATTCGCTAATTTAGTAGATATTAATAGACGTCTAAGTCTCATGAAGTTTGTAAGCAGATCTTTCTTTTTCGCCGGCATGTAAAAATCGTTTTAGACAGGGCTTTAGGGTTTTTATATTACGCTGAAATCATAATTCAGCAAGTGCTGATATTACCCGCGCATGTGCGGTGTCCGGACTCGTGTAAATAAGCAACTACCTTCTTCATTTTCGCGAGCTCTTTTAATCGTCGAAATGAAACACCATGTACAACTCATGTTAACAGCCTCGTTGCTAAAACTAATACTCAGACTGGTAGAAGGTTACATGAATTCTGCTACCGAGGACGATTCGTTGGAGCAGTACATTCTTGATTTGAATTGGATTGTAACTTTGCTCTCGTATCTTGCGATGCTGAGGAGGATCATGGACGGGCGGTGGGGCCGTCGTCCCCAAACGAAACGTGTTGTGTCACGTTATGTTGGGCTTCCCAATAAAATGAGTAGACAGCGGGATAGTTGCAGTAGTATTTTAATAATTACAATAGCTACCGGTTGACGTTTGAATAGATAGCTTCGCAGCGTCGATCTAAAAGCGGTACTGGCGGTCCTCCAGCACTGCTTTAGTACTCGTAATGCTCAATAAGGACCAACACAAAACGTCTTGAGATGAATAAGTAGAGCTGTTTCGTGCAATGGTCCCAACATGGCTAGTTCTGTTTAAAAAAAAGAGATTTTTTTGGACCAAATTTTGTGGTCAATCAGAAACGCTTCGCAAAACCGGGGGCTGGAGCCTCGTTACTGCAGACTTGTGGTCCACACACCACTGTATAATAGGCCTTCGATGGGACCGAGGATGCCGCTATGCCTCCACCAGGGCGTCTGGTAGTAGTGTAGGCTTGCCGGGGATATTTTCGTAATAATATATAATACCTCTGTACGAAATGATTTGGGTCTGCACGAAATTATTTAGTGCTGCATAAAAATGTTTTCGTGCATTTCGTGCACTGCACGAAGCCGCTCTTTGAATGAGTAATAAAGCTGCGGGAATACCCAAACAAGTTGTACTTTTTAGTTCTCTGTGGTCGCCAGGAAATTTACTATATTTGACGGGGATTGGAACGCATGGATTTAGCAGAAAACGTCTCCATTAACCCATCTAAAAACGCGTTTATCTGCTCAACAAGAAACGACCTTGCGTCCACAGTGATGTGTTTGCATTAACCAGTTGGCTAAGCATTCTTGTTCACCCACCCGGGGTTCTTTGTCTGATAGACTGTGGTCAGCTTTTCCCATAGTGAACTCGGGTTCACTCCGGTATTTCGGCTACGGTAGTGTTTGAGGCTCAAATTTCACATACGCAGTTAGGTTCGATACCTTTTTCTGGAGTTTTTCCACTGCATATCCAAGTTCGTCTTCGATGCCTGAAACTTCAGCCTTGTTCCGAGAGTCTTATCAGTAATCCACTTCGACACGCCTGTACGGAACTTCTTGATCAATTCCGACACGGCCGCCCTCTCTTCGTCGACGGGGTCCGTGACCTGGTTGTTCGTTGCTTCTGTTCTCAACAACCGCCCGCTTTTCAGATCCATATTGGTAGCGTCGATTAATTGGATGAGGTCCTGGGGTGTCTGACGATTGGCAGTAGCAGCATTGCTGCTGTTGGGCAGGGTGGCGAGAGCCAGGAGTAATATGAAGTAGGCACGAATAGCTTGGACTGTGTCGGTGCTGGTGGCTAACGAGGAGAAGTACTGCGTGATCTTTACTGTTCTGATTGTGTTCTGTCGGGGTTCTGGAGCATTCAGAACCCTGTATATATGTGGTGCCTACGTAAAACGAACTTTAAAGAATAAGCGTACGTTTACCTACCCTGTTAGTTCTAATAATCTTTAAATTAATACTATTAATACACGCAAGCATGCAAGCACATGAAAAATAAGTGGGCTCCACCACTGGGTGGAGATTAGGGCTGCAAAAATTACAATGTAAGATTAATCTTGTCAGCAAAACAGCAACAATGAATGATTGTGTTAATTGCCAGGATTGCGACGAATTCCGGAGCGAATTTCGTCTACAGTATACACACTCCACAGTGAACAGTAGCAATGCAAAAAGACAAGGGTCTCCAGGGTGACATATGGTATTGAAGATTGCCTGCCGACAGCGGATCAAGTCACGAACCATCGCCAGGGTATTCCAAGGAATCCATGTGGTCTTTTAGACCCACCAGAACCCATTGCGACGGTTCATATGCTTGCCCGGCGTCACATCAGTGTGGACCACACGAGACCGGAAGGTCGTCTGACCGTAAGCATCTGGATGGGACACGGCGCACCGGATCCGGACTGAGCTCACTTGATATTTGTATGAGGCCATGAACTCACTTGATATTTTTATAGAAACAGCGGGAACTATAGGATTAGAAAGAATAAGGGCCAACTGGCCCTATAATGACAGAGCAGAATTTTCCCTGAAGCACTCAAGTGATCAAGCGTCGAGGTAAGCACCTTACACATAGTAGCTTTACAGGGTATGCCTACCAGCGAGCAGCGACCTTCCTGAAGTTAGCGTTCGTTACTGGTTAAGCCAAGACACTGTTAGAGGGAGTTTGTTTGATTTGATCCCTATTTGAGGGAAGTTCGGGTATTAGATTCGCGATATTTGTGGTTAGAGTATTGATAGTATACTCTAGACGACTTACAGCCTGAGTTATTTTCGGGCACCCCCGTAAAAGAGTGTACAACACTAGGCAACCTTCCGCTGTTGGTGCCACGGGGTATGAGAGAGAGAGAGAGAGAGAGAGAGAGAGAGAGAGAGAGAGAGAGAAAGAGAAGGGTAAGCGTACAGGCGAAGCTCGTGCCTGTGACGTTTGTGTATTAAGCCTACGGACGTAGATAATGAGAGAGGGAAGCGCCGGCTCAGGGTATTGGGTCGGACTTGGTTCCTTCAGGTACGCCCAACTGTCGCTGACCCCTGTGGAAGGCGAATTGTTGTGTGCAAAGGCTCACTACGTGTCTAGCTACATTTCAAGTGATTCCCTACATCACAGACACGATCCATACTCTTCCTCACGCCGCTGAAAATCAGCATTACGCGCGAAAATAGTCGCTCACACTCGTTCGACGTGTTAGGTGGGGGGGGGGGGGACAGTTCAGTGTCATCCGGATCATCAAATACAGCGTAGATTGCGACAAAGTGTCGACCACTGCTAGTTCATCCGTCCAGGACGATCCCGTAGCGCTTAGGCAGAATCTTGATGATGACCGGCACGACTGCGACTACCATTCTGTCTAGGTACAGCTTCATCGTCCTGGCGCTCACGCGAGGCAGCTTGGTGTTGCGACGGACCATCTCTCTCCCACAGAACGTTAGGTGTAGGCAATCCATAACAGTCCACTCAAGCCAGCGGAACATGTCGGTCGTGGCCTGGTCGACAAGACGAAGCGGCAAGAGGTTCGGTGTATGAAGTGCAGCTTCGGCGTCGGTTTCATAGGTAGGGTGGTAGCGCTTGAGGTGGTTGATTACGTTGGTGTAGCCATTAGTAGACTTGATGGTCTTGGAGCAGCTGTTACATCTGTACAACCCGGACGTTTCCTGAGTCGTCAGGGTGCGGACAAGAAGTGGAGTTTCGAGGGGCATGGTAAAGTCCAGAATGAACTGAGCTGCTGCTGTATCCAAATGGTTGATACGTGACTTCAGCAGCTTCACAGCGCTTCTGATAGCTACGAAATCACTGGCTGAGAAGAATAGAGAGGTACCACAGTACTATACATATTCTCTAATGTGTCTGCAACCGTAAAAAATGGGCTCAATTCAAATTTGAACCTCAAGACTCAAAATTAATAATTAAATTTAAAAATCCCAATGCATTTTTCTAATAATTACATTATGAGCACCCCCGATAACGAGTTCCAATTTTGGCTGGAGATCAAAAAGTCCGACAAACTATGTCAGGAAGAAATTGATGCTGAATGGACTGGACGATGCGGCTCTCAAGACCCACAAGAACTAGAAGTATTACGAGTACTTTGCCAGAAAAGCGTTACAGTACCGAATCAGCAAGTGGCTGGAAGAAACTTGGATTAGACCACATTACCCAAGCACGTGATCTCGAGCAGATCGTGAACACCAAGAATTTCAAGATCTACGAGCGGTACGTGGAGGCTTACGACAAGATGGTAATTGAAAAGTTGAAACCCCCCGGGTATGGTCTTGTCCTGGTGATACCCAGAGGGGCACAGCGAGAACGATTATTTTTACCAGAGCAACTGTGGAGGAAAAATACGCGAATGTGCAATTCGAGGGCGACATTAAACGGTGATGCGCTTAAGAATCACAGGGACTACCCATACTTCGCCTTGATCTTTGTGAAAGAGAAGCAAAGATGGAAAACAAACCGCTTGTGTGGGAAAAGCTTGAAGACATCTTCGCCAAGAGCTTTGAAACGAAGTGAGAACATCGACGAAATTATTTGCTCCTTTAAACTTTTCGATCTAGTACAGTTCCTGAGTAAGGGCAAGGTTTAGATCTTTTCGCTGCTGCTGGAAATGTTCGCTGCCGCAAATGCAGGAAGCGAGAGACTCCATTGCTGTAAACACAATACAAAAGTCGTTCGCTGTGTGAAAACTCCACCATGCCCGGATAGATGTTCTTGCAGCTTTTCTACATGCAGCAAACCGAAGCAGCTTCAGCTCCTTCTCCGTCTTGGTCGCGCGGGACAAGTTGTGGTGTTGTACCAGTCTGCCCACATGAAACTTCTCAATACATGTACCCTCACAAGCAGGGCTCCCGATAATAGCATTAATCGCATGTCATTTTTTGAGGCACCCATACATTATGCATTAACAAATACAAGTAGACTGCCATACGTAATGGCCATTAATGGTATTGATGGGAATAGATACAGCAGATAGGCTGTGTCACATTGACATGTGAACAAATGTTCTGCAAAATTGGAAGACGGAATAGTTGTCTAGATCAGGTTTTATAATATCTTCTTGGACTCCAGGCGATCCATTTTCAGCATGGACGCAACGCAACTTCCTTCTTCGATCCTTTATTGTGGCCAGCCAAGATAGATCCGTAGCATCTAAGCAGTCAGCATCAAATTTAAAAGTTTTACGAAATCGTATTTGCACCCAGATATCACTTTAAAACGAGTATTTCTTCGAGAAATACATCGGTAAAAGCCCGAGACAGAGAAGTGGTGGCGAGGTTGCCTTAATAGATCGGTGCAAGTAAACACGGCCCACACTTTCCACATTAATAATGCTCTTGCCATACATTATGCATTTCGAGCTTCACAGTGGCTCCTACACATAATGTGATCGAATACATGTACATTAATGCATGTCAGTATGCATTATTCGGGAGCCCTGCTCACAAGTCGACGTGGTGATCGTCTCTAGTCCACTGTCATACGGCAGGTATGGTGTTTCTTGGCCTTGACCTCGTAGACTGCACGGCCGCATTCTCGTCCAGGTGGAAGACCTGTAGTGCGCCTTGAAGTAAGCACGCGACTAGTAGTCGCCGCCCATTCATCGCTCAGCTGCACGAATAGTACAGTCTTGGGTGTGGCCAGGCTCATAATCCGGTACTCAACTTTAGTCTCAAGTACTGACAAGCTCTTCTCGTGGATTTTTCGTACGGGGTATCCGTGTCATAGCTGCCCACATCGATGCCACGAGGCAGCAGGATGGCGGTCGCTCCGACTTGGCCGCCGGGCGAGCTTGAAAACAGATCTACGTAGAAGTCGAATGGGAAGAGCTCGTAGCACTCGGCTGGGTTGACCAAAAGGCACTTGAGATACTGGTGGAGCAGGCTGCGCTCCCGGTACAGGAAAATGCACGTCTACACGAGCTTGGCCGTCGTAGCCGCTAACAACTCCGTCGACAAGATCCGATTTGCTGCGTTTGAAGATCAACACACTGCAAAAGTCGACGTCATCGTTATAAATAAACCTTCAATAATTGGTATTCGTAGATGTGTCAGTTTATTTCTGATCGTACTTAGATGATTTCATACGTAATCGTAAAAGTACGGTTTTGAAAAGGCATAGCGATAAAAATATGCCACGTTTTACGGTTAGCTTGAAGACTTCCAAAGTGTTGATGCAGCATTTCCAACACTGACGTGAAGCGGCATCTCGAGTTGCCATTACAGATCTGGCCACCTTCCGTGCACGTAGAAGCCTGCTTCCTTTCACCTTTCCCAGTATGGACCGCATCAACCGCATCCACTCGCACGTGGCCAACGGCTCGCCCGCCCCGGTGATGCCTGAAGAAGACGTAGTCATCGTGTCGGCCCTGCGCACGCCCATCACTAAGGCCCGCCGTGGCGGCTTCAAGGACACCACACCCGACGTGCTGTTGGGCCACGTGCTTCAGGCTGTCCTCAAGAAGGCCAAGGTGGACCCCAAGCTCGTGGGCGACGTCGTGGTGGGCAACGTGCTGCAGCCCGGCGCGGGCGCCGGCATGGCCCGCATGGCCCAGCTGGCCGCGGGAATCCCGCACACTGTGCCTCTGCACGTGGTCAACCGCCAGTGCAGCTCCGGCCTACAGGCCGTGGCCAACGTCACGGCGGCCATCAAGGCCGGCTACTACGACATCGGTATCGCAGCCGGTGTCGAGTGTATGTCACTGGCCGGAATTGGCAAGGACGCGCCGACCGTCAACTGGGAACGCATTGGAGCGGTGCAGGACGCCATGGACTGCACGGTTCCTATGGGCATTACGAGCGAGAACGTGGCCGAGAAGTACGGAATCTCACGCACCAGGCAGGACGAGCTGGCGGCTCTTTCGCACGCGAAGGCGGCCGCGGCCCAGGCCAACGGCTGGTTCAAGGAGGAGATCACGCCTGTGTCCACGAATATTAAGGACAAGGACGGCAACGAGAAATCTGTCATCATCTCGCAGGACGACGGTGTGCGGGCTGGTACGACGGTGGAGAAGCTGGCCAAGCTGCGGCCGGCCTTCAAGGAGGGCGGCTCTACCACGGCCGGCAACTCGAGCCAGGTCAGCGACGGCGCCGCCGCTGTGTTGCTCATGCGCCGCTCGGTGGCCAAGAAGATGGGACTGCCTATCCTCGGCCGCTTCGTGTCCTTCGCTGTAGCCGGTGTGCCTCCCGCTCTGATGGGCATTGGCCCAGCCTACGCCATCCCGGAGGCGCTGCAGAAGGCCGGTCTGAGTCAGGACCAGATCGACGTGTTCGAGATCAACGAGGCGTTCGCCAGCCAGGCCACGTACTGCGTCGAGAAGCTCGGTATCCCTATTGACAAGGTGAACCCCAAGGGCGGTGCTATTGCTCTTGGCCACCCTCTAGGCTGCACGGGTGCTCGCCAGATGTCGACGCTACTGTACCAGCTCAAGCGGAAGAACCAGCGCTACGGAGTCATCTCCATGTGCATTGGCACGGGTATGGGCGCTGCTGCCGTTATCGAACGCGAGCTATAGGCTACCAAAGAGTTGCTCAGGAGGAGAGAGACGTAGTTATCTGTGCTTGTTAAAACAATTCTTAGTGCTTGCTGCATTCGTAGTGTTCAAGATCTTTGTTATGGCTTCCTTCGACCGGCGGAACTTACTAAAGAGCTAGGCTTCGATGTCACGTTTGGTGCCTTCGCTTCGGGTCTTGGGATGATTGGAAGCTGGACTCGATCGCGTGAACTTGCGTCGTCTTTTTGGTTTTCATTCTTGCGACGTCGACGAGATCGAGTCGGAGAAGGTGGTGGATTGACTGAAGGTCGAGCGATCTTCTTCACCCACGAGATATCGCACAGCTTGTCGTTGGTCAGGGCTCCACCAGTTACCCACTCAGGTTGAGACTTCTGTAATGTATGGCGTGGTTTCTTGAGGACATGGGGTTGTCTGGTATGTCGACGGTCTGTACTTGGCGGTGGGGAACGCACTTGAATTTCCAGTATTGAAACCTCTTCAGATGCCTGATTCATTGAAACGAAGGCACAATCGTCACAAGTTTGGCAAAACCACACGCGTTGTAATTTCCAAAGTACCTTGGCCTGAAGAACAGGCTTTAGATACGTCCTGTAATGGAATATCAAAGTGTCAGCGACATAAAAAAAAAAATGAAAGAAAATATATAGCTTTTCGTTTGCAACTTACAACTGACGCCCCCGATGTGAGAAGCACTGCTTGTTGGGTTGGTACCATTCACGCGTGTGCGAGTACGCTAGCGTCTTGATCTTCACTTCTTCTTCGTCATTTTCTTCCAGTTGTTGCTTCAAAAGCAGCTCACGCCTCTCAATCTCTTTGCGTTCCTCCTCTTGTCGTCGTTTCTCTAATTCCTCAACGCGAGCAATTTCTTCTAAAGCTTCCTGATCCAGTCGAAGTTGTCGAGTCTTTTCAAACGCTATTTGTTCTTCGATTGTACGATTTGCAGCAGCTTCTTTCTCTACTCGGGCAGCTCTAACAAAATCTTGTTGTTTCTCCAGCATGGTCTTATAAAACGAGGTCAACTAGCAACGACACAAGTTAGTCATACCAAGAACAACTTAGCCTAAAGTATAATTTCCTTACCATTGGAACTACCGTCGATGAAAAGCACTCCAGCGTCAGGGAATCCAGCACTTCCTCAACGTGAGAAGTATATGGAGAATATTTTCCACAATCGGACTCCCCGTCATCCGTATTATCGTCATGTTCAAGCGTTTCTTCCATCACACCGTCACTAGGCAACAGAGCGTTAGCAACTTCAAGGCAGAACCGTCTTGGGCAGTGTACTCACCACAGAATAATCTCTTCATAAACCCCTTGAGACGCAGCCGTCAGCTCCTCTAAGCAAGTAACACCTTCTACTTGCAGCTTTACGTCATCAACGTTACCATTTATACTTTCGGATCCCTTCATTGCTGTTGGTAGTAGCTGAACATGCTCCATCGACTCTCCTTCCTGCATCCTCGACCCCGTCACGTGCATATACTGGAAATTATGCTGCCAATGCTGGAATTGTGGAGGTTTCTTGAGTCTGAACTGGTCGCTCATGTACACATACGTAGGGATACTCCCTTCCTCTGTATCTTTTCCTGCATCCTTTTCACTTGCAAGTGTCGGATCCTCTAGTGGTACGTGAAAAAGCTAGGCACCAAGCCTCAAATTATTTCTAAACTTTACATTATAGCGCTGAAAGTCTCCACACAGCACTCACTTGTTCGTCTGTGGCCTTTAGCAGCTCCTGCGTACGCTTCTCCGCCTGGAATCAGCAAAAAAAGAAAGAAGAAAAATGAAAATCCGGCGGAGGCAGACTAAAAAGTGAGAGTATTGAGAGAAAGAGTGCCCACCTGCGCCTCAAACTGCTTGAACGCGTCGGCCAGACCGCACTCTTCTTCGTCTGAGTCTTGGCCATAGTCCGAACCATCCGCATCGTCGTGTTCGGAGCTTGCATCGATGCTGCCTGAGGTCTCAATTTCCATTTCTGACGAGTCCTTTTTGGATCCTCAAAGGTCAAAATTCATTCCAAAGGTCAAATTTTCGATTTTAATGTGTCGACCACCGAAAGGCAACTACAAGTTGAAGCTATCTTGAGGCATGCGAAGAAGCAGAAGCAAAAGCAGCCCAGCAACAGCAACAATAAACGAGAACGTGCTCGAATCCAAATGAAAATGCATGCTCAACTCTAGATTTGGAGCCTGGTGATGGCTGCAACTGTCTAAATGAAGAGGAGGCAACTTTGACAACCACGCTTCACCCCACATTTGATTTTCTCTCTCGTTAAAGCTTTCGTAGTGTCAAGATGGACGGGTCGTTGCCGTCCTACGAGGCTGCGATGCGTGAAGCGAGAGCGTATCTGCGTCGTCGAGACCTGTCGTCTCAGGATGAGATCCCGCTGTACTTCGCTTGGCAACGTTTGTATGCTGCTGCCAATGCCAATCTCAGCACGGACTTCTTGCAAGAAACGCGTGCGGAACTTCGCGCTCGTCAAGAAGCACGACTGGCACCACGTCGCGGTATCCCACCGCCTCTGTTCACTTCGTTCGACAAGGTTCATCGCACTTCCGCCCAAGCTTCTGCTTTCCTGCGAGCCGGAACATCGTCAGATGCTGCGATTGAGATGATGGCGCGTCGGTACCGACGTGAAGCTGAAAAACTGCGCTCGTCTAGAGAGAAATTGCTGAGCTCGTTAGATGATGCGGAGAAAAGAGCGAAGAAAGCTAAACGGCAGAAGTCACCTATGCAGGAAGTGGATGAGTTGCTGGGGAGTATTGAGCGCTCTGAAGGTCTTTCGGATACCGATGGTCTGCTCTCGACAAAGACTGTGAAGGGCAAGTTAACGAAGTCTTCGAGTAATTCTGCTAAGCGAACGAAGAGGAGCAATCTGCAACATAATGATCAGGAACTGGACTCGGATGATCAGCTTGATGCCTCGAAAGTTCTACCGAAGTCCAAAACGCGCGTGGCTACCAGTGGTAAACGTGGTGCTGGCAGCAGAATGGATGATTTTGGGGAGGAAGATGAGGTCGGAATTAGTATAAATCCAGCCAAAGCAGCGGAGTTGCGAAGGTCGAGCCTGTCTAGACCAAACCCAGCAGCAATCCCCTCGTTCTCAACTGACGCGAACGTGGCGGCATTTACTGCGCACGTTGCAGATTGGAGAATGCCTCCGGATATTGATCGCGCGTCTTCGGCGCCTGAACTCTCGCAAAAAGGAGCTGCACAAAAATCTACAGCGAGTGGGAAACGTTTGAGTGGAGCAAACGAGTTACGTGGGTCTGCACCCGTTGAGGGCAATGAGGCGGACATGACATTCGATACGAGTTCAGGGAGTTCTGGGTTGGACGAGGAAGGCGTTGATCCGGACGCCTCTTTCAAAGAGGGTGATGCTCGTGTATCACCCATGAGCAGACACAGTACGAAACGTGAAGGGGTTGCTAAGCACACCAAGGACAATACGAAAGCAAATCAAGATCAACTGAACGTAAACAAGGAAGCTGGGGGCGATCGATTTCGAGGTTTAAATGCTACTCAAAAGTCGGAATTCCACCAGAAGCTTCTCCAACTATCGCACGCAGTCGGGGATATGCAGGTGAAAATCCAGGGCCAGCAGATTGAGTTTACATTCAAAGGCGAGCTTGACGGTGACACGGGTGAACAAGAGAGTAAGCTTGCGGGTAAAGTTTTGCAGTCATCGATCAAATCGGACGAAACCAAGCTGCCATTCGTGGCCCAAAAAGTATCCAACACATCAGGATCTACGCATCGTGAGAGTGATGGAGCTGCAGAAGTGCAAGAAGAGCAAGCGAATGCTGGCAACTTGGCAAAAGTGCAACCCCAGACTGAAACTGTGAATGAAGCACCTCGCAAACAGAGCAACGTTAGATTTGCAGATATAGCGCACAGTGATGACAGGGAAAACTCCAACAATGATGGACCCTTGACGGACGAGCAAACCGGGCAAAGCAAACCTGGTCAACAAAACCTGTCGGATGGTTCTTTTGTCGTTCCACCGGTGAAATACGAGGGACAACCACGCGAGATTCGAACGAGTAGCCCACACAAAAATGTATCGAAGCGACCAACAACTACAGTAGGAACTACTGCTGCTGAAGAAAACGATAATGGCAAGGGGACAACAGAAGTGAAACCTTTGGGTGAGCGTCCTCGGTCCGGTAAGCCACAGCAGCAAAGTACCGACGGTGAGGGGGGAATTTCACGTCACGAAGAAGAAAATTTCAATGAAGGTGATTTTCAAACTAGTGCTGATTCCACCAGCGATCCTGCCAAGTCTCGAGATGCAGCACCTATCAGTGAAAAGGATAGTTCGATGAATGATCACCAACGGTATCGTCGCTCACCCTCGCGTGGGCAATTAGGAGAGCAAAAGCATAGCACCCACAACTCGACCAGTGAATCTCAGGACAGCCATGCCATCGACACAAGCGACAGACGTAGGAAGCCTTCCAACCTTCAGACAGAAGGGACGGATCGCTCAAGCAACCTACAACAGCAACAGAAGAAAGGTGAAGAAGTCCATACTCACAGTGACGAAAAAGATTTCGACGATTTCGACGAAAGCGATCTTCGCACTGATACAAGTGAGCGTGCAGCGATTCAGGAATCGGCTGAAATGAACAAGAATGGAGAATTAAAACGTCAGGAAAATCCTAGCTCGCACACTGAAGGAGCCCAATCCGAGCAAAGGAGACAGCGCGACGATAGTGTCCACGACGCTAAAAAGAGTGTTCAGGAAGTAATTCATACTCGCAGTGACGAAGATGATCGTCGGAATGCACAGCCGCCTCTGATAATTAAGGAGGAGAGATCAAGGGATAATAGTCAGGATACTCGCCACTCACACTCTGAAGGGCTAAGGAGACGGCGCCAGGAAAACGTACACGACGCTACAGGATCGTTTCAGGAAGGAGTTCGTGATCGAAGTGACGAAGAAGTCGACGAAGGCGGTTTTCAGACTAAATCAAGTGATCGTGCGGAGATCCGTGCCTCGGCGAGCAAGGATGACAACTCAAAGGGTGAGCGTCAGGATAATCGTCGCTCACAGTCTAAAGGACCCCACCGCGAGCAAGTGAGACAGCAAAAAGATGAGTTCCAGGACTCTAGTGCCATTCAAAACAGTGATGTACACCGATCAGACGCTATCGGTCGTGGCCGATCGCAAGATGCCGCTACTCGTGATGAGCGAAGCAATCGTGGTATTCAGGGATTCGACAAACCTAAGGGAAACAATACTCTCGGACAGACCTCACGACCGAAACGAGACAGCCAGGAATCCTCGCAGCGACTATATCGTACAAGTACTGGCACTAGGGGCGCAGCTCGTGAACTGAAGTCGCGTTCTTCAGGACGGGATCTGAGTGCTTCACCGCCTCAAAAGGGTGCCGAGTATGATGCCCAGTCTTTTAGCGATGCAAGCGAAGATGCAAGCGATGGCAGTTCCAACGATCCAGGAACGGACAGCGATGATGAGTCTATTGTCCAAGAGAGAGATACCAGCAGCAAACACATGGAACAGTCTCGCACCGAACGGCAAAAATCCTCCGCGCATTCATCGTCTCGTGAGCAGAGCGTCCAGCGTACGTTAGCAGCCAAAACTGAGAGGCTTCGTACGTCGCGTCCAAGTCGCAATGAACGCGAAGAAGATCCTGACACTGAATTGTCCAGTGACGAAGAACTCTCGGATGGTCCAGACACGCCACACAAACGACATGTCGATCCACGACGCCGTTCTTCTGATCGACACCAGTCTCGGGTTCTGGGTCACAGGCAGGAAACTCGTCCACGAAATGACAGTAAACGGATCTCGTCTCGATCCAAGTCTTCTCGACGCACACTAACCCACGATAAGCGACGAAACTATTCCCCCGACTCCAGTAATGACAGCGATGCCACGGACAAAAGCGATTCCGATGACCACAGTCAACAGAGCTCCGATGAAACTCCTCGTTCTTCCTCAACCCACCGCTCTCGTTCCCACCACACAAGTAGAACTCACCGTGGCACATCTATAAGGTATTCTACCCCCGAATCAAGTCGTCGAAGCCGCCACCTCACACCAGATATGGACTCTCTTTCAAAACGGAGCAAGCCAGACGTCCAATTCAAGCGAGATGGCAAGTCTAGAAGCAAAACCAGAGCAAGCAAGGCAGCCTACAAACTCCCCGAGGGGATCGTGTGGCCTCCTGGAATGGAAAAGGAGTGCATCGCCCGACTGGGCCTTGATGGCCATCATCCAATTGCACCTCCAGGACTGGAGCACCTGGTAACAGAGGAGCATTGGGGGGATTACTGGACGTGGCTGCACTGGTACTCGTCGTGGCAGATGTGGTATATGAAGAATGACAAGAAGCCGAAACGTAAATCGGAAAAGCAGAAGCGAAGTCGTCGACGTGGAGATGCTGACGAATCTCTGCCCATCCAAGCTGAGCACTATTATGACAAACATGACCCCCACAACGCTAACTGGTGGGTCGAAGTTGGCCCAACCAAGCACAAACACCGACGAGATCGGTACCGCTGACTTGATTGGGCTAAGAATTATCGTTCTCCCATTTAAACTGCTTATTTCTCCAGGACTGCTAATCTGAAACGCAAGATTGAACCGCTCCACTACGTTTGTTCAGCCACTTCACGGGCATGTTTTCTATGTTAAAGAAAATGCATAGTCTCGCTTGGTCTTGTTAGAAGTTGGTTGCCACTTGACGTGGGGGGGTTGTTGTGAGCTGGGGGTAGTTCTGCTAATTCTGCTCTAAAACTAACGCGCCAAATATGGGAACGCAGGTGGTCGTTTCGTTATGGCTCTTATCACTGCAATCAGCGACGAGAACGAGGACGAAGTGGTCTGGACCTGCTGGCTCTGTCGGCTCGAGAAAGGTGAGCAGTCCAGTACCATCTCGTATGTATAATGTTGCGAATCAGCGACGTGACCGATGAGCGTACAAACGGGCGAAGTCGCCAGAACGAAGAACTGGAGACGAAGAATACACAGCACACCGATGAATCTTCACCTCAAGTCGCAAAACATACTGAAGTTGAGACGATTCCGGTATTGCCACCGACGCTTTCCGATATCGATCCAACACATCCCACAACAGAAAACCTCGTCATAAAGTCCTATCTCGTGGAAAAAGCCCAAAAGAGGTCTCACAAGAGGAAAATCTCCGTCTTCTCCGAGTTAATGGCCAAACTGCTCTTCCGCGACCTCCCGTTGCTGCGTTCTCCAAGGTCGATCCGATCGATGGAGTGGAGAGCACGAACCAATTTCTATCTCACGAATCCGGAGGAATCCCATATCGGTTGGCGACTGCATCAGCTCTTGATGTTGGTGCTTTTCATTGATGTTGGAGTTATGGCAAGCGAAACGCTAGACGGGCCACGATACGGCAGCACCGATCCTGATTTCCCTTACATGCTTAGCGAGACCTCGTACAACGCTATCGAGACGTTGTTCTCATTGCTCTATATCATCGAGTTTCTAGTACGCTGGTCCACTGCGCCTAAACAAGATCAATTCTGGAAATCAATATCCACTTGGATACGTCTCCTGGCCGCAGTGGCAGCTCTGCCAAAACTAGCTGCACTTGTGATGGGGGCCGATACTCGACAAGCGGAAGTAATCATTTATAACCTGCGCATTCTTCGTGCGGTTCGATTAATCATCGCGTCTTACGCCTTCATTGGAACGAAAGTGCTCTTTCGTGCAGTCGCAGACGCCATCCCTCCGCTAACAATTTCGGTGCGTTAACTCTTTTCTATACCTGACTGTGTGATAGAGCTAACTGTATTATCGTCGCAACCTCGTTTTGTACTGCCAGCTCTTCTTTTTAATCACGGTCGTGATGGTGTTTGCGACTGCCATTTTCTATGCTGAACCATGTTATGATCTACAAACCTGCACATTCACCGACATCTTCAATACCGGATACTTCGTCATGCTCACGTACGTTGACCACAACAATTCTTTTTAAATTATTTTTTATAGGTAACACTGATCTTTCCTCGTTAGTGTTGCCACCGTGGGCTATGGCAGTCAAGTGCCATCGATGCACAACGCCGGATCTCTTCTCCTTGTCTGTATGGTGATGATTTTCGGAACAATTTACTTTTCGATGCCTTTGGCGATTGTTGGCATCAAATATGAATTGGCGTGGAAAGATTACGACGAGTATGCTAAAACACTGAAACAGGATCAGTGCGTACCGATTCAATCTCCACGCAGGAAATCTTCTTCAACGCTGTCCACTCAAGCATCCCGACGGGAAATTCTCAACGCAATTGCCGGGACAAACAATCAACCGGACGATACACTACAAAAGATCGACGCACTCATCGTCAAATACGCGAGCTCCATTACTTGCGATCGATTCTACAAACTATCACAAGGGATTATAGATACCAATTTTGCGCTTCAGCTCATTATTTGTCCTCCAGAGAACTGGCCCAGTCCTCCGATGACACTGGAAGCTGTGATTCAGTCCACAAAACGACGCAGCGATGAAGCTTCGCAAGCCTTGGATGGAATTATGTCAATAATCAAACTGCACTCTCGAGTTTGTGCAGAAGCCCACGAACTGGTACAAGCGTCGCTAACGTCTACAGGCCAAGAAAATGACTTGGATCGCTTCATGTCGAGCGGGAAACTTATTCGCAAGGACGCGCGCAGCACAACAAGGATGAGTCGCGCGAAAGGGAAAATCGCGGCGATAGGCTCAAAGGCGATGAAGGCAATCACGCATCACGATCGTCATACCGATCTGAACAATCTACGAGCTCAGATTTGGAATATATTCGAGTACCGACAAGATATCTGGCAGGCTCGTATCGTCAACAAAATGCGAATGGTTTCCGTAGTCCTCAGTATTGCAATGTTCTACTTGCAAACAACGCCGGAGCTGCAGAAAACAGGACTGCAAACACTTCTCTGTCTTCGAAATGTCCATGATTACTGTGGGAGATACGATGAACCAGGTTGCTACGTCTTTAGAGAAGTTCCGTCGTCAGGATCCGGGATCTCTGTCGAAGTGACAAGCCAGCATTTAGATTTCCACTGCTCCATTGGCGACCCCGATGAGACGTGTTACGGGTCGGGTGTAAACTTCGCGTCGGATAAATTTCCCCTGTCGTGCACTGACGTGTTTTCGAGTTCTGGTATGGAGCATGTTTGCAAGAATCGGCTTTGTAACCCACCGGTACAATTTCTATTCGACATGGAGCCGTACTGGATCTACTTTGAGTTCCTGTTCGGCTTCTTGTTCACTCTGGAGATTGCGTTGCACGTGTACTCACATCCTGTGCGACGTCACCTCTGGGGAGATATCAGGTTCATTGTGAATATTCTCGTTCTTCTTCCGTTCTACGTTGAGATCGTGGAGATTTTGATCGGCCAGTGGCCGACGTACTCTGTCGTACCAGCGATGCCGTCGTTCTTCACAGCCATTCGGTTTCTCAAAAGCCTACGCATTCTCAAACTGGGGACTCACATTCCAGGTGCTCGCGTACTGATCAGAACGGCTCAACTAGTCACGGAAAGGCTCGCAATCCCGGTAAGTTCAACGCTATCTTCATACAAAAATACCGCCCTCACTTTGTTTGTTGTAGCTTTTCTTTCTGTTCTTGGGTTGTGTCGTTTCTGCGGCTGTATTTTTCGAGATGGAGCGTGGAACGGAGTGTTTCGTTGGCACTACCTGTATGTGGTGGCACAAAAACGTTTTAACCCCCGAGATGTCAGAGGGCTTGACGACTGGCAAACGCCTACTTGTCCAGAATACTCTGGTGTCCATTATCACGGATATGTTGCGATCGACTTGGTTCTCGCTCGTGAGCTTTACGACGGTCGGCTACGGAGATTTGCATCCCCGAACATCTCTCGGAAAATTGATCGACATCGTTGGTATGATCTTCAGCTCGTGTTACACTGCTATGCCACTTACTCTGGTTGGCGGTCAGTTCTACATCTGCTACGAGCTTCACGCCCAAGAAGAGAGAATGAAGAAAGTAAGTGCTTCATCTCGATGGAGTTTATTCGTTTAAACTACTAACAGTAAATGCTTTTATTTCCTAGGAAAGACCACAAGCGCGAATCAATCCTGGCAAGCTGAATACACAACCAGTTCTTCAGAGCATGCAGCCGTTCACCAATGGGTCCATTTCCAGTCGATCGAACTTACCAGAGCTTCCTAATACGGACCCAAGCGGAATTGCTCCAATTGAAGACCCCAATGCAGTACGTTTAATGACGAATTCCGCCTTATCAACCCCCACTACCGCTCGAGACGAAGAACCTGCCGCAGCGCAACCGTACACGCGTTTAACCGAGGCGCAGGTTATCAATCAGTTCTTCCTTATGCAGAAGGTCTTTCACGAGACGATTAAGGACATCAGTCTCCTCAATCAGCTGGGAATGGAGCGCGTGAACACGATGAGGAAAAAGTTGAGTGAAGCGGCTACTCTTCTTGCAGATGTGAGACTACGCGAAGAAGTGATCGAGACAAAAATCTCGGAGAATATGAACTTCTGTATAGTACGTTAGTTCAGAGAAGGAGAAATTCCCTCGCAATGGCCACTAACCGTTTTCTTGATTGAAATTGTACAGACGGCATGTCTGAACTTTGCAGGGATGATTGAGCGCATTCTTGGGACGGAACGAGCTCGCAAGCCGCTGCCAGCTACCGGTCACACCAACGCTTTATTGGCCGCTGCAGACGTCACGAATGAGTTGCTGCAGTCAGCCAAGTCGACCAGCAGCAGGAGGAGTATCAGTGGCAAGTTTCCTGACGCGATGCCCAGACTTCATGCGAAGCAAACGTTCAAAAGGATGGCCACGGTATCCAAAGTGTTGGCCGGTCCGCAAAATCGATCAGGGAGAGCCAACACGAAATGGGCCGAGTACACCAACAACCAGAACCAGAACCAACCGCAGCCCGAATAGTTGTAGGCAAAAATGCAAACCTAGCAGCTCGTTGTTGCTGCGTTTTGAATTGAAATCACATGAAGTTACGACATACTCAAAATTGCTGTTCGATCCTCAATAATTCTTCGTTCGATTCGCTGCGTGTGATCGTCCGCTCGCTCCTGTAAGTGCCACGTGATGGCTAGCGTGAAAAAGAAGCGTCTTCGCAGCGTCACAGCTCTAAAAGATCGGCAGCTAGTGTTGATGAAAATGATGGTGCGCTGCGCTTGAGCTTAGTACTCCTCGTACTTCTCCTCGAACTCCTCATCGTCACCCTCAGCCGTCTCGGCCGACACCTCCTCGTAGTCCTTCTCCAGAGCAGCAAGGTCCTCACGGGCCTCCGAAAACTCGCCTTCCTCCATTCCCTCGCCCACGAACCAGTGCACGAACGCACGCTTGGCGTACATCAGGTCGAACTTGTGGTCGATGCGGGAGAAAACCTCAGCAATGGCGCTCGTGTTCGAGATCATGGCCACAGCACGCTGCACACGGGCCAAGTCACCTCCAGGCACCACCGTCGGAGGCTGGTAGTTGATGCCACACTTGAAGCCTGTAGGGCACCAGTCCACGAACTGAATGGTGCGCTTGGTCTTGATGGTGGTCACAGCGGCGTTCACGTCCTTCGGGACGACGTCACCACGGTACATGAGGCACGTGGCCATGTACTTGCCGTGACGCGGGTCACACTTGGCCATCATGGAGGTAGGCTCGAAGGCGCTGTTAGTGATCTCGGCCACCGACAGCTGCTCGTGGTAGGCCTTCTCAGCCGAGATAACCGGAGCGTACGAGCTCAGCATGAAGTGGATACGCGGGTACGGCACCAGGTTGGTCTGGAACTCGGTGATATCCACGTTTAGCGAGCCGTCGAAGCGGAGCGACGTGGTCAGGGACGAGATGACCTGAGCAATGAGACGGTTCAGATTCGTGTACGTGGGGCGCTCAATGTCAAGCGAGCGACGGCAGATGTCGTAAATGGCCTCGTTGTCCAGCATAATCGCCACATCCGTGTGCTCTAGGAGCGCGTGTGTGGACAGCACCGAGTTGTAAGGCTCCACAACAGCCGACGACACGAGAGGCGACGGGTAAATGGTGAAGCCGAGCTTACTCTTGCGGCCGTAGTCGACCGAAAGACGCTCGAGCAGGAGCGAACCCAGACCTGAACCGGTACCGCCACCGACGGCGTTGAACACCATGAAGCCCTGCAGGCCCGTACAGGCGTCGGCCAGCTTACGGACGCGGTCCAGCACGGCGTCGACGTACTCCTTGCCGATCGTGTAATGGCCACGCGCGTAGTTGTTGGCCGCGTCTTCCTTGCCAGAGATGATCTGCTCCGGGTGGTACAGCTGACGGTACGTTCCAGTGCGGATTTCGTCGCACACCGTGGGCTCTAGGTCCACGAACACGGCACGCGGGACGTGCTTGCCCGAGCCTGTCTCGGAGAAGAAGGTGGAGAACGAATCGTCCCCGCCGCCGATGGTCTTGTCGCTGGGCATGGTGCCATCCGGCTGGATGCCGTGCTCGAGGCAGTAGAGCTCCCAGCAGGCGTTACCAGTCTGGATGCCGCCCTGACCCAAGTGAATGGATAGGATTTCACGCATCGTGAGTTGGTAAGGAGTGTTGGTCTTGACAGCGAGGGCGAAACTTGGATAATGAGCTTTGGTTCTTTGATTGACGACGCCTTTTGGCTGCTACCACTAAACACGGCTATGATGGGCGACTTTTTTTCGCGTCCGTCCGGGAGAGGTGGACGCCTAGCTCGCACCGGCACATGATTTTTTTAGGCTGGCATTGGACGAGGTTGGAGGAATTCTTACGTCGAACAGCATTGAAGTGTGTCTTCTCGTTACTTCATTTAAACTCTACTTGTAAGCTTAGTGTCTTCTCGTCAACTGTGACGCGATCTCCAAGCTTCAGTGTCGTGCTTCATGCTGCGCTTACATATATCGGTGAAGGTGGTATGCATGTGCCAGCACCGACAGCACTCAGCACGGCCGAAAAGCGCAGTGCTTGACATGGCAACATGTACTGCAACTCAGGTTGAGTCGGTTGGTGGCGCATTTTGTGTTCGGTGTCGTACCACGCTGGTAACCGGGTCGCGTGTTGGTGTCTGCCACATAACTAGTGATTGCCACACAGCGTCTGCGACGTGTGAAAGATTCACAGTTGAACAATTGAAGTGGAGATGGACCACGCACGCCACTAACCTGGCGCTGCATTTCTAAATCCGACCCGCACGCGCCAATGGCCGCCAGCTTTAGCGACGAGCGCTCGCCGCTTCTGCGTCCAGGCGTACAGCGCATCGGCCGCCGCACGCGCCTCCTCGTGAGCGGTTTGGCGCTGTTGCTGTTGTTCGCTGGGGGCGCGGCCTGTGTCGCCATCGTACTGCGTCTGCTACGACCTGGTGCCGCATCGACAATCACTCCGTTAATACTGTCGGAAGAGGTAACTAAATGTCGCAACCGTCTATTAATAGCTGAGTGCTGATCAAATTGTTGCTGTAGTACGACGCCATCGTCATTGGCGGCGGCCCAGCAGGCTCCGTAGTGGCAAAGCTACTGAGTGATGATCCATGGCGACGCGTGCTGCTCATCGAGGCGGGCAACGCGTCACAGACTCAACTGGGTGGAAAGGTGCGTTGACTAGATACTGGAGAACAGACTGAGGGGGCCAACTCACGGTAATTGATGCTGCAGGAGGCGATCCCGTCGTCACTCAACACGAAGAAATTGACACCGTTCGACGTGCCATTCTACTGGACCAACGTGGCCAACACGCCGTCGCTGCATTGGGCGTATCCAGATGTGAACGTGGCCAAGGCACTGGGAGGATGTGGCATCCACAATGCCATGCTCTACGGTACGTGGCTGCGACTTTTTTCTTCTTCTTTCAACGAAGACTGAAGCATTTTCTTTATGACGGTTTAGTGCGAGCGCTGCCGTCGGATCTGGAGCGCTGGAAGATGAAAAACTGGACGTGGGATAAGGCACTGGATATTTATATGGGGATTGAGGACTTTGACGGGCCTAATTCAAGCTACCACAGTAATCGTGGATTCGTTCGGACCAGTCCGCCGGCGATGGAGTTGGATGTGTCCAAAGAGTTTGTCGACGCGTGCGTGGAGTTGGGTATTCCGCTTACCGCGGACTTTAACGCACCTGATGGGCGGTATGGCGTCGGGTACTACCACTTCAACACACGTGACGGTGTTCGTGAAAGCGCTGCCAAGGCATTTCTTGGACCTATTCTAGACAGCAAGACAGGGGAATCTACGCGGAAAAACTTCCGCTTGATGCTGGACACGACAGTCACGGTGCGCACAGTGGTCGTCAATGATGCGGAGATTCAATATGGCTTCTAACGCTTTGACTGACTGCAGAAAATCGGTATCGATGACGACAGCGTGGCGGAAGGTGTGGAAGTACGCTACGGGAACGGCACAGAGCAGCTGATTCGCCTCGCTAAGCACGGAGAAGTCATCGTCACGGCGGGAGCGATCAATACGCCTAAGATTCTGATGCTCTCGGGACTCGGTAATAAAGATACACTTAAGAAGGCTGGGCTGCCTTTGAAGAAGCACTTGCCTCGCGTGGGAATGAACCTGCAGGATCATCCTGTGGTTGGAATGGTATTCGAATACAACGCACCTCGCTCCGTTGATCTCAAGTAAGTGTACTACTACTATTAGTTATTGCATGGACATATCTGACACTTTTTGTGATACTCGTGCAGAGCGGATCTGGACTCGTACTTCAAAGCTACGAACGCATCCAGTTTTGGCTTGTTTGGCTCTGCTGGTATTAGTGCCGGAGCGTTCCTGATCCCTCCAGGAGCGACAAAACCTGAGATTCAGCTCACGCTGTTCCCGCGGAAGTCGGAGCCGCACATGTCGAACAGCGCAGGCCTTGACCACATGACAGAAGTAGTTGTCACGATCGCACTACTGCATCCTCTCGCACGCAATCGCGTCGTGCTCATTCACAACGAAGACGATTCTGTTGACGACAACGACATCGACGACCACCTCATTCCGCGCGTTGTGTCGGAAGTTCCGGAGACCAAGCCCGAACACCTTAGACAAGGTGACGTCTGGAAAATCTCTTGGGCGATTGGAGTAGTGCGCGAGATTGCAGCAAAGCTTCGTAAGTCCACGTTAGTGCTGACTGAGGAAAGTCACGCTAATCATTTTTTTCGCTTATGGCAGGTGAAAAGAACGTAATCGGTCGTGAGATCTCCCCAGGCGCTGACATCGCGTCTTCAAAAGGTACGTGCGTTCTCGGTTGTTGGTATATTTGTTATCTCACATGTGTGTTTGTGACGCAGACTTGGATAACTGGGTGTTTGACAACGTATTTCGCAACTCACATTGGGTTGGTAGTGCGTCCATGGCGGCCACAGAGAACGAGGGCGTCGTAGACAATCACCTACGCGTCTTTGGCATCCAAAGCTTACGTGTGGCTGACGCGTCCGTTATCCCATTTATTCCAAATGGCAACGTGCATTCGACCGTTGTGATGGTAGCAAACCGTGCCGCACAAATCCTGCGTGAAGATGAAGCAGAATATCGACCCACGAACTAACAATCAAAACGTTCAAGAAATCCAAGAAATATTATGATGGCATGAGCACATTTTTTTCATTTCGTGAAAAGCTGCTGGGACGTCGCTGCTGCCGAGGAGGTGTCTCTGCCAAGCAAGCTATCCCAGCTCGTGTTCGACGATCTCGTCTCTAAAATACCCAGTCTGGAGGATGGCGGCATGAAAGTGCTATCTTATACTACGTAGTATTGGCGAGTGGTGCGAGAAGAGCGAGACCAACGACCAACTACTCGCTGAGATGAACACCTCACTTTACTCACTAAGTCTTAGTGACAAGCCACAACGCATCATAGCCTTCCGTGTGTAGTTGATCCCATTCTTGTCACGTTGCTGATTTACCTCTTTAACTGCTGCAGCCGCCATCTCCAGAAAAAAAAAACTTGTTGCCTGGATTCTTCAGCTTTCCAGAGTAGCTGCCGTCTTTTCGTACCTTGTTTTGCCACTCTTTATCTTCAATCAGCTCGATTTCCTTGTTGTTCCATATCCGCGCCCAAACATCGTTGATTTTGGCGATAACGAATGAATCGGCGGGTTGGCACAAACCCACCCTCCATTAGCTACAAAGAAAGAAAACGATCTCACTGGCTTCACAACGGTGCCGAATAATCATCACGCGCGGGGATTTGAATTCAGGTCATGTGTAGGATTCAAACCGCCAACCCAAGTCAAGCCCAATTTTGACAGACTAATTATGAACATTTAATGTCAGACTAATTTTGAGTCGAGTGATTTTCCAATTACATAAATTAGTCTGACAGTGAAGTTAGACTAATTTTGAGGACAGACTAATTACTGTAACCACTGTACCAACATTAAACTATTAATAATTTTGTCTCGCTTATGTCATGCGAAAAGAGACAAAGGCGTCGAAAGTGCGTCACACTATTGAAAAGCTCTGCTGAAAAGCGTACACGGCCAATTCAACCAACTATTTGTCTCCGTGTGGATCGCTAGTCCACAGCTTGGGGCTTTGGTTACGAGAGCTTGTGCTGTATATACAGCATAAACAATAATAAGCTTTGGCCCTTATGATTGCAAATCCCAACGTATACATTTTTTTTAAATAATATATTTGAGCAAGAAAAAGTGCCTGACTGCCTATCTGTTGTGGGGTGTGGCTGTTTGCACAGTTTACAAGCAGGGTTAGCAGGAGGGCCGTAACCTCTTGTCCAATCAGCTGCCGAAACGTGGTTTCGGCACAATGTTTCGGCCATTCGGCCATTCGGCAATGACCGGGCCGGACAAGGGCCCTAGCCAGAGCCACACGTTTTCGCTATACCTACAATCCAAACCTTCTCCTGCCAACAAGATGCCTGGACAACAAGGAGGACGTCCAGAGTGTCCAGAAGGTGTGCACTTTGTGACGCTAACCGAGCTCGGCAAGGCAAAAGGGGGCTATATTTTAGCGAGCGCAAGTTCTGCAGAGCCGCTTACACCAACGGAATCACAGAGACCACGCCCGTTCCAATTATGGGTAGGCCCTGTAACTACCGTAGCCACCTCTCCAAATGCGAGTACTATCAGTCGGCGCAGATCCAATCGGCATCGCCACTCTCAATATCTTCAGAAGTCATCCCAGCAGCAACTCCCGCCGCAACACCAGCACATCGACTCGCTGGATCTCCCGCCGAAACGACAACAGCCAGAGCTCCGTCCGTATCGGACTCAATTGCCAGAACGACACGGTCTCATAGCGCAATTCATTGATTAATGGCGGCCAAGTCACGCCCGACAAAGCGTCCCCGTACTCAGCGTTCCCCTGTGGTCGACAAGCGGTTCCCACTTAGTACCAAGAAGAACAGTCCAGCCAAAAAAAGCAAAAACGACAATTTTCAAGAAATGCAGTGAGACAGATCGAGTGTGCGTTGGTTGAAACAATCACCTCTCGGGTCGATTCATCGAGCAAGAATCGGTCCTGCGATTTCTAGGCTGATTTGTCCAGGTGTGACAGTCATTATTCCGTCTCGTCGAACCATGGGTGGTCGACTAGTAAAAGAAAACGCACAGCGCTGTAAATCAAAAGAGACTGAAGCACTCAGAGGTATACAAACCACTACAGGTGGTCGGAATAACCTGTCATCTGACGTGTGGATGGATATTTCGAAGGATCACCACTTACACTGTTCGGTGTAACATTAACGTTCGCGCTGCCAGCTGTTGGTGATCGCCATGACGGGCTAGCGATAGCGGAGGATCTAGAGAAGGTTCTGAAACAAGGCCTGGCGGAAGGATGGGATATTGGCGCCATCGTTACTGACAATGCCGGATAGTGTGGCCGTGCGAGGCAAATTTTGGCTCTACGGTGGCCGCAGCTCGTCTTCATCTTCTACTTCGCGCATGATATTAATAACCTTGTCAAGTCCGTCCTGAAGTCAACGTTTAGAGGGGGGAGTGGCTGGGAAAGTGGCTTCTGCTGTCAATGTATAAACCAATCATCTTCAAGTGACTAAAGCGTGCACAACGGCTCATGGTGAAGTTTTACGGAAGGGAATTTGGACTACGGTCGCTCTGCGCGACAAGGTGGAATTCAATGCAGGGCTGCTTCGCCTCACTTTTGCGAGTAAAGACTGCTCTTCAAATGCTACATCATCAACATGGAAAGGACGACGAGTTCCCATTGAGTCTCAGTATTTTGGGTGACACTGACTTCTGGGTGGAATTGAAAAGTGCTGAAAAGCTGTTGTAGCGCCGCTATCGTACGCATCGTATAGGCTACAGCGCGGTAAAAACGTGGTTGACGACGTAGTCCTATCCTATCGTGATAATTATCTCGGATTTCGGGACAACACGGCCATCTGTGGCAAACTCGTCAAATGTGTAGAGCATCGATGGGCGAACAACCGCTGTTTATGCTGGGCTACGCTTTGCATCCTATTTTCGCTGATCACGCTCGAGTGCTACCTACTACGAATGTTTCAAGCATTGGACGGCTTCCGAAAATTGCTGTATACTATAAATCTAAGGTTATTCGCCACAGAAGAGTTTGGTGTCATCAGAATGGATGTTTAAATGGATGGAAGGCACCTTTACCAGAACCAGAGCAAGCAAGTTTGAGGGTTCGCCATGGGAGTACTGGCGGTGCGTTGAGAAGGAAAAACCAAACAGCATGCTTTCGAAGCTTGCGATGACAGTGCTGCCCATTGCTGTCAACACCGCAACCTGCGAGCGGCTTTTTGGCGAGCTCGGATTTATTCACACAGCTCTGCGCAATTGTATGAAGTCGAGTAAAACACTCGACATCCACATCATCGCGAAGCACGTCCGCCAAAGATCTCTGAAGAATTCCGCTCGAAACTCCAAAAATACACTGTTAATTTCCCAAGTGGAGCGTGAAATTCTACTTGAAGGACGCAGTGCAGCGTTTACTCCTTCACCGCAAGGATCCCACCAGCATCAGCCTACAAATGCAGAAGAAGACAGCGATGCAAGCACTCTGTCGCTGTGGGCGGACTATCTCGCTGAAGTGTATCAAGATGAGGAAATTGACACAAATTATGCGGCGATTGATTCCCGTCTGTAGAGCACTGGCCCTGTTGAAACGAAAGAGAGGAGGGCAACTAGTTTGAAGATATCGCTGCGGCTGTTACTCACGAGTTTCCAAGCGAAAATGACCCTGGCTTTCCCCAAGAAGACAAGTTGGAAGGATTTCGAGTTAAAAAAGACACTCTGCGAGTGTTGTTTGGATCTCAGTGAGCCGGTAGACCACGTCTTGGCTCGAGTTTGTAGCGAGCACCAAGCGAACGCATTGATGAAGCTGCAGGAGTACAAGCACAAGGTTAACGGTGCGTGTGATTGCTGGACCGCAGTCTCACAAGGACAAGAGGCTACATATTCTTGTGCGAATGCAACCAAGAAGCGAAGCTATAGGTGCTTAGAAGTACAAGCATTGACTCATTGCATACTCCATTATCTTTACTACGTATCCCTATCTTTTATTAAGCTATTGTCAGTGGATACGCCGTGATGGCACCGGTGACGATGCCACTCTCGCTGAGTTCTCCATCTCTGGTGGCTACACCTGGTACGGCATCAGCGACATCCCACCGGGAAGCGGGAGTTGCTTGTCGTACGAGGTCTGCAAAGCTCGCAGGCAAGTCTGGTTACAATGTGGTCATAAGTATCGCGCCCGTTTCCAGTTCCCGTGCCACCCTCACCTACGAAAGTGAGCAGTGTTCGGACGCCTACTTGCACTCATCGAACGATACCACAGATGCCCCGTTTACCGTCATATTCTGCCCTCAGTGGTTCCAGCTCCACCAATCAGATGACCCCGACGACTACGATTCCGGCTGCTACCACCGTGACGCTCCGGGATTTAAGGCGACTATAAGTCGGGAACGGTGCCCATCTCGTCCGAGAGCACTACGGCTCCGTCAGCCAGCAGTACGTCTACGGCTACAAAGACATCAACTTCAACTTCGACCACCTCAACGACAACGACGTTGACTGTCAATGCTGCGTCGTTTTCGAGCGCCACCATCAGCTCCAGTTTCGGGTACAGCGGCACGGACACTGGTTCCGGCACGGTACTTTCGGCAAGGTGACGGAAATGTCTTCATGCCGTCGAGGCGTTCATGAGGAAGTGTCCATGGTCTTCTGTGTCGCCATGAACATTTACAAAAGCTCAACGCCATGAACATTTACAAAGGCTTCAACGCCACCTTAGGCAGCGACTGGACTAAGGTGTCGTCTTACAGCCAGAGAGGCTCCCAGGAGAACATGGTCGCCATGAACAACCTGAACATCGACTACACTGGCTCCGATCCGAGTCCTCAGGGTTATGCGACGGCCGATGGCTCTGGAACTGTCACGAGGTCTATGACCTTCGTGCTGATAAGTGCCGTCGTCGTTAAGCGCTTCGTAGACCTGCCACCGTGCTGTCGGGTGGTTCTGGAGCCGAAGTACTGCTCCACCTCGGAGGCACGCTGATGTTAACGTCAACTCCTCTCCTCACGAACACGATGCACTAGAAGGTGTACACGGCGTAATCGAAAGTGCTGCGCTCCTTAGGTGATATGTGGGTCGCTGATAAAGGCCGGCATGGCGGAACACGACTCGAGCTTGTCGGAATCGTCCAGCACCGCTACCAGCACGCACAAACCCTGGCACAGGAGATCGCATCGCTATTGCTAGGTGTCCTTGGCGTGTCCAGGTCGAAACCTGCCGTCGAAGTGGCCTGGTTCTTCTGCTTGACCGTGGAGCTTGCACTGAAAGCTCCTGTCGCCAGTTTCCTAATTCGTAGTGTTTATCTAAAAGTACTTTATAATAGCTTCGGCCCAATGAAGACAATAGTTTTTATGCCAAGGCTAAAGGCCAAACGGCCTGGCTAGACTTTACTCTATGTGCCGAAACCCTAGTGCTTTGCCTACACTGTTACAAGGGGCAGAAAATGACAGTAAGAGAAAGGGAGTGTACCCCCAATACCCTAATCCCAACCGTCTGTCTGTTGTCTGACAATCACTCGTTTTGTGCTTAGTGGTTAACAAAAATCCCCCCTCAGTTGAAGAGAGAATCGAACGGTTCGGACGATCCTGGGTCAGGAATCTTCGCTGGCTGTATTGATCACGTCTTCTAGCTTGCTGTACTTGCTTCGATGTCGCGCCGCCAGGCTAGCCAAGATCCAGATAACGGGAGGACACGCACCGCTATCCCAGATAGCGGTAGTGACGTGTCGGGCGTTGCACGTGCGTCAAGAACTCGAAAGTCCCGTGAGGAAGCGAACGTCATCTTCCACTTCCGGCTCGCAGTCGAAGCGGCGTCGGCGTCGACAAGCCTCGCGCAGACACCATTCTCCGTCGGCTTCTGGCTCGGATGTCGAGACGGTGTGTCATGGGGCTAGTACTGAAAGGGACGATGCAGCCCAAGCGACTCGGAGGACAGTGAGGAGGAGATACCACGCACAGAGGGCGGGGGTGGTACGGACGGATGGGACATAGTGGCGCAGGACAACAGGGTAACTGTCCCCGATCTAGACGTCCGAGCATTCGACAGTTGGGATTCGCTGGAGACGTACCTGAAGCCATAGAGCATGCGCACATTCCAGGTTGGTTATCCACTTCAAATTGTGAAACCAGTTTGAGACTGTGATGGTGTTTGAGACGGTATTATGTACTTAGGACTGTTCCCTATTCTATGTGTGCAGATATACTCGGTTCGAGTGGCAACACCAGCACGCAGAAGAAACAAAATAACCAAGGACGGAGGATCGAATAGTGAGAAGATTCCAGAAGAGATGAAGTTCTACGACAAGATTTACGTATGTATGCACGCTGGTGCCCCGATACAGAATAATCACCTCGGAGAGCGCCCCAACCAACACTCAAGACGCATCGGATGCAAAGCGCAGGTACTCATATTCAGGCTTTGAATTTTACTTTTTATACCGCTAACATATCCTGGGTTTTGTATCCTGTAGATTAATGCCTTGGTGCGGCGGTCTGTTGACTGGGAGGTCCATATAACGAGATACAGAACCTCTCGTCCGCAGCCACCCCGATGCTAGTCGTGGCGGACATGGAGCTAAACCTGAGAGGCGAATCAAAGCTGGTGAAGAGGTGAGTCCCCGAATAAAATTGTTCTTGAAATTGAGTCCACTTTTAGAATTTTCCTTGTGAATTATATTATAATACTTACTGCATTTTAAAAATTTCATTAATTTTAATTAAACTTGAAAATGTGTCTATCCAAACTGTTTTATTACCTCTCTGTCCCACCAATTTATAAGGATTTTGGTTATTTGTGTACCACACGAAAATGTTACAGTGATCCCATTGGCGAATATAATGCGGTTACCGATATTTGATGACATTATCCGGTGATTTGACGCATTTCGACTTAATAGGCAATAACACCTCATCGAATCGAGCACCTATTAGCGACTGTTACACACGTTTATAGTGATTACGCTGATGGGTAAATGGACACCACATCGGAGTAAGCACCTGGTAAAACGTTTTTGTAATTTCGATAATTTACACATGAATTACGGAAGGGGGGGGGACCTTATTCCTTCCAAATATGAGTCCACGTTCGCGGCGTTATTTACTTGCTGGCCTCTGTTATGAAGCTACAAAAAATATAGCAAATACCACGCTGATACAAGCTTTCAAATAAGGGTACTTCGGGTTTTAGCGCGTTCGTGTAGATAGTGCTAAGTTCTAAAATCCAAAATCCCTATAAATGGGTGGGGCAGAGAAGTACATATAATACCGGATTTTTTTAATCAGTCTGGCAAAATAGTACACTTGTAACTTACTTCGAAGTACCTCTCAGTCTGGCAAAATATTAACTTTAACGGAAAATACGTGCGTCGGAGGCAGAACAGATGAAACTGCGCGAGACAAAATGATACTTATCAACCATTTAGAGTTTTCGAGAAAACGGACGTTAAAGTATAGGTAGTGTTTCTCGTACTTAAGTGATTTTATGAGAAATGAGCCTGAACGCATTTCTCTATATTTGGACCAGGTGTATCACCGACAACCAGCAGTTACATCACTATGAAGCGGTCATGCGCAGACCAAGCCACTACCGTGCACCCCTCCAGCGAAGTCCAGGCTCAAGATCCAACGGGAACGCGCAGTCGCCGACAGCTGTGGCTCCCGCTGCTTCCCTCGCGCAGCAAGAAGCTCCCAGTGACGCCGTTACGACGGAGATGAGTGTCGGCCGCCTTACGTCCGAGGTAGTCGTTCGAGAATACAGTGAGGAGGAGGATAACAGCGCGGATGAAGACAACTCACCCGAGTCAGACGTGCCTACTGCAGAAAAGGTCCCCACGATGAGTCACAAACCAAGGACTTGGAGAGAAAAATCGATGGCGTGCTTACTTCCAAAGAAAGTGTGGCGGCGGTGATGTCAGACTACACTGAAGTCCTTCCTCCCTCAAGCCTGAAGGCAGAGAAAATTCACCAGATGCACTTCACCATTCGCCCGTACGTGCCCGATGCGTATAAGGACGATATTATCTACGCCAAACCTACTCCTCAGCAAGGAGACGCAGCTAAGGCCACAAAACAAGCACGACGCGCCCACCGTGCAACTATGGCAATTACTGCCAAGGAAAACCATGAGCGCAGGAGACTGGAGGCCGCTGCCGACGACAGAAATTCCAAATCTTACACAAAAGCTCGTACTGAAACGGGAAAGACACCGGCATGCGCAAAGAAGCGGAAGGCTAATGAACTGGAGAGTGCTGTTGTGTAGTTATAATGGCGATTCATCTGATAAGTTTGTTGCTAAGCAGCTTGATATCTATATCCGGTAGCACATCAAATTGATACTTCCAGCCACAAGTCACATTTCGGGGAATAATTTCAAAATATACACCCGAGGGAACAGAAACCGACCCAAAATTGTATTTTGAGTGTGTTAGAGCTCGAATTTGCAATAATGGAGACCTCTAATGGATTCCTTGGCCGATTTTACATCAGTTATAATAAAAAAAAATGGTTTAGAGTACCAAGGAGGAGACACATTTTTCATCGGCCTCGTTCTCGGCTTTGGTGGCGAATCTGTAGGTGCACGGTAGCTCAATCGATAGAGGAGACACTCACCTTTCGAATGGTTTGTCTAAATCCGGATTCGTAGTTAGGTTTATTAGTAAAATTTTGTTTCGCGCGGTGTCAGATATGATCTGGGGTTTTATCACATTCATCTAGTATGCATCCTTCGCATCCAGACGGTCATTGCGCAAACTGATGTAGAATTTGCACACTGTATCACGCGGCGATAAATTTTACGCCTCACTAACAGTAATTTCGGAATATCTTGGGGTATTGGCGATGACATTTTTGACTGCGATACTACTCGCTGGCCTCATCCCAGTGCGTCTGCGCGTAGTTGAAAACTTGCAGCATTTTTTTGCCACAATAGTTTTTTGTGTTGTTAGAGTGGGATAAAAACACTAGGTCAGACACAGTGTCACGAAGGGGAGCCCACGACTTGGTGTTGTCTCATACTCACTTTGCTGCCCGCGTCGTTCCGATCCATTAACGGAATAATGTCGCCCTTCGCCGTCTTCACTGAGGTCATGTACGCTCGCCAAAGCCCGAGCTCTGCACTAGTTATCCACACGAAGACAGGTAGTTGGTTAAAAATTGGTCGTGTACGCCTTCCAGACATTACAGTGTACTTCAACAACATACGGCAGGTTGAAAGCGGCTTGGAGTTGCGTGAGCTGTTCAGTAGTAGGCCCAGATGTCAACGGGGGCCTTAATCTTGGCTTTTTCGCAAGCAAGTCGTGAGGCATTCTACGCTTCCACTTTCTCGATAAGTCTAATGAGGCCGTACACGTCGATAATGAGGAGTACGGACATCGCAGAAAAAAACGTCGTTGTTCTTGTACTGTCGTCAATGGGTACATGTAGCACCTTCATGTCGTCATATGGGTATTTTAGTGACAAGGTCGTCGAATAGAGAGCTTGTTTCTCACATAACTCCCCATCGCTGCTACGTCCTCTGTCTTCCTGATGCTCAGGCAATATGGTGTAAGGCGATGAGGAGTGTTTCTTGAAAAAATCTTGTCTTGATATTTTGCATAGCCACTCGGCCAGTATCTTCAAGGTCAGTGGCAGACTCAACTGAATAGAGCTAGCTGTTGTGGATTCAAGTCTCAGGGTCCCTTTGGTTTTCTTTGACATCGCCGTGGTCCAGATCGCGAATGCCGATGCAGTCTGCATGCCCACGCAGTAGGTACAATTTGGGTACATAAGAAAGCAGTAATATCCGCATGACCCAGCGCTTTTGCTCGTCTGCGAGCCTCAACGAGACATCCTTCATTCGAATATCGACACAATTCTTTCAGTACTTGCAGCTCTCCCGTCGCCACCACATCCAGCAGCGTACTATTCAGCGGCGTACACTGCCGTCGTCCAAGAAACCCCACAACCTCCGCATGTCCACACAACGCCGCCTTGGTCATAGCAAATGACGCCTTCGCAATGACTCGATGTCGCTCTGCATCGTTTCGTCCGTGAATGAACGAAAACAAATACCTCACGACCTCGATATGACCATGTGCTGCAGCCTGATCCAAAGCCCGCGAACTACATCCCTCCCTCCTATGCTCAAGCAGAAAACTCAACAAATTGGTATGCCCCGCACACGCAGCATCATCTGCTGTAGTGCACGTGAATCCACGAAATCCGTGATCATGTAGCCATTTTATCTTTTGCAGCTCCCCGTTATAAGCTGCGAGGCGTAGAGCCCAAGCAGATACTTGCTGCTTTATGGCCAAGTCGTGCAATAGTAACCAGTCCATAACCTTTACTCCTTTCGTGTACCCCACTGCAATGTCCATCAAGTCCACTTCGAAGTCGTATGAGCCCATATCCAAATTCCGTTCGAGCCATTGCAACGTCTTCAGCTTGTCGAATCTCACGGCACAGCGTACTACTCCGTAAAATTCCGTCTCTGGGTTGCGATAGCTCGACGAATAGTTTTTCACCAACTTCAAAAGAGCTGCTAAAACGACGAAATCGTCGCAAATGACTGCGAGTTGGGGTAATAATCCGCGAGATGAGGGGTATCTCCCCTCCAGACGAGGTTTGTATCGCTGAGCGCGCGCAAACTTGGCCACCACAAGCGGTAGTCCATCCATGAACGACACTACGTGCTCGAACAATGGCTGGTTCGTCAGAACCTGCATCGGCGCGCTCATACAATGACGAGAACGCGACGCCTCACAGTTCTTCATCCTTACTACTGTAAGTAAGAAAAAAGCGATGCCAGCCAAATATAAGGTGGTGCACACCCCCAAATGGGGTCCACACAATATTACGTCAATAGCATTGTTGAGATTAATCGGATACATACTAGTATGATGCTGGTGTCACTGCTGTCGATGTGGGCGCTGCCGACGTCGGACGCGGCCTTGGCGCTGGGCAGCTGGCTGGTCTTCTTCTTGTTCGCTCGCTTCTTCTTCTCCTGGTGGCTCTTCCGCGACTACGCCGTGCGCAGTGCTGCCACTCCACTTCTCTTCGCAGCCTCGCTGACCTTTTCACTGAGCATTTTTCAGATGGTTTTATTCGAAGTGACGGATGTGATGCACGTGAGCAGTCGCCAGTGGGTCTGGCGTGTGGATCTGATTGCTATGACGTATCTAGTGGTGCTAGTACTGCCGCTCTCGCTGTTCTACGCGCTGGCGAGGGAGTACGGAGTCGAGAGACGACAAGCAGCGATAACGGCATGTGCGCTGCTGTTATTCTACCTTTACGGCTTCTGGAGACTTGGTGGAGTGCTGGAACCAGACCTACCGCGTCAGTCAGTTGAAGGTGCGTCGATTGGTGGGGCTTTGAGTGAAATTGAAGCCGTAGATGAGAAGATATGAGGGTTTAAGTGCTGATTAGGGTGTTATCGTGGTTTTGGTGCTGCTATTCACAGCGTTGTTCTCTATTCGCAATTTTGTGAGCCGCGTGAGTCTACTAGGAGTGGTTTTTATGGCGCTACTGTCCGGTTTTGGTGCTGTCAACTGCCCCTACGAGTACATGACGTTCTTCTGGCGAAGAGTAGCCGAGGAGGACATTGAGTTTTTGGAGAAAAGACTGCGTCATAATTTGGATATTTTGATCGCCAAGAAGAAGCGGCTGACGCTGGAGCTGCGTGCGTCAGCGAGACGACAGGATGAAGCTTTTGCAGGCGGGAACAAGCAACGCTCGTTCTTTTCTCGCGCCTTCAGCTTGTTCTCGGCGAAACAAGACGACACGACGTATATCAAGGGACTGGAAGCAGAGATCTTGACGCTGGAGAGTCTTGGACGCGAGTTGTTCTTGGAGGTGAATGATCTGAGAGATGTGCAGGCCAGATCGCTGCGAGCGAGGACGTTACGGGGCCGCGTGTTCAACTTCTTCGGATACGTCATGTCTGCCTTCTGCGTGTACAAGATGGTCATGAGTACGGTTAACGTGGTCTTTCGGAGGAACCGCGACAAAGACCCGATCACGGACGCCGTAGAGAAACTGCTGTATATCTGGCCATCACTTGCGGAACAGCTGAATATCCGCTTCGTGTCGGAGGTAGCTTCACTCGGCTTTGTGGGCATTCTCGTGTTCACACAGACGCGAGGCTTCCTTGTGACGTTACTCAAGTTCTTCCGCACGTACTCGAGCACTGTATCCTCGAATAGTGTCGTGCTTTGGCTGGCCCATTTGATGGGGATGTACTTTGTCTCGTCGTTCGTCCTCATGCGGATGAATCTCAGTCCACTACACCGGTACGTTAACGAATGGGGTTGATCTGTAAGTGTAACTCGTGCTCTAACTCCGCACTATTGGGATCAATTTACAGGCAGCGTATCGACGAGGTACTGGGTGAAATTGAGTTTAATGTGTTCCACCGGTACTTCGACATGATGTTCGTAGTGAGCGCATCGTGTAGTATCGGCGTTCTGGCGCTAACCAAATTCTCCAAGGCCTCGCGGACGGCCAACAACGACTACGGCGCACACGACAAGTTCCCGTAAGAGGGATTATCCACTTAAATTATGAATATGGTGAAATCTTGGCTAGTCTTGGATGAATGGGAAGCTCAAGAAGTCGTCGTAGAGCAGGTTGCCGTTAGCGTCGTAGTGAGCGGCACGGTAGCAGCGGTTGCAGAAGAACATAGGGTCCATCACCGCCATTCGATCTCCATAACACACATGCTTGGCGCTGTAGTTCTGACAGATCAAACAGTTGCGCAGCGGGCGATTCAGCGGGTTTGGTAGACGTAGAGGGAAGAAATCATCGCTCTTCGGTGCGTCAAGTTCATGCGGAAGTCGCGCATCTCGAAGTCGTAGCAGGTGTTCGCACTCTCCCTGATGAATGTACACACCCGGTACGTCGACGTGGAGCTCCAGATCAGCAAAAGTTGACGCGTGAAGACTCCGAGGTGCTCGAACACTGTCTGTAAATGCACCAAACTTCGAGTGACGTTCCGGTTTAGCTCGAATCCAGCGTTTAATCTGCTCGGAGTAGTCCAGACTCCCACGAACGCGTCGATCCACAAAGAATTTCTGACCAAAGTAGATGAGCTTCGAGGCCTTCGCATGTTCGTTTAACCTCTCGTCATTCGCACAGACAACCAGATCCACAATCTCAGAAATCCTCTGAGAACGCCGCACAAGGAACGACTGCGTCTTCGCTGGATCCTTGCTCGGATGCAGCACATCGAACCACAGAATCGGGTCGTTGTCCTTTGGAACGTCGTGATTCTCCACCGTCTCCTTCGCCTTCTGCCCTTCCTCGCTCTCTTCTTGCTCATGCACATCCGGCATTGGCCGTGCAAACTCAAAGCACATGGCCGTCACTGTATCTGCCACCGACCTCTTCTGCGCCAGTCGTCTCTTCTTGATCTTAAATGTGTCCACGAACCGCTGTAGACGTTCGCTGGGCGCTCTCTCTGCTCTCAGCTTTTCGATATCGTCTAGTTCTTCGAACACAGCCTCAAATCTGACTCTCTCCTCCTCCGTTTCCTTTTTTAACTTCTTCTGTTCCTTCTTCTTCTGCCTTGCCGCCGCACTGGCCGCCTTCTGCCTGGCCACGACTGCCGCTCTGTCCTCCTCTTGTGGCTGCTCTGCCTCCGACTCTGTGGTGTCCTCGTCCTCCTGTTCCTCTCCAACGCTGGTTGGCCCATTGCCCTGCAACGCTAGAGCAGCGATACGCTGGTATTTCTTCATTCGTTCACTGTAGGGCAGCGCCTTGTCCGTCAACGCCGAGTCTCCATCGTTCCAGCGCCTTAACGCGCGGTAGATGCCGTCATCCACGGCCTTCTCCAGCGGTGGCAGCAGTATATCGTCCACACTGATGTCCACAGAGCTGAAATCTTCCTTGGCGGCCTCATCCAGAGGCACCAGCGGCGGGAAGAGCGCCTCGAAGTCCATCGCACCTCCTGGCCAATGTCAATGACATATCGACTTTCGCAGGGATTCTAGGTTTCGCTGGTCGAATAGATGGCTACATTTGTTAAATTAACGTTATTAATACCCGTACATATAACAATCGGCCCCAGAACGCCCCTTGGGGTTGGAGACCGTGAAGTGAAACAAGCAAAAGCAACTTGTGCCAGCTCCGATGTTGCCTTCTCATACGGTCTTCGAACGTTTTGATTCCAGAAGGACTTCAACTGGCTTGGCACGTGACGATCCAAAAAGACAATTTGCTTTGATTTTCGTTGGTTGGTCTCCACAGTACATGTAGTTCAGGAGGTGCTTGAAAGCATCATTTGTTCTTGACGTGTGAGGGTGCGACTAGGAAAATGTACACATTCTCGGCCGACGTGGTCTTCAGCAGACCGGGGCGGGAACTCGCTCGCTTCTTCAGCACGACCAAGTGACGTAGGTCATCGACCTGCACAAAGTCACATAACAGTCTTAAGTTAGCTACAAAATGGGTTATAGTCTCGAGATGCCCGACTTACAATGGTCGGGTTGAGATTGAAGTAATTGTGCCGGATCGCGTGCACGTTGTTGTCCATCCAAGTGGTGTCGATCACATCCATGTCAAGGTAGTGAAGCGGGGCAACTTCTTCACCCCGTGTCGTTCCATACGGCGCTGACTTGTCATCGGTTGGGTGCGTCCTGCTGCGGTTGTAAGCGAAGGAGGCCACGCCGGGGTAGTTGGCACGCTGATTCACCGCTGCGTAAGCTAGATCCAAGTCTTGTGCTGGAGCCAAGTTCTTGTTCTGCCAGTTGAGAAACTGCGTATCGGACCTCCCCGCCACCTCGTTTTCTTCAGGATCGCGATGGATCATGTGTCCTCGCCTGCCGAGCGAGTAGTTCAGCGGGCCTGCGATGGACTTCATCGAGAGATACTCCAAGTAAAAGAGTGCGCCATCCATACTATCGGCGTACAGCGTGATGTGACTGCAGAAATGCCGTGCGCGGTCATATCCTCCACCGTATTTAACAAAATCGTTGCGGTCGTAATCCGGGTTACAGAACGTCAGAGTCGAGAGTTCCAGCTTCTTTGTCGACCGGTGTATATTGGTGTGGCTTCCTGTAGACTGAAGACAGATAACAAAAGGCAGCAGATGTGTATGTTAGCTACGGGAAACAGGACTATGCAAGACATCAGAAAACGCACCAAGAAGACTTCCTCCAAGAGCCCTTTGTTGAGAGAATTGAAGAAAACACGCGCTCCCATCGAGTGTGCAATGATGTTCAGCTTTGTGTACCCCGCATCAATCAGACTCTTCAAAAACAGAATGAAGTCGTCGGCTGTACGATCACTCTCGCTACCAACTCCTTTGGCTGCGTGAACAAAACAATGACAAGATTAGTACACATCAAGAGCCTCTCAGAACTTGCTTTCTCACCTTGGAAATATGCCAGCACTCCTCCACTGGGCCAACTGAACACAAACGGGTGGATATAGGACGGAAAGTCTCCGAGTGCAAGAAGCTGCGCCAAACGATTCATGCCATAATCCAGAGAGCAGTTGTAGCCGTGTAGCAGCACCAGCGCTTCTTTACCTTCGTCACCGTCACTGCTCGGGAGATCAAGTACAGGAGCAGACTCTTCCCGGAAGAGATTCCGTCTCTTGATGCGCTCTTTATGCGGCTGTCCATGTAGCAATGCTTCTTCATCTTTGTGATTGAATACGACGCCATCCGTCGGGGTTCGCAGCGCTGGAAGACATTCGGCCGCGCTCTGGGGAGCCTCATCCACGTACGACGGCGTCAAGTGCGTCACCGTAGGCAAGTATTTGAAGAACCCGCCTGATACTGAACACTCCACGCTCGCCACACCCCAGTTCAGACCGTTCTCCGAGTGCTTCGGGAAGAAGAAAATATCCGTCGGGCTCTTCTCGCCACGATTGTGGCAGAAACCAATGCGGATGTTCACAAATGAGTAGCCACTTCCATGCTCAAAGCTGCGGAATGGGCCAACAGGAACGCCATCCTCCCATTGACCAGTCAATTTCTCGCCATGATACGCTGTGTCTGTCCACATACCGAATCCATGCGGTTGGCCCTGTGCGTTCAGTCCTCCACAGTATTTAATCACACTGCGTTTCCTGGTGTAGAACCGAGCTTTCGAACGGTACGTTAATGAATTGGTCTCCACACCGGGTTTGATACTCCACCAGTTGACGAGATTAAACTTTTGATGCTTCACCAGCCACGGATACGCATAATGCGTGAACCAATACGCCGCCACCGTGAGAACCTCGACAAAACTGAGCACGATGATCATGACACGACGCACTTCTCGATCGGAGTCCGTCACTTCGTCGTCGTCGATCCAGAACAGCACGTACAGATTGCTCGTGATTGCGTACGTCAGTAACTCGGCGATAATGACCCAGTAAATGATCCACCGCACGATCAACGCCAACTTGACGAGAATGTACAACCCCAGAACGATCACCGCAAAGTAGAAAATGCCATCCGACATCGACGCCTGCTCGGTGTTTGACGCTGCCAGCAACCACAGCAAATATTCACATTAGCAGAATAAGAACATATTGTGAAGCAAAAAAATATTGTCAACTGAACCTGAGTCATTGGCAGAAAGCACGGCGAACACCACGATGATGTAGATGACAATGATGTAGGTGATGAGCTGCGTCATGAACGAGTATTTTTGATACACGCCTCGGTATCGGCGCTGCAGTCGCCGCCCCGTCATCATTCCGAAAGACCTAACATAATTATTACATTAGGGTTTCATCACTTTATCCGTGTCAAGTTCAATTGCAGTGTTGTACTGGTGGAAGTCGAACTGCTCCGGTCCGTCCTGCGCGTCAGCGGCGAGCATCGCGGGCTCCTCTTCGTGCGTGGAGAGCTGCGCTGGGCTGTGGTAGCTGCTGGAGAGTGCCACCTCGTTGTCCATGAGGCTGGCGTCCATGTCGGCGGAGGGACGAAGCGGCGTGCGCTCGGTGGCTGATGTCTGCAAATGGTGCGGAGCTGGCCACATTCGTTCGTTTTGTCAGACTGTCACCCACACAAAATATACACCAAATTCTGGATATTTCGCTCACCCACAAATTGTCTCAGACGAGATTATGAGCCTCAAATCTGCAGATTGGCCTGTCCAACAAGTGAAAAGTTTTGCTGCTGGTTACCAGCATACTTCATGTACTGTACCAGCCCGGTGTGCTTTGTGTGCGTGAAATGAAAGGTATTCTGGTATTTTGTTCGCAGATTCATTTCGCTATCCGCGTCATCTCGATAGTACGTACCATTGATTACCACGATCAAGGCGGTGCTGTAACGCGATCCAAATCAATTGTCAATTGCTCGCTCAAACCAGGAGAAAGCATGCAGCAACCGAAGCGTGTTTTTATGGTAGCAACTCGTCTCTGCTGAAGATTTGCGTTGAGTGGCGAGATAGCTCACGATCATGAGCGATAGCCTCCATTTCAATCTGCGATCTCACAGGACACAAGTACTTCAGTTTCCGCGTGTGATAACGTGGGCCACGTGTACTGTAAAGTGCTATAGCTACATGGTTTTGCATTCGTATTGCGGCAATGGTCACTCCAGATAGTGTCGATGGCCAGTAATAAATTTATCGACGAAGCTCGTGTCATATCGTACCGGATTCATTTTCTGTAGTCTGCCTTTCAAGCAGTACCCTCTAGGTGTGTAGTCTAAAAACTAAAAGCCGATATCCGAATTCGAATACTGTATTTGGCGGCCGTTTTGCTGTCAGTGGCTCAGTCATTCCTCACACTCCAACCACTAGTTTAACAGCAAGTAAAACTGCATTTTTTTCGGCCAATATGACATTTGGCAAATTTCATCAATCGTTGTAACTTGAGCCTACAAGGTTTCAAAATGTTTTCATAGCCCATCTCAATTTCGCCAGCAGCTACAGCCATGGCGTCGCCCTCAACGCTGGTGCTGACCAACCGGCCACTATTCCACCTCATCATGGGCTTCATCGACGGCGTCCCGGGCCACATCATGTCGCTGGTCACCGACTTTCAGCGTGGCCATCGCGGCGTTCCGTGGTCCGCGACTGGGGCTCTCCCTCACCCCGCCATTCAGCGTGGAGACCTCGAAACTCTGCGTCACTTGCGCAAACTGTCGACCACCAAAACGTTTCAGTCACGACCGGAGCTGGCGTTCGACGGGGCTACACGTTGCGCTATTCAATTCGGTCAGTTGGAGATCGTCCAGTACCTGGCAGACACGGGGATACTGCTGGGTGGCAATAGTGCAGAGCACTTGACTAGTAGAACAGTAGGTAGTACCTTAATGGGCTGGGCGGTACGCTACTCGGAGGCGCTAAAGTCGGAGAAAAAGCTGGAGATTGTAGAGTGGGTGGCTGGAAATTATCCGAGGTCGGTGCTAAGAGACGTCAAGGCCGAAGATTTGAGTCGCGCTGCGGTTCCGGTGTTGACATTTCTGAAGGAGAGAGGCCTGGCCACGAGTGGGTTTGAAGATCCGAGAGTCGTGGATTTAGTGGCGACTATGGGCAAGATAGAGGCATTACAGTTCTTGTTGGAGAGGGAGGAAGAAAGCAGGAGAATGGAGAGATGCACGTCGAACGCCATGGATGGAGCTGCGGCTAATGGACATTTACAGATCGTGCAGTATTTACATGAGCAGAGAACGGAAGGGTGTACCGTTGCTGCTTTGGATGGAGCAGCACGCAATGGACATTTTGACATGGTCAAGTTCCTGCATATTAATCGGAGAGAAGGCTGTTCGACTGCAGCGATGGATGGCGCAGCTGCCGGGGGATTTCTAGAGATCGTGCAGTTTCTGCATGAACACCGCAGCGAAGGATGCACGTCGAAGGCCATGAATGGAGCAGCTCGAAGTGGATATTTGGAGGTGGTGAGGTTTTTACATGACAATCGCACTGAAGGCTGCACTACGGACGCGATGGACGGCGCAGCACTTTTGGGACGTTTGTCTGTTATCAAGTTTTTACACAAAAATCGTGAGGAAGGCTGCACCACAAGAGCCATCGACGGCGCTGCGTGGAGAGGACATCCCGACGTTGTTGAATATCTCGTGAAAAACCGCTCGGAAGGTTGCACGTCCAAGGCCATGGATACTGCCTGCCAAAATGGCTACCTGAAGATCGTGCGCTTCCTTCACGAGCAGGGCAGAGCACTGTGCACAACCGGAGCTATGGACAGTGCTGCAAGTGGCGGTCATTTAGAAATTGTGCGATATTTGCAAGAAAATCGCGTGGAAGGCTGTACGAAAGACGCCATGACCAAAGCTGCGACCAATGGGTACGCAAGCGTAGTACTCTTCCTTGGAGAGCACAGACACGAAGGTCCGCATGAATACGCTCTCGAGCGTGCTGCAGCTCAAGGTAACGTTGATTGCGTGGATGCGTTAATTCGCTGCTCCATACGCGGTTGTCTTTTCGAAGCACGTCGAGCCGCGCTTGAGGCTGGTCATCCTCGTGTAGCAGCGCTTTTATCGGCCTGGATGAACCGTGACGTCCGCTCGTGCTCGTCGAGATACTACCACGTACGCCCAGGGCCTCGATGGTGCCAAAGACAGCCGAACACTGAAAAACCAGTAGCAGCACCAAAACAGACGATCAATGAGCATAAACTCGAGAAAGCGTCAAGTGAACACAAGCCTTCTGGATGGTGGTGGTGGTTCCAATGGCTGTAAAACGTAGGAAAAAAATGCTAATGTATATGTATCCATCATTGCTAGAAACTACAGTAGAACTTAAAAGAGACCGAAGCAGCGACGCTTCTTTTCCTTGGTTCCCTTTTCTTTCTGGATGGCAAGAAAGCGAGCAACATCTTTGTGTCCGGCATCAATCGCACACTGGTGAGCCACTCCAAACTTCCACCCTTCACTACCATGAGGAGGCAGCGCAAACTTGCAGAGTACTTGGATACAATGTAAATGACCTGCACTTGCAGCCATTTCCAACGTTCGTTCACTTGGACCTTCCGATCGATTTTGGGCCAGAAACTTGACAACTTCGTGGTACCCATTTAACGCCGCGCCGTGCATGGCTCGAGTTGTGCATCCTTCACTCCTACTCTCATGTAAGAACGTCACCAGCTCCAAGTACCCGTGCGTAGCAGCTGTATCCATCACGAGTGGGGTGAAGGCTGTGCACCCATGTTCGTGCAGCCAGCGGATGCCTCGAATGTTGCCAAATTCTGCTGCACGACACAATTCGACTTCCGTGACCATGTTAACCGCTTCATGTGGCCCTTCCGGGGCACTGTGCAGCCATTCCATGATCTCCACATTGTCAAAGTAGCAGGTCACCGCCACCCCAAGCAATCTCGGCTCGTCCGTCATTGTCGGAGACTTGTCCCGCGTGGCATGTAGCCATTTCAGAAGTTGAAGACTGTTGTACTGAATGGCACAGCGACGCACTCCGTAGAACTGCAGCTGCGGTAGCTTCTGAAGTCTGGGGTTCTGTGTAGCTCTTTGTAGCACCTCGAGCATGTGTAGATCTCGTTGACGAATGGCAAACCGAGGCAGCTTTCCACGGAAGACTCCGAGCTGGGTAAAGCAATCGAGACTGGCATCGATCTTACCTACGAGGTAGGGCAGACCTTCCTGGAAGCTCGTAATGTGTAGCAACAACCCAGAGTCCGTCAGGACAGCCAACGCAGCAGTCGTGGTCATGGCGACACGTCTTGAGAATGTTGTACCCATCTTGAGCTGTTGCCATCTATGTGATGTACGACACACCAAAGTGTCCGTTAGCCAGCTTCAACTTACTGTAACTGTGATTGGCAAAATGGGTTACTGCTTAAATGTATCTAATTAGGAGTTGTTTGTTCACGTGGGCTCTGGGACCGCGTTGTGTCGTCGTCGGAGCGTACGTAGCCTGGTGCGGGGTTGAGTTGTTCAGGTACTATCCCGCTATTTTCCCTTCCAGCGATGCAGCCACTTGCTCTGCCACCAGTGCCGTCAGGCTCGATGAACTCGACAAGGTATGTATCCATCATGGGGACGTTGGTGAAGTTGATCTTGCGGTGGAACGTGCAGCGGATGTCGATCATGTCCTTGACCACCTCCTGCACAATGGGACTCACTAGAATCTTCTCCGGGGCGCCATTTGACTCGAGCTCGTTCGCTGTGAGAGCGTCAGGGCCCCACATATCGTACCGTAGTGTGGTAGTACCGATCACACCACCGATAATGTTGCCAATATGGATACCAATACGCATCTGCAACCGCTCACCGGTATTCGGGTCCTGCACCTTGCGAACCTCTTTGTGCATATCTCGAGCCATAGCCAACAAGTCACGGATATGGCTACGCAAGTGCATTTGGTGCTTGTGTTTCAGTGTACTTCGTCGTAAGAGATGCGACCGCAGCTTCGAGCCGGAGCCTCGCGGACTGCCATTCTGTCCTTCCACGATCTCGTTCTTCCGATCCAGCGGCAGTACGCGGTTACTCGACAGTCTCATGAACCCGGAAGCGATCCCGGCGATGCTCGGAGTACTGGCCGACGCCACGTCTGCGATTGACATGTCGGCAGTACTAGCGGAACTTGTTACCACACCAGGACCAAGACTCATGTCCACATACGGCAGTCCTGACACGATCACGTACGCGTCTCCGATGGTCTGCATCTTGAAGACTCCGTGCTTTTCAGTTAGTTTGTCGAAGGCGCAGAAGAGAGAAGCCAGAATGTTGACCACTTGGGCAGTGGCAGCCTGCGACGCGATGGACGTGAAGCCCTTGATATCGGAGAACAAAATACCAACCTGTTGGTGCTGATCGCAGACCATTTCTCCTTCTTTCAGCCGCATCACGACAGCAGCTGGGAGCATTTGGTACAACAGGCGATCAGCATTCATCGTCTCCAGTTGGGTACGAGTCTTGAGCCAGATCTGACGTCGTGTGAAGAACTCGACGCTTTGAGACGCGATGATGTTCGCCACCACTGAGAAGTACGTGAGTACGATCGGGTAACTGGTTTTGAACTTCGAGTTGAACTTGGCTGCGTCCTGGTGACACCTCTGGAGTGATACCAGCGTCGTAATGGACACCATGATGAGCGCTATCACGTTAAACACCACCACGTGACGGTACAGAATGGATCTGCCGTTGGAGACAACAAACATCGCTAGTACCGTATCGAGACACAAGTTGACATAACGAGGTGACGTATCGAGATCTGCCTCGAAGTTGAGGCCCCATAGCAGTGCCTGAGTAAGTGTGAACACAAAGAGCCCAACGAGGTAGAACCCGAGCAGCACATTGCGCAGTTTGGTCTCCGAATAGAAGACGAACTCTTCTCTCACTCTTCGCGCTACCAGAATCGCCACGATCACAAAAGGACTTCGGATAAAGAGCAAAATCGCGTACATCGTGGCCGAGATATCCATCTGCGGAGCATACGCGCTGATGACCGAGAAAACCTCGACCAACAGGTCGCGCATGCAGGTGAACGACGCGTACGCTGCCAGAGCGAGAAGCGTCGTGCGCGCTCCTTCGATGCGGTTGGACAGCGTGCTCTCGAGGTACTTGTTCTCCATGTCGTCGTCCTTAAAGCACATATTCAGCAGCCGGATCTCCGTCAGCATGTGCTGCTCCACACTTTCGCTAGTGTCAGTTCCTCCCCACGACGCGAGGTCAGGCGGCGTGCCCAGCAGCATCCGAATCGGGTCGTATTTCTTCCATCTCTGTCTGGCCGAGTGCAGGATTTTGTTGCGCGTGGCAGCCAGGAAGTCCTGTTCAAAGGCGCGACGGACGTTAATGACCGACGTGGACATCATGACCGAGTCTCGCTTGCTACTGAACTCCAGCTGACCGAGACACGACATCTGCGCCACCTCAGTGAGGGGCTCGCCCACCAGGTACGTTGTCATGGTTCCTTTGCCTTTGACGTCGATCTGTCGCTCTTCAAACGTGAAATGACCCACCAGCTTCTTGTACGTTACTTGAGAGATCTGACAGCGCCCAGTCACACCTGTGGACTGCATACGCGAGGACGTGTTGACTGTATCGCCAAACAGAGAGAACTGCTGCTTCTTCATACCCACCAGGCCACTCACCACACGGCCGGAGTGAACGCCAATACGCAGCTTGATCCCGTTGCCATTCGACGCTCGACATTTGTCCAGACACGCCAGCATGTCCAAGGCCATGGAAACCGCTCGAAGTGCCGCCTCCCGACCCTGATCTTTGCCTTGCAAGCCAGCGCAGGCCATGTACGTCTTCCCGACCGTCTCCATCTTGCGAACGCCGTGTTTCTGGCAGATCTGGTCGAAGAGCGAGTACACGCGATCAAGCAGAGACACGACCTCGGTGGGGCTAAAGCGGTTCACGAACGAGGCAAAGTCCGTGATGTCACAGAATAAAACCGTCACGTCCTGCTCGTCTTCGCTGATGAGCGTGTCTCCCTTCTGCATGCGCTGCACCACGTGCTCCGGTAGCATGTTTTTTAGGATCTGAGTCGATCTTTTCTGCTCGATAAGTAGCGATCGACTCTGGAGAAAGTCTCGTCTCATGGTGATCTGAAGTGAGTAGCACGCGTAGGCGCCAAAGGTGATGACGAACACCAAGTACAGCGCGAAGAGCATGAGGTCGGTGAGGTCCACGCTGTTACTGTAGTTCATGGAGCTCAGTCTGTCCGCCAGCATGTAGAAGGCAAAGTTGTAGATCGACAGCATCAGAGCGTAGAGGAACTTGACGCGAATGACCACGAAGAGACCGACCGGGTACAGTGCAGCAGCGAACTTGCCAGTGTCTGAGATGGTCAACGTAAGAGCCATACCGATCATGCAGTACGGAAGGAGAATCGCGATCTGGTAGTGCTGGACGAAGTATTTGGTACGGGCGAAGCGCATGAACAAAACGTCACACACGAAGTAGCCCACGCGAATGTAAATGTACGAAGACTCGCGTTCCCAGAGCAGCTCGTAGGCCGCGTAAAGCGGGATCATAAATGCGTTCACCTTGAGACACAGCATGACACGACTGCGTTCTCGGAAGGCAAACGTGATCTCGTACTCCATCTCCAGACGTTGGTGTTCCTCGCCCATGAACTCGAGTGTGAGTGGGTGAACAGGAGGCTGGACCCTCAGAGCGCGAGAGCTGTGAGCGTCGTCTTCCTGCATCGATGGGTCCAGGTGTCCGATCTCCTGAGCCAGTTCGCGTTGGATCGAAACGAGCTGCTTGGAGAGTTCGTCGTGTTCCGAGGGGAGGTCAAAGTCCCGGAATTGCTGACTCCACTCGCCTTCGAGCAGAGACGGCGTCAGCTCCCCCTTCTCGGACCGAGCACTGCCGGTTGCGCTTCCACCTCCGCCGTAACTTCCTTCCTCCGAGCGTCCGGATGAGCTGTAGATGAGCTTAGCTGCACGGGAATTATCAATGGAGCCGTCTGCGTTACGAACTGGCAGAGTAGGGAGATCTCCTAGTCCGCTGTCAATCTCGAGGATGATATCGTTGCTACACGGTAAGTACATTTTCCTCAAGTACATGACAGCCAGATCAACGCAGAGACAGGTGACGGACGTGAAGATCAGCATCGCCCAGTACAACATCTCGGAGAAAAGAATGTGAGCGAGGCCCTGGAAATCGCGAAACACGTCGAAAGTTGGGAACATCCGATATGCTTGCGAATACGCCCCCACGAACAAAACGTACGCTAGAAACCCACCTACCAGTGAGATATAATGCGCTCGAGTCCAGCGGTACAAGCATTGCGTGTGTAGAGAAGCCTTCAGCGTCACCGTAATAATCAAAGCTCCATAGACAGCAGTTCCATCTGGGAAGAGACCATTGGTATGGCCGTGCTCTGACGAGACCCCGCCCATAGTCTTCATAACGAAGTAAAATACCAAAAGCGAGTGGAAAAGTGCATTCGCGACCCAGAAACTCAGGCCTCGGATGCTCAGTTCGCTCTTTCTAAGTGAACTTCGATACACGAACGGGAATCGCAGAACGGCGCTGTCTCGAATGTCTTCGTCTGTGATTCCGAGCACGAAAATGGGAAGCACCGTGTACAGCACGTTCCAGCCAACCATCAAGTACGATTCGTACAGAGTTTGGCCCGAGTACCCATTGTACAAAGAGTACAAGAATAGCGTCATGATGAGAGCCATGTTCTTGTAGAAAGAGAACAAAATCACCCGAGCCACTCGTCGATGATTCCAGCGTCCATGCACAAGTAGAAGCCGAGAAAGGTGGCGAAACGTGGCGATGGCGAAGTCTGCAGCACGCACAGCCTGCATCCCTTCGTGTCCGTAGATACCGATACCAACGTGGGCCTCTTGGATCATACTCACATCGTTACCTCCGTCCCCCACAGCCAGAGTTAGCGGTGTACCTGGTGCAGCTTTCATCAAGCTCACAACTTGAGCTTTCTGCATAGGACTCAGTCGACACGCCACTACCGTTCTACACTGAGAAGCGAGCTCCAGGAATAATTCGTGTGCTAATTGCACGGCGCCATTGGAGTCCGTGATGGAGGTGCGCGTTGATCCGGGCCTTGAACTCGAGCGGTGCCGGGAGTTTGGCGTTGCTGGGAATGGCAGATTTCCCATCGACTTGGAAGACATGGAGCCACTTAGACGCGTATCTCGCTCGCTTCGTAACACGTCGACACTTGCGCTGTGAGGATCAGTGTGCGGAGTCACTTGGTTGGCGTTGACGTACGATAGTTGCGCTTTGGCTCTGCTCGATGTGAGAGCGTCAGCCAGTAAGAGTTCCAAGGCCTCCCCGTTGATAACCAGCGAGATGTCCTGCGATGCCACCCCAGGGACCCACACTCCTTCTCGCTTTAGCTTCCGTCGGGCTTTTGCGATCTCATCGAGACAATCTTGCTTGGTTTTCCCCTTGATGATGACGATCTTGCTCTTGGGACCAATGAGTCCGCACATGTGAGCAACCGAGATGGCTGTTTCGTCCTTATCTCCTGTGAGCATCCAGATGTTGATACCTCCAAGAGATAATTGGGAAATACACTCCCGCACTCCATCCTGAAGGAGATCTTCTACTCCCGTGGCGCCTAATAACTTGGTGGATTTCTCAATTTTCCTTGCCACTTCCACGCATAATTGCTCTCGGTTCGATAAAGCTTTCTTCGCAGAGTCGAATTCACATTTCCACGCGAAATATTCCGCCACTGAAAGTGTGCGATAACCAAGCAGCAAAGTTCTTAGAGCCATCGCAGCAAAGTAGTGGACATGCAGAGCCAGTTTGTTGATATCCTGGTCTTTGCTGGCGTTCGCAAACATCACCGTGTCAGCTCCTTTAGAGAACACCAGAATGTCTTGCTCTTCGGACTCGGACTCACTTATCAATTCGTCTAGATCTGTGTGTTCCAAATCCCCCACACGAGCCAGACAATCGCCTCGATTTAACCTCTTCACCACCACGGACATACACTTCCGCGTACTGTCAAACTCGTTCAATGCCAGGAGTTGATAGGCCTCTGGTTTACCGAACAACCGGATGTGAATTACATCACCGTCTCGCCGTTCATACACGCAGTCAAACTCCAGTGCAGCGTTCAAAAGTGCAACTTCGTCAGGTGAGGAACCGAAGAACTTACGGTCACCCTTACTAAGGGAAGGGAAGGCATCCGTAGCTTCTGCAGCCGCGAGATTGCTCGTGAACGAGTTGTAGCCGGCACTGTGGCGTCTGCTTTCAGTTCGGATACTGCTTTCCGTTGGCGTCCGGCTTATTGTACTATGTACATCGGTCTGATCAGAGAGATCTTCGATCGCCACGGACGCTGAATGACACAGCAACAGACAGCGAAAGAATGGACGTGCCAGCTCCACTGCATGTACTTCTTTACCGGAAAAACGCGAGGGATTCTCCACGAACTTCATCATCTGCGAGTACGACCGGACGTCCTTTTCAGTCACGGACACGTGCTTTGACTTGCGTCTCCCGTCGTTGCTGCCTTCTCTACTCGCACTGCCACCTCGAACGGCAGAAGCCGAGCCAAACTTGAGCATCATATCGCTGCCAACAGACAGATCGTCACTGCCAGCTTGAGCTGCGCGACGGTGCTGCATGTTGGATCCGTCGAAGATAATGCCGCCGATACTGCATACTTTAAAGAGCATTTGGTTCTTGGTCAACGTCCCCGTTTTATCGCTGAAAATGTACTTGATCTGGCCGAGATCTTCGTTCACATTTGACGTGCGTGCCGTCACGCCACGGCCTGTAAGGGGGCAGTACATCTTGGGGTCGTTCTCGATCCTCCGCGCTTGATACCATTTCACCACCTCCAAACTGATGTACAATGAGATCGGCACCATGTTGTTGTACAGGATCAAATACGTGACCCACGCTTCCAAGACGTACGCTGGGTGGAATGGCGCAACAAAGGGGTACGCGGACGAGTAACCTGGTTTCTTGTGCACCTTTACAACAAACAGTGAGGCCTGGATGGAGCTGAAGCAGCACACGCCGAAAAGTACCGAGAAAATGAGGAAAATACAGCGATTCGCGATACGGTCCAAGCGGCTGAATTTGGACGGGATAGACTTCATGTTCTGCACCAGTTTCGTGTCATTCCCGCCGCCAACGACCACCCCAATGACCCATTTCGTGTTGCACAGTTTCATGCCACGTAAGAGAACATTTTCGATCGTGATCGGGATTTCTTCGGCTTCTGGCGCGAACTCCTGGTCCAGTGATCGAGCCTCCAACGAAGATCTGGGAGGTTCACCGACTGCTTGTGTTCTCGAGCGGGAGATTCGCATCACGCCGTCGAAACTGTACAGCCTTTTGTTTGGCGCCTCACACCGGATTTCTCCATGTACAGAGTCTCCAAACTCTGTCGGTGTATGCGGAATGATACGATCCCACTTGATACAATGGCGGACTTTGAGGTTGGACTCTCCATCGAGACTAGAAGTCTCGCACATGGCTTCACCCGTTTCTTGGCTGGAGAATAACAGCACCATATCGGCAGGAACCTGCTCCTGATCGTGAATCTTGATCACATGACCGACACGCACATTTTTCCAAAAAATGGACTGGAAATCCCCCTCCGGGTTCTTGCTTCTACCTGGTTCTACCATGCCGTCGAGTGTGCCAACCTTGCCATGGTTTACGACCCAATCTTGTTGATGCCGTGCGCGGTCTTCCAACCCTTCCTTGATCATCGTAGCTGTCAAGACGAGCATCAAAGGCCCAATCGTCGAATACTCGTTCGTAGGCGACAAGTCGGTACACAACTGCAGCAGTGAGATGATGAGGAAGTAGAAATTGGCCACGCGTCGGAACTGCTCAAAGAGCGACTTTGGGAGGAAGTTGAGGGCCGAGTACTTGGACGAACGCACTGTGTTCGCCGAGTACGGTTCAGCGTGGTGGAATTTCTGCATGTAGGCTGCGTACTCCATCGTCCGCTTTACGTCGTTAACGAATAGTAATCGACTTTTGATGAGTTCCTGCGTGTTGTCACTGCATCGGCTTGGGTGGTCGGCTACGCGGTTCCGACGAAAGATCCTGCCAAATAACCCCAGCGTATTGTTTGGTCTCGTGCTTTGACTCGCTGTGGCGACGCCGGCAGAGGAGGTAACGTCGAGTTTTTGGGATACCAAGGTCACATCGTTTGTCGTGGCCGGGAAACTGTTATGACCCGACCGGAAAGCTTGCGGAGGCAGCGAAAACGCCATATTGCTTGCCTTGGGGCCGGGCGGAAGACCAGACTGAGCGTCACGGTCATGCATAAACCCAAAAAGGTTTGGAACTCAGCAACACCACAGTGATGACAGCTGTTAACGAGATATAGCGGCACTCCCCGCGAGAGCTAACAGCAGCTCGATTCAGTTGCAAACAATGACCCCAGTGCGTTTCTGCTGTGTGGATCGACGACCTATTCGTAGGGAGGCGCTCTAGAGGCAAAACTGTTCCCCTCAAAGCTTGGTGAAAGCCTCATGTTGAGTATTTTTACCGACACCGGTGGTATTTGCGAAACGCCCTCTAAATACTAGGGACGAGACTGGTGTTGCGTCGGTACCGCGTCACGCAGTGTGCTGTTGCAGCTGCATCACGGCCATCCACTCGGAGAAGTTTTGCATGTTCCTGGTAGTGCGCACTAAACATTCTCATTTCGAGCCAATCCACGTTTTCATCTTTTATCCATGACGACAAAGAAACTTTGCCGGCAAGGAGCAAATCGCCCGCAGCTGAGATGAAATAATCTGCCCAACCATGTCCGATCGAGAACTTGACGCATTATACTCGGTGCCGGCTGCGGTACAGCCCAATTCCCAATGTGAGTTCGATTGAAACTTTCACACAGCTTGGCTCCAAACCCTCCCGCCAGCACCACCCAAAGAGAAGAATACCCATCAATATCCGTACCCAGGGTAAGTAAACAAGTAAACGTGCTCGAGAGTACTACCCGTGCAGAGCCCCCCCCATACATGTACATCCACATGCACACTGGACTCGCTGGAGTGATCATCAATCAACTTCAACATGATGGGTACGTCATGTGCACCACACCATAAACTATTATCGCTGCATGTCACACACATCAAACTACAACAAGAGACTCGTCGCTATGGCGCTCTTCCCTCGCGGTAACTCGCCGGCGTTGCTGGTTCTGACGCAGGACGAGCTTCTTCACCACATCGGTGGCTTCATGAGCGGCGTCCCGTTCATTGTGGGCGCGTTTGCGGCTCAAGAGACCAAGCGTGCGTCCAAGGAAAGAAAGCAACATGTGACGCCGGTCACTGCACTGTACCCGCAACCTCGCGGGTATTTGCCGCAATGTGCAATCGTCCGTGGCGATTTAAACATGTTGGAGCTACTACTCGAAGTCTCCACGCAATTGGAACATCAACGTAACCCTCGTCTCGAGTTCTACGAGGTTATACGCTGCGCCGTCATGTTTAACCGACTAAACGCGCTCCAATGGATCGGAACGCGCTGCAACCTCGAGACCTACGAGTTCGAAGGCAATTTACTCAACTATGCTATTCATTACAGCGGAGATGTGGCAGTCATGGACTGGCTGCATCAAAATGTGCCTCGCCAGTTCGTGCAAATCCGTCCGTGGCAATTGTGCTTTGCTGCGTCACGAGGAAACCTCACGGCGATTCGATGGCTACATGAACACGACTACGAAGGGTTCACGCCTGGAGTGATGGATGCAGCAGCGATTGCAGGGCATCTGGAGGTCGTACAGTATCTGCATGAACATCGCACCGAAGGCTGTACGTACGAAGCCATGGACATGGCTGCAGCTAATGGTCATTTGGAGGTCGTTCAGTTCTTGCACGACAATCGCTCGGAAGGGTGTACGACCGTGGCTATGGGGTGTGCTGCAGGGTTCGGCCATGACAAGGTGGTCGAGTTCCTGGGGAAACATCGAACAGAAGGACCACACCCACGAGCCCTCGAAGATGCTGCCAAGAACGGACACTTGGAGTGTGTGATACTGCTGTGCAGATATTCCACCCGAGGCTGTTTGTTCCAGGCACGGAAAGGAGCTGCCAAGATGAAACACCACGAGCTCGTCGAGTATCTGTCCAGTATCATGGAAGACAATGTCTGGAGCTGCAACCCGCGACGACACGGAGGCGACGGACCGAGACGATGCCAGAAGAATCAGTACGCGATGGTCTTGCAGCGCAAACCTTCACGTTTGCCTCGCTGCAACAGCAAGGCTCGCAAGGTTGAAGGAGGCTTGTTCTCCCGCATCTTTGGCAGTGACACAGGACGGAAGGAGCCCACGCGACTCTGCTCTCGAGATGTAAGCGTGGTGCACCGCACGTCCGAGTCGCTCTCGACCCACGAACTCATGGCATGAGCGTTTAGCCAGCCTTTGGATAGTTATTGCTGTAACTTTTCCTTACGGGCCTTCGAGCTTCAAGAGGATGTTAATACCTTGTACTAGTTCCGTAGCAAGCTTAGTGTAATGATGCCAACAGTCTTGTTCTTCGTTACTGCAATTCTCAGCGGGTCTCACGGAGCTCTTGTAAGAATGGCTGCAAAAACTACGCTAGACTGTACCGCTGCCACATTCCAAAATGGACCCATCTATTCGACCAGCGAAACCCAGAATCCCTGCGAAAGTCGATATGTCATTGACATTGGCCAGGAGGTGCGATGGACTTCGAGGCGCTCTTCCCGCCGCTGGTGCCTCTGGATGAGGCCGCCAAGGAAGATTTCAGCTCTGTGGACATCAGTGTGGACGATATACTGCTGCCACCGCTGGAGAAGGCCGTGGATGACGGCATCTACCGCGCGTTAAGGCGCTGGAACGATGGAGACTCGGCGTTGACGGACAAGGCGCTGCCCTACAGTGAACGAATGAAGAAATACCAGCGTATCGCTGCTCTAGCGTTGCAGGGCAATGGGCCAACCAGCGTTGGAGAGGAACAGGAGGACGAGGACACCACAGAGTCGGAGGCAGAGCAGCCACAAGAGGAGGACAGAGCGGCAGTCGTGGCCAGGCAGAAGGCGGCCAGTGCGGCGGCAAGGCAGAAGAAGAAGGAACAGAAGAAGTTAAAAAAGGAAACGGAGGAGGAGAGAGTCAGATTTGAGGCTGTGTTCGAAGAACTAGACGATATCGAAAAGCTGAGAGCAGAGAGAGCGCCCAGCGAACGTCTACAGCGGTTCGTGGACACATTTAAGATCAAGAAGAGACGACTGGCGCAGAAGAGGTCGGTGGCAGATACAGTGACGGCCATGTGCTTTGAGTTTGCACGGCCAATGCCGGATGTGCATGAGCAAGAAGAGAGCGAGGAAGGGCAGAAGGCGAAGGAGACGGTGGAGAATCACGACGTTCCAAAGGACAACGACCCGATTCTGTGGTTCGATGTGCTGCATCCGAGCAAGGATCCAGCGAAGACGCAGTCGTTCCTTGTGCGGCGTTCTCAGAGGATTTCTGAGATTGTGGATCTGGTTGTCTGTGCGAATGACGAGAGGTTAAACGAACATGCGAAGGCCTCGAAGCTCATCTACTTTGGTCAGAAATTCTTTGTGGATCGACGCGTTCGTGGGAGTCTGGACTACTCCGAGCAGATTAAACGCTGGATTCGAGCTAAACCGGAACGTCACTCGAAGTTTGGTGCATTTACAGACAGTGTTCGAGCACCTCGGAGTCTTCACGCGTCAACTTTTGCTGATCTGGAGCTCCACGTCGACGTACCGGGTGTGTACATTCATCAGGGAGAGTGCGAACACCTGCTACGACTTCGAGATGCGCGACTTCCGCATGAACTTGACGCACCGAAGAGCGATGATTTCTTCCCTCTACGTCTACCAAACCCGCTGAATCGCCCGCTGCGCAACTGTTTGATCTGTCAGAACTACAGCGCCAAGCATGTGTGTTATGGAGATCGAATGGCGGTGATGGACCCTATGTTCTTCTGCAACCGCTGCTACCGTGCCGCTCACTACGACGCTAACGGCAACCTGCTCTACGACGACTTCTTGAGCTTCCCATTCATCCAAGACTAGCCAAGATTTCACCATATTCATAATTTAAGTGGATAATCCCTCTTACGGGAACTTGTCGTGTGCGCCGTAGTCGTTGTTGGCCGTCCGCGAGGCCTTGGAGAACATGGTTTTCAGTATTTAAAGGTTGTGTTCGCCAAACTTCACTTAAGTTTCCGTGGGGATTGAAAGCCGGTCCGTCACTTGGATGAAGAGACTACGACGACGGTCAAGTCAAGATTGACCGATGGATCGAACGAATTTGTTTGACCACAGAGAATGACACTTGACCTTCCTGTTTGTGGATCTCTAAGACTCTCACTTTCGGATTGTCCGTCTTCTGCTCAAGTCTTCTCCCAGTCTTCACTGCAACATCCAACAACGATCTTCACCATGACGACTCGACTCGCACTCGCAATGACGGCACTCACCTTTTTCAACGGCTATGCTCTCGCTCAAGGGCCTCGTGGACCTGTACGTATGGGCCCCATGGGGCTTGGACGTGAGCAATTCGGCGCTGGCAACGGCAATGGCTTCGGAGGTGGAATGGGCGGAATGGGCGGAATGGGCGGAATGGGCGGAGGTGCCAACGGATTTGGTGGAGGTATGGGCGGCTTCGGAGGTGCTGCAGGCGCGGCTGGTCTCGGTCAGTTCGGCGGAGGTGGTGGAGGCTTCAACCAGATTGGCAACAATGCTGGAGGTGGCTTTAGTCAAGTCGGTGGCGGATTCGGAGCAGGCAACCAACTCGGTTTCGGTGCCGGAGGCAACGGTGCTGCAATCGGTCGAGTTGGTACGGCCACAAACGGATTCATGGCTGGTGCAGGGGGCGCAGGCGGCATCGGTGCTCCGGGTGCTGGAATGGGAGGTGCAATGGAGCCAGGTACTGGTAACGGCGGACCTGGTAGCGGTGGACCTGGTAACGGTGGTCCTGTGACGCCCGCGCCGACGACGCTAAATGGTGCACCAGCGTCTCGCAATGGTCTTGGGGGTCCTCAAGGTGGACCTGGTGTTGGCGACGCTGGTGCCGGTGCTGGGACCGGTCCTGTTGGTGCTGGAGCAGGCGGCTTTGCTGGTCCCGGTGCCGCTGGTGCAGGAGGGGTTGCTGGTGCTGGTGGGCTCGCTGGAGCGGGTGGCCTCGGACGAGGTCAGCTCGGAGGTTTCGGTGCCGGTGGTCAGGTCGGAGGACTCGGCGGCCAATTTGGCGGTGGCATGGGAGGATTTAACGGGCGCTTTGGAGGCAACGGTGGTGCGGGAGGCCTCGGCGGCTTCGGAGGAATTAGCGGCGGTGCTTTTGGCGCTGGAGGTGCCGGAGGTTTTGGTGCCCAAGGTAGATTTGGCTCGGCTGGTCAGTTCGGCGGCATGGATGGCCAAGCTACTTCTGGTGACGATCAGTAGTAATAACCCAGGCGAGCTCCTTTTGTCTACACTAGTTGAAAAATATGCGAAGTACTTGATGTGCTGTATGCCGGCAAGTTCATGCATTTTTGCGTTGATCAGAGATCCAAGTTGTAAGGTAGCTCGGTCCTTGCTGATAGGAGCGTCAAGACACTTTGTGCCTAGTTGAAGTTGGGTGAAGCCACATTTACCAATGGCGAACTATTATACATTTTTTTTTAGTAATTGGTGAGGTATTGTGTTACTGAGCCCTGAAGGACTTGAGCTCTAATACCCAGAACTATTATACATATACCTCATTGCCCCACCATTAAGGCTCCATCGTTTTGCACCCATTGATCGTAGGCGAATGTACCTGGTTATCCCGTACTCATTATCAAATCTGGTATTGATTCAACACTTCTCACCGAGCCACTGCTTAAAGCCATGGACGGCCAGAGCGATGCGGACGACTTGTCCACCCCTCCAGCAAGATGCAGGCTAAGTCGACAAACCCAACCACCACGCAAGAAAGCCAAGCATCTACGAAGCACGTCGCCATACAACTCCGTCCAAAAGGTCTCGAGTAAGCCACAATCAAGCACGCCTCGAGCAACAAGAAGTGGAACAACTCCACTAAGGGGTCATACGCGAGCATTGAGACCATCTACGGAATCATCAGCACCTCACATGTCGCCAGCACCTCGAACATCGCCACCACACGCTCTCGAGTCAGAATCACTCGGTAGGGCAAAGCGAAAGTATCCACCAACGTGGAGACGTGTCCAGCTGGGAGGACATTCGCCGTGCCAAACCAAAGGGAAAAGGCGTACTATCAGTTCATTGTTTGTGTAGCGGATAATCAGTATTCCAGCGTGACAAGAGCCGACCTCACCCGAGACCATGCAAGGTGCTTCTATTGCCTAAGTTGTGACGAAGAAACACGTCCGCACACAAGTCCATATACCCGAAGGAGTTCGACTGCACCAGCAGAATCCCTCCGTGTTGCCAGCCAAGGCTGCGATCGCTCCGGATGTCTTGTATCCAGAGACTGCGACCAGCTTAGCACCAGACGTGGAGCAGCTCGTCTGTTCCACTACAGCGTTGAATATCGTATTCCAGCTCTGCATCGCGATCTTCCTCTTCCATTCGCTCGTGACCTTGAGTACGATAAGTGCGTTTGTTACACCATCGAACGGCTTGATACACGTGGCCAGTTCGGACAGTATCACACCGAACGAGTAGGTGTCAGCCATCTCTGTGTATCTCTCGCCAGGCACTCCAGGGGGCGATCCAGTTCATTGTGCCGATATCAGCCGCCATCGTAGCGTCCACTTGTCACTCGTGCACAACTTCCGGTAGATACCATCTTCAATAGCCACCAACACGTCGTGGCTACCTACCTCCACTGCGTGATCACCATTCACCATTAAGATCTTGTATGCTCGAGCGATTAGCGCCGCAGCCCGAAAATGCTACTTCGAAACTAATTTTGAATGAACCACCTCAGTCCATATTTAAGTTTTTAATGCCACAAAGTGTACACGTAATTGCCAGCCATATTATACCGTACCATAAAAGCTCCGACCTCCGACTTTCTCCGACCTTGCACAGAAACTGCGCTTTTTGGTGGGGTGTCACCTTTATTAAATATCACCCTGCCCATAAACGCTCGTGCTTGATTTGAGGTGTCGGGAGGGCGCATCGCGACGTACCACGGACGTCCATGGTGTAAAACGTCAGTTACACCGGACGTCGACAGCACTACAGACGATCCTCTCTTTATTGATAGCGTCGGGAAGCCGCATTTTAACATTATCTAGAGGAATTACTATCCGGAGCTATACCTATTTTAAGGTACACAAGACGCTATGAAAGCGGTTCAGATGGCCGTCGTTGCGCTTCGCTAACCGCAAGAAGGCTCCAGGTTTGCCAGCACGCGATGGCATTTACCAATTTCACGCCCAACTGCACAATGCCGTTCTCACCTTCTCCCACCAAGACCTCTCCCACGTCTCGAAACAGGCTGACGAACGCCCAGCGGCGGCAGATCTGCCGCCACAAAGCCGACAATCCATGATTGAGTCAGGTCCAGCTTGCGTTATGGGGGAGAAGCCCTCGCAGGGAGGGCCCTCACACAGAAAGTGCACGTGGAATAGCCAGCACATACCAGTATAGTAACGGAAATTCCCGAATAATACCCTTTACCCGAATAGTACCCTCTCAGTGTAACCTCACAGTAACTCTAGAGTAACCTCGCCTGCAGTAGCCACTCCAGCCACCAACCATCTCACCAGAGGCTCCCTCGCTTGTCAAACCTGTTACATCCAACCATTCATGCAGTCTGCATTGTCTTCTATCTCCCAGCGCTTCCTCATTCGGCGAAATGCCTACAAGAATCCCCATCAGCATCTGGCGCAAGCAAGAGGTCCTTCGGTGGATCGAGGAAGGCGGCGATGGCGTCCCAACGCGAGCTATCAAGCACTTCAGTGCCAAGGGCTGGAAGCTAGACGGTGGCAGCGTGCGCCGCTGGTGGCGTGACCGTGAACAGCTGCTCGCTGTGGACCCGGCCAACAAACTCCGTGCAGGAGGCGGCCGGCGTCCTCTTTCCGACGCAATGGAGGAGGCGCTCTACGATGAGGTTGTGGCAAAGCGGCTCAAGAAGGAGAAGGTTACCCGTGCGTGGATTGGCCATATGGCCAGGGTAATCTTCGCATGTCAGGGGACTACCAGTGCCAGCCCTGATGGCTTCATGGCCTCCCCACACTGGATCACGGGCTTTATGCGGCGTTATGGGTTGTCCCTGCGGCGGCGTACCAATCTGACAACGCTCAGTGACGACAAGCTAGTGGATCGTGCTGTTTCCTACATGACGTTCCTGCAAAGTGCGAAGCCCACCATGGACCTACACCGAACGATATTGATGGATGAAACGGCCGTTTATTTCGAAGACGCGCGTAATCAGACTGTGGACATCATCGGCAGTCGCCACGTTGTGGTCCGCTCTACGGGGTTTTCGTCCATGCGGATTACGGCGGTACTCGCAGTGACAACAACGGGCAAAAAGCTCCCGCTACTTCTGATATGGAAGGGCAAAGCTTTGCCTTCTTTTGACAAAATTTGCGGCGTTTACGTGGCTCATCAGCTACGCGCGTGGGTCGACAGCAAGCTGTTGAAACGATGGACGAACGGTGGCCAATTCCGTCGCTGCAGCAGGCTTTGCTGACCACTGTATGGATTGGCATGTTGCGCGGCACGACGTGTACGGAGATCGGTTTCGTGAGAAGTGGGAGGTCTCGGGGGAAGCCGAGCAGGACGAGGGTGACTTCAACCTCGACGAGCTTCATGATGCCCTCGATGACATTGCTCTCATTGACGAGTAAGCACGGCGAAAGTAGACTGTAATCACAAGACGAGTTATACAGTTTAACCCTTTGTGACCACAAGTAATTACACACAACTTTACCTTTTCATGCAATTTTGAAGGTAACCAAGTGTGCTTGGACACGTAGCTCAAATGGCAAGAGCACGCGGATGGACGCGGGTTCGATCCCCGCCGTGTCCATATTTTTTTACTCTTTAAATACGATTTTAATTACTATCGCTTAGGACAGGGGAGATACGATACAGTGTAACCCTTTGTGAGCAGGTGGGGGTACAATTAAATAGTACCCGGGGTATTATTCGGGAATTTCCGTTATACTACTGGTATCTGACAGTAGACGAAAGGCTTTAGACGAGCTGTAGACGAACCACGAAAGGTCACCAAATACAAAAAGCTCTGCCATGAGTGAGACCGGACCCTGTCGCGTTGTTATCCCTCCTCCCCCTCAAGCAGTTTACCCTTCACCCGACCTAGCCGAGGAAGCGTTGCACCAGTGGACGAAAGACTACGGCTTCAACTTGTCACGGCGCCGGGTTCGGTACACAGATGAAGAAGACCGGAAGGTTTGGGCGCGAAACTACGAGTGTGACCGCACGGGGTGCCCAAAGAACACTGAGTTAATGTGAGTTGTATGATGCACTATCTACGGCTGTGCCGTATCTCTCCCAGTTGTACATTTGAGTGTGTTTTCTGCACTCCCAGTATCACCTGGTCATCCACCAGGCTGGTCGAGCGGTTGTCCGGGAATGTCCCCCCACGATGACGTTCACCCAGCAAGAGCGACAGCATGCACGGTAGCACGACGACACAGAGTATTTCTGGGGGTCAAACGCAAAAGGACGCGGTCAACATTTGCCAGAATTTACTTGGACAGCTGTACTGTTAATGATGCATCTTACACACCGGTAGGTATGAACGCAATTATTAACAACTTCACACCGTAGCAAATCGTACGCATATCGGTATCGTGGGATTTGAGTAAAATCATCTGATGTCGGGATTGCGGTCGCCCCCAGTGAGAGTACGGTAGAGCAATCTTTGCTTAATCACCAGTGTAGAGTCATCACACTTCACAATTTGCACAACAAAGCACGCCATTACAGCCGAACCCACCCCAGCCATGAGAATCTGCTTCATCCTGCTTCTGGCTGTGATCGTGCTGCTCGTCTGCCCCAACACTGCCTCGGGCGCTGCCATCAAACTGCGAGCTGCCCACGCCGACGTGGAAACAGACAGTGGACGAGTTCTTCTTGCAGACGCAAAGACCGAGAAGAACGAAGAGAGGGCGGCCGTGGATGTTGTCAAGAAGCTAGGCCCGCAATTGAAGGACTTTTATGGAAAACAGAAGCTTTCGTTGTACCTGAAGTATCAAACAGCCTTCGTGATGTCGAAAAGGATTGAAAATGCATTAATGAAGAATAAGATCACTCCAGACGACTTCTGGTATGGGCTGAAGCTAGACAATCTGAAAGTTCGATGGAATTCAAGGAACGGCTACACCACCAACTACAACAAATGGGTACAATACGAGGGGCGTACAAGACGGCAAACCCCACGTGGAAAAGCAACTTGCCCCCGCGCTCTGGATTGTAAGGTGCTCGTGTCAGAAGATCGCAATAAGTACTTAGTAGTGATCAATCGCAAAGTTCCTAGCCCCAAGCGTGGAATGCTTCGCACCCAGTTGATCTCTTTCTCCACGTGGCTTTTTAACATTACTCATTGCCCTTTAATGCAAGTCCAGAACGCATTTCCGGACCCATATCCACGAAGTCGCAGGGTCGCCCGGAGCACGGCTCTTCATCAATTTGGCACCCAGTTCGCTATAGCTCTCGACTCGTCCGACAGCGACGTCCCATGACGCCCGTTCTCCTTCTCGTTCTCATAGTCGCCGTATTCACCTCGCTCGCCGCAGGTTCATCGGGCCCACCGCTGTCGAAAGAGGAGCTCTGTGCGTTTGATCGCGAAAATGCTCGACAAGTGATAGAACTGCTAGAAGTAACGCCGGAGCCGGCGCTGTTCCACCACGAGACGGTGTATCCTCGCATCCTCTGCTTCGCGGTCAGCTACTCGGCCCAACATCAGACGAGAGTTCGAGCCGTGGCGGAGACGTGGGGCCAACGTTGTGACAAGCTGCTCTTCTTCAGCAACATGAGTGATACGATAATCGTGGCCGCAGATACACCAGCCGAGCGCCGATTCGACGTTGTGCAGCTCGATATCATCGCCGACCACGCTCATCTATGGCTGCGGACGAGAGCTGCTCTAAAGTATTTGTATGACAATTTCCGTCACGACTACGACTGGTTCTACAAGTGCGACGACGACACCTACGCGATCGTGGAGAACATGCGAGCTTATCTAAAGAGACTGGAGGTCCTGCAGCGATTTAATCGAGAGCCGATGCACATGGGCCATCGCTTCAGTATGCCCATGGGTACACTTGACCACTACATAAAAAACGAAACTCTGCGGTCTCAATGGCATTCGCGTTTTGATCGCATGGTGTACAACTCGGGAGGTGCTGGGTACGTCATGAACAGACTGTACTTGGACAAAATTGTCGAGTCCCTGCCCGAGTGGACGTGTCTGCCGGAAGAAGCGAGTGGCACGATGCCGGAGGACGCCGGTGTGGGCATTCTGCATGATGTGGAACGATGTATACCCTTGGGATACGCGTGATCATCGTGGTCGTGAGCGCTGGCACGCATTTAGTCCACAGCATTTATTCCTGACATTGGATGACCCGGATAGTTGGTACGTGAAGTATCACCAGACAATCGGCGGCGTCCGCTCGCAGTTCGAAAGTGCTGCTCCAGACAGCGTGGCTTTCCACTATGCCAAGCCACCGCTCATGTATCATCTCGAGCGCAGTTTGTATCTGTGTCGATCCGACCACGATGACATCGAAGCTTTCAACGAGAATTACGGACTAGCAATTGGAGAACAGGTCATGGTTGTGTGAATCTGGAGTTGGTAGGGCTTGCATGACGCCAAACAAGTTGTGCTAGCTACAATGCCCGGTGTCAGTCTACGAGCGCTATTGTACATTCATGAGTCTCAGTACATTGGAGCTGCCTTGCCCACCGACGTCATAAGGTCGAGGAAAACTTGCGAAACTATCTAGTCCGATGACGAATCGGGAGAATCAAGGTGTCCGGATCGGAAACTTCCTCTTGATATATTCGAGGTTTTAAATAGTTAAATTACATGGGATTCTCTTCAAAGAGTCGGCATGATCAGTTCGGCACAAACGAAAGCGTCGTGATGGTGCGAATCGGCTCATTGAGATTGGAGTTGAGCGCTATGCTCGCTACAGCAGGGGGGCAATAACTCGTTATTAGCAGAACGAGTAACGGAGTCATGACGAAACTTATGGCTGCGAGCCCCAGGCCAAACACAACTAACCTACAGTTTGAAGGCCCCAGATGGCGCCTATCCTCCGACAGAATTGCTGGTGATTGTGGCCGCTGGGTGCCTCGTATCATGCGATTGTTGGAATCGAAGAAGGAGCTTAAATCCTCGTTCTCATCTGAATCGAAGAAATCGTCCGAGTCCATTACGAGATAATTGACTGGACGTCGCGAGATGTTCACCGTGGGCTGTCCTTGGTCTCTGCTCTTCATACCTTTCCACTGCGCCGCAAACCCTAGCGGTGTCCATCTTGCGAGGTCAAACCACACTGTGGTCACAATCGCTACGACCCCCTGTGTAGCCAGCACTACAACAAGTACGTTGGTGGCAGTCCTGGTCTCCTGCTTCTTCGTGACAACAAACTCTTCACTGTCCGAGCTCCAATTGAGCTCGTATCGACGATGATAGCTTCGTATAGTCACCACATCCAGCGCAAAAACCGAGACGGAGAGTAAACACACAGCGTAAATAACCGAAAGCCGCAAGACGCGCTTGAACACGAGCTGAGTTCGCGACCAGAAGGGGATACCCGGTGTGAAGCAGTCGGTGCATCCATTTGGCGCTGTGTCGTTGCAGCACGAGTGATTGATCGCTGCGTCGAAGACGGAGAGCACCACAATCAGGAAGCTTATCACCACGAAATCCTGCACGATACCCAGCAGCACTCCATAGATCCGTGTCGGAGTCGTGTCGTCGTTTGGAGTCTTCGAGGTCTTGACGAGATCGCTGAGGTTGCTCAGCCGATACGTCGAGAAGAAGATGAGCTCCACGAGGTAGATGAAAAGCCAACCGACCCACGCGTGTCTGCTGATGTGTGCGTTGATTGTCATGTTGGCGCTGCGTAGTGCCCATAGCGGCCCTGACCTCATGATCTACGACTCAGTGTGAAAGTGACGAGTGGCGTCGGAGACAAGGGATTTATTTGAATGCCAAGAATATTTCTGGAGACAACGATCCAAGCAGAAAGACAAGAACACCAACTTTGCGTTAGGCCCCTTGCAGTCCAGCGTAAAGGGACTCATCTCACCAGAATCGGCCAGCGACACAGTGTGTTAAGTGGCCAAAGTGGCTGTTACGCTGGACTTCTGAACTTGTTGCAGTGTAAACCACAAAAGTCATGATAGTGCCGATTTTGTGCACTTATATTTACATATGAACTCGAAGGCCTTGCACGTAAACAATGTGCAATATTAGAATATTAGATGTCACACCGTCCATTCATCCAAACATCTCGATATCACTAAAGGTGCCACTTCTGTCGAAAGCATGGCGAATGTCAATATCATACAGTACTATTGACCTGAGTCCGTGACTCACTTCAAGTACGCAGAAGTAATCTCGTGGGCGCTTTAAGGCTGTTGTGGATCGATCACGACTTAGCTTTGGGTACTCAATAACCACCTCGCAGTTCAGTGGGAACCCACAAGTAGCATTAGTACGATTTCAATCATCAAGCTTGGGCATTAAACGACTCAAAATGTCTGAGGCTACTGAAACTAAGTACGACTGCTACACTAGAGCAATGGCCACAACTAGCGGATCGAGACGTACGTAGGGATCTTGGAGCGAATGATAGCGAGAGCCTCCTTGCCACCATTACTCTCCAGAACAGCGAGTGTGTCTTCAACTTGGACACGCAATTGCTTGGTCAGGAGCTTGCGGTGGATCTGCTGGGTGAGCTTTGAGAGGTAAAGGTTCATCTCACCTTCCACAAGATCCGACAGCAGACGAGTCGCCTCCAGTCCCATGAGGAACGTGTCGTCATCCTTGGCCATAAGAGCTCCCCGCAACGGCACGATTACTTGAGCAAGAATCGGTAACGTCTTCTCACGAGCATCTTCAAGCTTCAGCAGTTCGCGAAATGTGGCGCGCGCGAGGAAGACAAATGGGTGCTCCGTTTCCAGGAATCCCTCAATGCACGTGATGAGCAGCGGTTCATACGATAAGGCTGGGCAATACGCAAAAGTTTCAGTATAAAATACTTGTAGTTTGAAATCCAACTCACTGTTGGGGTCCTTCGTCCACTGCAGAGAATTGCGGATACTGCCGTGGTTGATTCGGCATGGTATCGACCCAGAGTCATACGCGCTGGAAAAGTTACTGTCATGTCAAATAATAGCTACTTAGTTTGTTACCAGCAAATAGTAATATCCGCACACACTCACTCACGTCTTGTACTTCTTCTTCCCAGAGGTGAAAACTGAGGCTTGTTTATGCTTGTGCAACGTCGAAGACGGCAATGGATACGCACTCGTAGGTTTCTTCTTCACTTGTTCCGTTGCTGAGGATGCAGCTGCACGCGTTGACGACTTGGCCGAGGACGGAGTTATCGTGCGCTTGGATGGTTCCGTTTTCCTCTGGTTGGAAGCACTCGTGGGTATTGATGATCGGGACTTCTCTCTGGAGTTGCTGGTTTGAGATTGACTCGAGCGACTGCTACTTCTACTGTTGCTGCTTCTACTTGTGCTGTTGTTACTACTGCTACCCTCACTCTTGTCAATCTTCTCGTTGTTCGCTGGTTTGGTCGCAACAATTAGTGCCATGTTTCAAGGTCTTCTCTTTCGTTGCTGTGTCTGATGGAAGATGAGCATGCTCAACTCCGACGGCCTTGATCTCTACTAGTTATTCATAGCGCAGCACACTTCTCAACGCCTTGCAACGTAGCGGTAACAAGCTATTTTCACCAATATTCACACATATATGCAGTCTATAGACAGTTACGTACTTAGTCTAGCTTAGATTCGGAGTTGAAAAATGTGTAGTTTGCATAACTCGATAACGCGCCGTAATACAATACAATACCCCGTTAAAAAACAAACACAGCGGAATCACAGGTTCCATGAGCGGTAGTAGTAGAATTCTTCGTCTGCCGTGTCGTAGTAGTTGACCCATCCACTACCGTCCGGCTCCGAGTTGGCAAAGTGCTCCTTCAGCACCAACTTGACGTTCTTGCCACGCTCGCGCTGCGTGATCTTGAGTCGGAAGTTGACTTCGTTGCAGTTGGTAGGCACCGTCACGACCAACTCGTCCTTATCGACGTAAAATCGGCCACAGTAAACGCCCTTACGTTGGTTGCGGATGTGCGCCTCAACTTCATGCGGGGCCTTAAACAGCATGCCGTACAGCACCGTACCGTCCCGCTGGAACGAGAAGTAGCGGTAGTAAATGCACTTCAAGATCGTTCCGGGTACGATCTCCGACCACATGCTCAGCTCCGGCTTCTTGTAGTACGATACCTGAAGCCAGTAGAACCCGTTGTAGCGCACGCGCGGTCTCTCATGGAACATGTCGAACCACGTCGGGAAGCGACGCAGCCCGAATTTGTTGCGAGCAGCGGCGGCTGCGGCTCTCGGGTTCTGTACGGGGAAGATGCGTCGACACAGCGTCTCAAAGAGCACCTCTGATCGCGCTACCTGCAGCAATCTCTTGCACGTGCACGTGCAGGACCCGATGGTATCTTCGTCGAGCCACTTGAGGATGTCGATGAGCAAGATGTCGGCAAAGTTCAGGAGCTTGTGGTCCTCATTAGGATCCTCTTCTTCCTCGTCTTCTTCGGATTCTTGGGGCTTCTCTGCTACTACAGCATTGGGAACTCGAGTGTACGAGCTTGTTTTGGCGGCTTCTTCATCGTCTCCGCTGTCTTCTTCTCGCTGTTTCTCCTCCGAGTTTTGGTCCTTTGAGCTCGTTCCAAGCTGCAATAGAGCTATTTGAACCCGTGCTGTTTCCTGGCGGCGCTGCTGGACTTCTGACTGCAGGATCTCAGCCATAAAATCGGGTCTGCAGCATTGACATATCCAAACGACCGTTTAGACACGGTTTGAACGCTTTCTTGCATATACTTTCTAGTGCAAAATGTACTCGAGAGACTCCTGAAGTGCGGCCTGCAACGCTTCTTCATCGGCGTCGCGGTGGGCCGAGCCCTTGACGGCGGCGACGTCCTCACGGTGCGGAGCCATTGCGTTACGGGGATACTGGAATTCCAATTGTGATTCAGACGGCGCAGGAGCTCCTTTCCTGTAGAAAATGATATCAGATATTGCGGGACCCTGCCAAAGCGGCACGAACATTCCGAGACGGTTCTCCGTGGCAAAAAATGGGGCTAAAACACTTTTTTCTAAAAATGCCTTTTAATTAAAAGTGTTTGCTTACACAGTTAAAAAGTGCTTTCTCAATGGAAAAAGCGATTTGGCTGGAATATCAATTCCCATTTTTACAGAATGTGAGGGCATCCACCTCAGCCGTGACAATAAGTATTAGATAAAATACTATTCTTGGTACGATGCACAGTATCCCCCGAGCTCTCCGATCGATGCACAGTACACCGAAACAAGAAAACTCTATTTCATTGTAAAAAAAGTATTCTCTGAGCTGGGAGTGGTTTTAAAGAGGTTTTCTATTTGACTTTACCTCTATAGGCCGTTTATTTCGAAATCTGGTCTTCAGGCATGACGCCCAAATTTATTGGTGATTTCTTGGTGGTGACACAAGAGAGGTCATCAATTCTCTCACGAGAACCGATTGCAATGGTCAAATCGGACGGGTCACGTGATGGAACACTTTCCACTCAAAAGTACTCGAAGTATTTGTCCAACGCTTTGCTGACGGGGCCACTACACAATTCTCGTGGCAGATGTGCATACACAACCAAAACGAAGTGGAGTTTGGTAACCGACAGCTCTCCCTCGATGTACTTGGTGACGTAGCATCTATTTCTGGTTGTGCTTTCAGGCCTCACATGTTTGCAAACCACATTTGTTAATAACATCTCCAGACTCTGCTTTTTGCCGGTGGAGCAGGCTCCTGTCGCTTCCACTTCCTCACGCGCAAAGACAACCCCGACGGCAATAGCAGCAGCAACTCGGACCAACCCAAGCACATTCTGCGCCTCACACGAGAAGATGCCAGTCAAGTGCAGTTTCTGCTGTAATACAGCAACGACAATAGAAAAAACGCGTTGTTGTCAATGACGACCCAACTTTCGTCCGTTCCAGTATTTAAAGGTTGTGTTCGCCAAACATCACTTAAGTTTCCGGTACTATCGTGGGGTAGTCCGTCACTTGGATGAAGAGACTACGACGACGGTCAAGTCAAGATTGACCGATGGATCGAACGAATTTGTTTGACCACAGAGAATGACACTTGACCTTCCTGTTTGTGGATCTCTAAGACTCTCACTTTCGGATTGTCCGTCTTCTGCTCAAGTCTTCTCCCAGTCTTCACTGCAACATCCAACAACGATCTTCACCATGACGACTCGACTCGCACTCGCAATGACGGCACTCACCTTTTTCAACGGCTATGCTCTCGCTCAAGGGCCTCGTGGACCTGTACGTATGGGCCCCATGGGGCTTGGACGTGAGCAATTCGGCGCTGGCAACGGCAATGGCTTCGGAGGTGGAATGGGCGGAATGGGCGGAATGGGCGGAGGTGCCAACGGATTTGGTGGAGGTATGGGCGGCTTCGGAGGTGCTGCAGGCGCGGCTGGTCTCGGTCAGTTCGGCGGAGGTGGTGGAGGCTTCAACCAGATTGGCAACAATGCTGGAGGTGGCTTTAGTCAAGTCGGTGGCGGATTCGGAGCAGGCAACCAACTCGGTTTCGGTGCCGGAGGCAACGGTGCTGCAATCGGTCGAGTTGGTACGGCCACAAACGGATTCATGGTTGGTGCAGGGGGCGCAGGTGGTTGTCGCGATCTTCCTCTTCTGTCTGGGTCGTGTATCTTGGGCGCGACGTAGGAGGCGTAAGGCGGATAGTTAAAGGATAATAAAGTTGATATTCTTTATGTTTCTCGTTAGAAGGAAAAATCACGACTGAGCTACTCGCTACGGCTTCCTTACCTCCTTATGAACGAGAGGCTCCCATCCGCTCTGCATATCCCTCTTACGTGGAGGTCCAGAGTGATACCGCTGTCACAAATCGTCGACAAGCGAGCCAAGTCACAAGAGGTGGCTATAGCAGCCCACCATCACTACGACACCATTCCAATAACAACATTCCAGTGTAAAGCCCAAGTAGATATCCGCAACCATCGTAGCAACAGCCACTCCCATCCAGCCGCGGAGCACGCCTTCGATCCCTTCATAGCCCACACGCGTCCCTTCGTAGAGCTTCTTGAATAAACGCTTCGACGTTCCAAATCTCGCAGCGTTCCAATATGAAAATATAACACGTCACTCAGTTTCTTGGTACTCACACGTTCCCAAACACTCTCTCCGGTGTAGCTCTCGAGCTACACCCATTCCAACTGGGCCACTTGCCAGTTAGAACAATACTTCCGCGTCGTCGACGTCAGCGTTGGCCTCAACCAACCTGGCGTTCCGACGCAACTCAGGCAGACCACGCTTCTTGCGGCCAGCATCCACGAACGCTCGAATCAACGTTCCAAACTCTGGAGCCAAGACAGCCCTCGACAACCAGAACGTCTCGTATGTAGCAGTGAGCACCAAATACTGTAGCTCGCGTGCTTCAATTCGTTTTGCCACGATATCCACGATCGGAGAGTTCACTACCGAGAAAGCAGTATCTTCTCCCCCTATCGAAAGGCGTTCCACGAAACTTGTAACTGGCAAGTCTTCCTCTTCCAAAGGACCCGTTCCATCTTCAGAGGCGTCCTGTTCCACACCTCCCGGTACTTCGTCGGCGTACGGGCGGCTCCTGCGTCCCCGAGATGGCTTCAAACGGTTCACGTTAATCGTGACGACCTTGTTCGGGTGGCTCGGGATTGCGACCTTGTAGGCGTTCTCCCCGACTTGACCGACAATAAGGTACACCGTGCCAAAGAAACGCC